>OY856188.1:255362131-255734853 GCA_963693315.1 Diogma glabrata | reverse complement strand
TGTCTGAAATGGAGAAGCATCCAAACATCTCAAATCGGAAATTGGCTCAAAAAGTGGGCTTGTCAGAAAAGTCAGTACGCAGAATTAAAGTCAAGACTTGATTCAAATCGTACAAAGTGTAAAAAATTCCAGACAGAAATGCAGAGAATAACACAGTGGCAAAAAACGAGCTAAACGGTTGAGAGTCGATTTCTTTGAAACCAAAAATTGTTGCGTAATGGACGATGATACATATGTGCTCTGCAATTTTTTCCCAATCACCTGGCCAGGAGTTTTATGTTTCTCGTGGACAAGGAAATGTACCCAAAGAATTCCGGACCAAAAAGATGTCGAAGTTTCCCAAAAAACTTCTTGTTTGGCAGGCAATCTGCAGCTGTGGAGAGAAAAGCAAATCTTTTGTGACATCTGGATCTATAAATTCTGAGATTTACATAAAGGAATGTCTCCAATATAGATTGTTGCCTTTTCTGAGACAACACAATCTATCTACTTTCTTTTGACCGGATTTAGCTTCGTGTCACTATAGCAAGCGACCATGAAGTGGTATGAAGACAACAACACCGTTTTAGTGCCAAGAAAGGCAAACCCATCAAATTGCCCAGAGCTCCGGCCTATCGAACGCTACATGGGCTTTGGTCAAAAGAAACTTGAAGCTTACGAACAAGGAAGCAAAAACCATTGCAAATTTCAGGAAAATGTGGATCTCGGCGACCGAAAAAATCTCGAATACCACCATAAAATCCATGATGTTGGGAATTCCTGAAAAAATCAAGCTATTTTGTGTTAATAAGTCTGATTGAAATAATATTAATTGTGGATTATTCGGTAATAAAATATACTTATCCGAAAGTGAGCCTTTTTTTAAAATTGGCCGAAAGGTTCCAAAGTTATCCCAGTTTTTCATTGTTAACGTTTTTTCTGCCTCAGTTTTTATTACTTAGTCTTTTCAGACCTAACTAATTACAGTCAACACGTCATTTACATATATAAGTGTAACAGCAAAAAAAAATATTACGTTACGACACTGATGCATAGGCTCACTTCACCACAGCTCTGGAAACAAAATATCTGGGTATATAGTGAGCTTTTATCGATAAAATATTTCAATAATAGCTGACTAATGTTACACATTTCGCGTAGTTCTAATTATAAAAACATTAAAGAAAACTGTACAGACAGACCATAAATTTTGTTGCACGAATACAAAACGAAAAAAAATATTTTACCGAAAGTTCGAATGCAGAACTGTTACAAATCATACTCTAAACTAAACATATACATATATAAAAGTTTAATTAAATCAATTATCAGGAACTGATGTTATTGAAGTTTCAAATAAACAGGTGCTCGGGAGGCCACTACTTATCTCAATATCGTACAAAAACTAATCAGTTCTTCTTCATTCGAATTTCTATCTTTTGTCAAAATATCATCACCAACAAACTTTAAAAACAAAGTGTAAAAAGTTAGCAGTTGTATGGTGGACCCCTCGCCACTTTGATCAATGTGTCCCAAAAGTTGATCATTATCTTCTCACATTAATTGAAACCTTTTTCTTAAGTTTCATTAAAATCACTTCATTAGAATAAAGACACTGAAAAAATTTGAAAAAATTGCAAAAAAAATTTCACAGAAAGTAAAAAACTGGAAGTTGGAATGCAGGACGGTTGTGAACCGAAAAAAAATGCTTAAGTATCAAGTTTCATCCAATTTGATTATCAGTTACAGATGTTGGGAGACCTCCCACCACTTTGATGAATATCGCTCAAAAACAATTCAGCTCCGTGCCATACATATTTGTATCGCTTTTTAAAAGTGTCATCAAAATTCATTCACGAACGAATGTTGTATGCTCCCAACAAACATTAAAACATAGTGAAAAAACCCACCTGTGGTGGGCCTCCAACCCTTTGTCTAATGCACACCAAAGGCTACAAAAATCTTTCTCGTATTGATTGAAACCTTTTATCAACGTTTCATGAAAATCGATTTGAAATTGTAGGCTACAGTAGGGATAAACACTTATTTTTTAAACCGGAAGTGACAAACCGGAAGTTGGTATTCCAAAATTTTGAAAACAGTCCTAAAACTTAATATACCAAGACTAAACCTTATATAAAAAGTCGCAGGATTAAAAGTTATTGAAGATTTAAACTTACAAGTCTTCGGGAGACCTTCCCCCCTCATTTTGTTCAATTTTGGACTGAATCTAGATCTTCCAATTTCGAGTTAACCTGGTTAGTGGTTCATATACCAAAGTTTCATCAAGATCCCATGCGTTTTTGTCAAACGCAACCACCCACCCACCGACAGACATACACCTTTTTTTATTGGCTATTTAGATAGACAAACAAAAGATAAAACAAAATTTGGGTAATGTAAGATTTTTTTTTCGATAGATTACAATGGGTGGAGTGAATAAAAATTAAGCAAATGCTTTTACTAGCATTTTAGAAAATTTTTGAGCAAGATGTGTGACTAAAATTTTAAGTGTTTGCTTTTGCTTGAGTACTAAAATTTATTTCAGCATTTGCTACTTGATTGAAATATCCCTAGCAGGTTCTTAAATTTTTGTGAATAAAACCTAGAATGTACTTACTTTTTCAAGAATATTCTGAACATTTTTTAAGTATGATCTGAAGCATCTTAAATTCTACATAACCTAGGAAAGTAAAGAAATGGCAGAATTTATCAGAATACGTAAAAGAAAATTATATTGTGAAAGACGGGAAAATAGTGTTAACGACTACAAAAAGTTACACCGATTTACCAAGGCGAATGTTGAAAAATTATCCAAGCTGTTTTTGAACACAAGCGTTGAAACCAGAGGAGGAGCATTAACATCAAAACAAAGAATGGAAATTTTTTTGAGGTACATGGCTAGATCCTGGATTTCAAATTGGTGTAAAAGAGGATGGTGGGGTACACCGGACAAAATAATGATGAAGATCGAGAAGTTTATTAAGTTCCCAAAAACAACAGAGGACATAAGTGTCGCAAAATCCAAATGGAATGCTAAATTCAATTTTCCGGGTGTTATTGGAGCTATAAACTGTACATATGTCGCGACTCCCAAGCCAAAATATCATGGCGATGAATACGTCAATAGAAAGGGTTTCACGAGTCTAAATGTACAAGCTACCTGCAATCCAAAAGAAATCTTAACAAGTATTGACGCTAAATGGAAATATAATTGCAATGGTTAAATTATATTTTTTTTTAGGTTATATTTATAGATTGGTAGAACCAATTTTTGTCTAATTTATTCTTGTTTTATAATTTACAGAAACTAGGGAGCTAAATATTAATTCAATAGCTTGCTCAAGGCATTTTAGACTTAGCTTAGCATTTTGTATGCTGAACTAAATTACTTAAACTACTTTATTTACAATAGTTACAAAAGGGAATCGGCGCAAACGTTGATTGAATGATGTAAGTTGTTAATTAATACATTGTTTAAATAAAGGTTCGTTGAACAAAACAAATTGGTGTTCTTAGTGGCGTATCTATTAGCCCCTGTGATTGTTTGAACTTTTTTTAAGTAGAATTTAATTTGGTTGGTTGACAAGTCTGGTAGGATTAGCTCGCAGGAGTCAGCGTTGGCTATACTTATAGGTGACATGTAGTACCAATTACCCTCAAGGGCGTTGTGACGAGTTATCCGCGTAGATCTGTTTTATCAAGGAGCTGGGGTGGTGTTGAAGTCTTTTAAGTCTCAGGTAGATCAGGTTCATTGCGTATTGAGTTAGAGGTGTTATTCCTGTTTCTTTATAGATCTTCTTGTTCTGGAAGAATTTTTTGTTAGGTCTTCTATATTTGGAAAGGCAGTGTCTTAATATTTTTCTTTCAAATTTATGTGGCTCTTCTGCTACAGTTGGGCTGATAGAAAACCATATTGGAAAGGCGTATGTGAGAATCGGTCTAATGAGTGTTTTATAAATAAGCAATTTGGTTTTTTGTTCTACGATCTTGGAGGAAAGCATAGGTCTAAGTAGTGCAGCCGCTCCTTTGGCTTTATTAAGGCTCAGCCTAGCGTGAGGATTGAAGAATTTATTTTGTAGCGTTACACCTAGGTGTTTTATAGTGTTATTTGTCTTTATTGTACTGTTTCCGATGGTTAAGGATAGGTGCTTACTTTCGCGTACTGCTAAGTGGTGACCTTTACCACTTGCATTTCTGAAACAAATCAGTTTGCATTTGGCGTTGTTTATTTTTATGATGCCCCAAGTTTCATAAAATTAATTAATTAGACCAAGGTAGTCTTTTAATTTATCAAGAGCTACATATAGGCTTTCGTCTTGTGCAAAAATCAGTGTGTCGTCAGCATAGATTAGTGTTTTCGAGCCCCTCGTGGAGGAGGTCGGAATGTCGTGAATCAAAGAATTAAATAGCCAAGGGCCATGATAGAGCCTTGGGGGACACCTGAGTTAACCTTGATCATGTTAGAGCTTACATTGTCTATAGAGACGAATAGATTTCTGTCTGCAAGGAAACTTTTGATAATTCTCAGCAAGTATAGTTGAGTGTCAATTCTCTGAAGTTAAAGGATCTCTCCCTTACACCACGTATGGTTGAAAGCTTTTTCTAGGTCCAGTGAGCATGTCACCGTGCACAGTTTGTTATTCAGGCCTTTTAGGATATTGTCCTGGAGGGCTAGTAACGCATCATGCTCCGTGAAGTGGCCCCTTTTGAAACCGAATTCGTCTGCTGGAATGAAGTCCTTTTCGTCTTCAAAGCAGTCTTGTAGTTTTTGAAGAATGATTCGCTCTAGGATTTTTCTTAGGTTATGTAGCATTGAAATTGGTCTGTAGTCTTCCACTCTGAAGGGGTTATTGACTTTATGGATTGGGATAAGCTTAGCTGTTTTCCAGTGCTTGGGAAAATACCCGTTGTTAATGCAGTTATTCGCAAATCGCAGTTATAGTGTAGGTTTCAGAGATTTGGATAGATGATTTCTTTATTCGAAAATTAGAGATTCCGTCGGGCCCAGATAATTTTTTGTTGTTTAGATTTTTTATGATGTCTATTACGGCTGGTTGTTTGGAGAACAGGTCGGCACGTGAAGCCTCGAGAGCTGAGTTTTGGTTTGTGAAGGTTACTAAGCTCATATCGCTGGATTTCGTAATGTTATCCCAGACTAGGTTGGCCTCTGCGCATCCCTCCAGGTTGGATTGTGGGAGTTTTTCTGCATATACTTCGCTGTAATATCTCGAGAAGACATTCAGTTTATCTTGAGTTTCGTTATAAGAGAGATTGCCATCCGTGATGGTAGTTTGATTTAGGTTGTTTGTACTTGCTTTTCTTCCCGTTAAGCGATTGATTTCCTTGAAGACCTGGGGAAATGGTTTGATCGTGCTCAGTCTCTTCCAAAATGTTTCATTTAATTCCTTGGAGATGTTGTTTCTGATGCATGTGTTCAGGTAGTCGATCCTGGATTTCAATTCTTGATATTCTCTATTGATTCTGTTCAGGTTTTTGTGATAAATTCTTTTTAGTTTTATAACCTAAACATTTTTGGGTTTTAGCATTTTTTGTGTAAGTTCTGAAAGGTTATTGTAGGTTGAGTCTTTAGGTATAATGGTTTCGGCGTGGGACGCAGCTGTGTCTAGTATTGCCTCGTTTAGTCTTAGAATAGCATGATCGATTTCTGTGTTGGATATGTTGGCGTCCGGTTGGAGATTAAGTTATGCTACGGCTTTTTCAAGCTCTTTCTTAATGAATTTCCAAATTGTATTTTTGAATGAAACAAAAGAAGTTGGTTCTTCTTGGATAGGATTGAAGGATTGTAAAGTTATTTCTAAACGAATAGCGAAATGATCATACAAACTTACTACTGTTCTACAAGAGTAGTTTCTGTGACTTAGGAGAGACGAAGAAATTATGAATAAATCTAGATATGAGGAAGATCTTGGGAAAGTTGGGTCCGAGTGGTTAACAATTTCAAAATTTGCTCAGTTGGGATCTTCCAACACTTTAAGTAAATGTAGACCGTTGATGTTGTTGGTGGAATCACGCCTTGAAGTCGCCTCCTATAATAATTATGTCTCTATCTAATTGGAGTCTGTTTAGTCTATGAAGTTCAGGAACAAGTCTTCTGCCCATGTTACAGGGAATGTAAATTGATTCGAGTAGCAGAGATTTATTGTTTCCCGCACCATTGGAGAGTTTTATCTCCAGCAAAGTGGCTGAGATTATTTCACTATCAAATGCTAATCTTTTATATTGAATGTTGTTTTCCAAAATTATGGCTGTACCCACCCCTGTGTCGTTCCTAACGATTGTTTGGTTTTCTATGAAAAATTTATGTTTAGTATTGAAGTGGGTTTCGGACAAAAAAGTTACAGTTGGATTGGTATTTTTCAAAAAATCAATTAGCTGGGCTCTTTTTGAATGTGAAATTAGGGAGTTGATGTTATGAGCTATAATGTTCACCTTAGACATGAAATCAATTTATTTTTGTGTGAGAGAAGTCACGAGTTGTAAGTAAGCAACAGACTTATGCGCTTCGTTTGTAATTATTTTATATTGGGGCCAGAAACCTTCAATTCTTTCTAGTAATTTGCCTAGCGGCATATTGAAAAGTTTGATTGATTCATTTCTGAGTTCGGAGAATATGTTATCGTTTAACTGGTTTGGTTTGTTAAAGTTACCGGATAATACGTCCGCGAAAGGTTTGTTGGGAATAATGACGTTTCTGATAGATTGATTTACAAGATCTTTTTTTTTGAGATTGCATCTCTAATTTTTGTAATGTTGTTATCTCTTAGTTGATTATATTTAAGGTATGCTTCACACCCTCTATAACTTGCCGTATGGCCTTCTTTGCCACAGTTGGCACACATTACAGGTTTGGAATTTATGGCGTCTTTTACTCTATAAGACAGCCACTTTCTGTGTGGTTTTCGCCACATTTTACGTATCGTCTGTTGAATGCGCAGTTTTTACCTACGTGTCCAAATCTTTGGCAATGATTTGCTTTGCACTACATAATATAGCAAAAGATTTGCAACAACAAAAACTTCAAAATTCAACGTTAGTTGTCACATAAAAGCAAATGCTACTAGATTATTCTAGGCAATTAGAATATACTTTAAAGGGAAATTCTTAAATTTTATAGCAAAAAGTCGAAGTAAAAGCATTTGATTATTCACAAAATTTTAACAATATGCTTTTAGACCAAGATCATACTTCTAGCAAATGCTTTTGCTTATTCTTTATTCTTCTAGCATTTGCTTAGTTTTTATTCACTTACTCATTATACTTATAGCGCGTTTTGTGACAAAAAGAAAATTAAAGATTACAATACATTTTAACTATGTACTTTCAAATATAAAATTATTGTATTCCGGATAGTTTAATAACCCATAAAGATAACAAATTCCACCCAAAGGTTATTTCTTATGAATAATTTCATTTCTTTTCCGACAAACCAAATTAAAGTGATAAGTAGTAGATCGTAAGTGGAAACTTCATACTTGATAGTTTTCTTATTTAAAAATTAGTTAAAATATGTTAAATTGATTAAAATTTCTCGTTTTTTGTCACAAGACTACAGAAAGGGTGACCAATTTGAACATGTTGGCTTATTTGATCGGTTTCGAGTATTATAAGTATAAGAAAAAATTGCATTGAATTTTCGATACCATAAGGTATGGTGTAAAGTGATATTCCTGATACATGTAATACTCAAAGAGCATATTGGTATATAATTTTATTGTTATCATTAAGATTACAATTAATTTTTTGTTAATATCTGTTAAAAAATTTATTAAGTACAAGATAATCATTTACCCTTTATCATTAGGATTAAATTAATCAAAAGGATTTAATAAAATTAACGATTATGGTTGCTAAGGTAATTACGATTAAGTTTTTCATAAAATCGGTTTTTAAATATCAAACTAAATCACAAAACTTTTGAAATGTCACTATAGGATTATTTTATTGATCATAGTCCCGGATGCTTGACTTATACAAGCTCGTATTGGTCCCCGAGCAAGTGTGTTGTTTTTTTGTGTGTAAATTAACTCAACCTTTTCGGTCAAATAAATTTATATTACGGGCGGTACCCATCATGCAGGTATGTTAAGCACTAGTGTCGACAGTCGGTGAGTCTGTTGAATGCACAAACGATCTCAATAAATCAATTATTCATTTAAAGATTTCTAAAAATTCCTCGTTATAAAAACTAGGTTATAAGTTTTAAAATCGATATACTCAACTGATGCATTTGGTTTCCACGACTAAGATCTTATATTTTTGTTGTTCGTAAGGAGTAAACATTTTATTTTCAAGTTGTGTGTTTTACTCTATCGAAAAATAGGAGAACCGGCTTTCGACGTCTATTTTATAGAAATATTTTATGGACACAAAATGTATGAGAGAAAATTATAAGAAAACTGTGATACACAATCATAAGCGAACTTTTTGTTCTTGGTATTTCTTAGGTTTACAATTATTGATTGATTATATGTTGATGATATTAACCAAACTGGTGGTCGGTATTCTGAGCAAAAGTTCATTTTCGGCCAAGTTGTGTTAATGGTATGTGCGCACTACAGATCTCGTTTATGAAGTTATTTAATTATTTTTTAATTACTGCTAGCTAAGTGTAAGTGAGAAGAACCTGATTTGTTTTTGGTGAAGTGAGACTGAATGGGAGAGAGGTGTCTGAGATATTGATCAATACTTTTCTGTACTGTGAGGATTGATCATTGAAATCACCTAAAACTATCGATTTAGGCTATTGCCGCGCTTTCTGACAGTATGACACCGTCGATGTCAATAGCAAGAAATAATTAACCATAACAATTTTTGCAAATATTAATTGTTTAAATAATACAAAATTATAAATTAAATTCTGGAACATAAAAAAATTTTGTAAAAATAAACTTACCGGTTTTTAGGAATAGCACTGACAATTTTCTTTGCTGCTTTAGGGTCTCTGGTAATTTTTGTTTTTTGATTATTTGCTGTTTGTATATTTTCCATATTTTATATTTTTATCCAATTATCATATTTTTCCTATATAAGGTATAAAAATAGCACTAATTAAAATAACTATAACTTAAAATTTTAACTTAATTCTAGTCTAGGTAAAGTAACTAATACGATTAATTTAACATTTTGATTTTATTTTTTACTATCACAAAAAATGATAACAAATCAAAATTGTGAAGAATTGATGATATCACAAATTTCCATATATGATCCATGATAAAAATAATAAATGTAAGATAAGCAGTTTTTTCGGTTTATGTAAACTTGCTCAAGATAAATTAATATTTTTTTTTAGAATAGTTATATAATGGGACTACTAAACTGTTTTAGTTTCATTTAAATATTAAAAAATTCAAGAGATGTAAATACAAGGGCTGATAAGAATGGTTCTTATCTCATTTTAACTATATGGATATGTGTTTATAGATATTGGTTTAATTATCAGTAGTTAGATTGGTGACAAACGCATTAATGAAAACAGGAGTGATTACAGCAAGTGATTACAGTTTTATTTGTTTTTTTTAAAATCGGTTTACGTTTCGTTATCTTATTGCCTCGTCAGGAATTATAACAGTTATTATAACTCCTGATGATGACCTAGGAATACTAAATGTACATCGAGTTAAAATAATTCTAAACTATTGTGTTTGGTTTGTGTAACAACTAACAAATGTTTTTCATTATGTTATTCAGAAAATTGCGCCAATTACGCACATCGAGAAATTTCTGTATGAACTATCATTAAAAATAACATTTACTACTGCATACTGCTTTTTGCGGATGATGTAAAATTGTATAAAAATAATGGAAGTATTCGTGATGCGATTCGTCTTCAACGTGCTATTGATAACGTGTTACACTGGTGCGACGTCAACTGTATGTCATTGAACATCCGAAAATGTAAAACAATGAGTATATCTAAGTCGAACACACTGAGAAATTAACCAAGTGCTCTGATTCGGGCGCATTATTTACAACATCTTTAAAATTTAATAATCACATCGAAATGATCATTACAAAGGGGATGATTAATTTGGGTTTTATTCGACACCTATGTAAAACATTTTTACCGAATACGCTTAAATTATTATATACATCGATACTGCTACCAGTACTTGATTACTGTTCACCTATTTGGAATCCCTCTTAACCTTCGCGTGAACGGAAATTTTTAGCGACTGATATGAACAATATCTACCCCGGTAGATATTACATAAATCATAATATCAACAAACGTAACTGTGTATTTATTTTACTTTTGTGTAAGCATACAATAAAAGCATATATTTAAAAATAAAGTTACTTGTTTTTCACATTGACCAGTAAAAATTTTCATATAAGAAAAAAGGAAAAAAAATATCTACCCGGGTAGATATTGTTTTCTTACGTAATATCAACTTACATAATATCAACAAACGTGTAATAATATCAAACGTGTAGTAATATCATAATATCATTTTACTTTTGTGTAAGCATACAATAAAAGCATATATTTAAAAATAAAGTTACTTGTTTTTCACATTGACCAGTAAAAATATTCATATAAAACCTAAGGAAAAAATATCTACCCGGGTAGATATTGTTTTCTTGCGTAAAAAAAATCATAAAAATCCAAAAAAAAGTGTTAAAAGGAAGTCCAAAATATTTTTTTTTCAGATTTTGTGAAATCAATTTAAAAATTAGTCACATAGCTGAACAGGCATGATGATTGGTTAAAAACTCATAAAGTTATTGAATTACAAAAACCGTGATATCTACCCGGGTAGATACTGTTCAAATGAAGGTTAAGCTAAATATCGTAATGTAATCGAGAGTGTACAAAAACAGTTCCTGATGTATGCTTTAAGAAACAGTGAACAGAGAGATAAAAATTTTAAGATTAGACCTAACAAGGAAAGATTAGCTGTACTCAACATTGAATCATTGGCAAGAAAAAGAATAAACAATGGACTGATGTTCATGTATGATGTGGTCACACAAAAGCTCATGACACATTTTCTACACGATGTTATAAAAATTGTGCACAATCCATCTGATGCAACATTGGGTGAAGTGTTCAATACGGGACTCTATAGACATAATAAGAACCCTCTTTTGTTCTTTGTAGGAATTTTAATGCATCAATCAATGAATTTTTGGAATCAACAGGTCGTCGTTTCTATATAAGGGACGAATAAGGGAAATGGATGACATCAAATTCGGCCTTCTTTAAATTAATAGAACTATAAATATTACTATAATTACTTCGGTCTGAAAGACCTAAGTATTACATTCATGAGCCAAAAGTGAAATTCTTACCCCCCTTTTTTGGCATTTCTCGACTTTTTAGGACCTACTGATTCTGAAAAAAATAAAATTAATAGTTTGTATGACATGAAAATTTATTATTATTATTTAGAATTGTGGCATTATAAGTTTGTCAAAAAAATAATGTCAAGTGTGTCAAAAAATGATTTAATTTATTTTTCTAGCCAATTTTTTGGGAAAAAAAATGTAGCTGTTTTTATGACGTAAATGTAATTGAAAATGAAATTGGACTTGGAAATTTTTGAATTTGTTATAGTTTTTGAAATATTTTTGGAACTTTGAAAAAAGTTTGTATTTTTGATTTTGTAATAATTTTTGCAATATCTTTAGAATTTTGGAAAAGTTTGAATTTTTAAGAATTTTTGGAATATTATTGGAATTTAGAAAAAGTTTAAATATTTGATTTTATTCTAATTTTTGAAATATTTTTGGAATTTTGAAAAAAGTTTGATTTTATTTAATTTTTACAATATTTTTGGAATTTTGAAAGAATTATGAATTTGTGATTTTGTAATATTTTCTCGAAACGCTAAATGGAGAGGTTTTTGAGTAGTTTGCGGAGTGTATCATCTTTTCACTAAATTATGTTAATTTATAATCTGTTATAATTTTCCGGCAACGTATTGATGTTTCGTGTTAGTTTTGCAATAAATTTCTAAACAGAGATAAAAAAATACTTGTACTTTAAAAAAGAGTTATGCTTGATATATATCGCTGTCCAAAACTAAAAACCATGTCCTCATAAAAGTTTTTTGCCGAAAACTATATCAAAATCCTTAACCCAGACCGAAGTCTTGATGTCTCAGAGCTGTGAGATTTCAGCCCCTCCATATTTTTTCAATAATATTATGATTTTATAAAATGTTATGTAGTCTGATGAGACGGTAATAAGATAAATAAAAAAAAAATAATCAAACAAACGTAAGACAAATTCAAGTAAACAATAATCGCAACAACAATTATTTAAATTACGATAAAATAATTGAGTAATATAGTAGTACATCTGATAAACAAATATAGTATATCAATAGTATACAACAAATAAACAAAATTTAATGAAAAGAAAATAAATAAATGTTATAAACTTAAAAACAATTCTGACAAGTAATTTATTAGATGTTTTTGAGTTTTAATTATTGTTTGCAAACGATTGTTTGCTCTGCAAATGGTTAATATTACTTAGGAAATAAATAACATTAACTTTAAACAAATTCAAGTCGTTGAAGTGCAAGTATAAATTTTTTTGAAGCCAAGGGTTTTGAATGGTAAAATTAGAACGATACGTTCGAGATATATAAAACTTACGTACCATAGGTAGGGATCATGAGATTCCCAACAAAAATTATTTAATTATTAAAAAAAAGTTCAAAGTATTCACAGCGGTCGTCCGAACGAAAGCTGGGGTAGAGAATATTTTGATTTCTGTTTTTATTGAGAATATTTTAGTTATCTTATTTGTTTAACAGTCTGAAATCGTTATGAAAGAAATTCGGTGTTTGCACTCCAAAACGTTAAAATCTTAGTCAAAAGGGCGGAGTTTCGTTGTAGCTTTTGAATTTATATAAATTTTTTTATGTTTATATGTACTAGGTAACGTAAAGCCTACTGTATCAACTCTCTTGAATATTCACGAACAGTCGATGGTTCGTATTACAGCCAAGTCGATAAAGCCGACTTATGGTGCTGAATGAAGCCGATTTTTGATGGTGGAGTCTAGATGTTTCACAACGGATTAGTCTAAGTCTTAACCTAACTTCATATGATATGTTGTTGTTTGTTTTACTACGATATTCGTTTGTTTTGTAAAATTTAAAGCAGATTTGAATAATATTGACGTCAAGGAATTGCAAAGAAAGCGAAAGGCTCCGTTAATAATTCAACCTCATTATCCATAGCACTTTCATAATTTAATTTAGTACTAGTAAAAGAATTACAACTTGTGCAAACTCTCAAGTTCGTTTTCAATTATGTGTTAAAAACATAAAATCTGGCAATTTATTAACAAATTACGATGCAAGTCATAAAGTTTAAAATATCATACGACACCTAGACCGACCGGTTGCAAACTATTTTAAAGCTTGTTTCCCATCCTAGTTGCCTAAGATGGAGAGTAATAAAAATTGCGGAGCTCTCTAGCTCTCTTGTTAAATTTTTAACTCATCTTGTGACTTGTAAAACCATTTTTAATAATATTGTGACGATTATGGAAGACGATAGAACACAACATTAAAAGAACATCTTTCGAGAAAATACTCGTTAGAATAAAATAGTTCTACAAAAGAAATATAAAAATCAATAAAACCAAATCAACGTAAAGTAAAATAAATCTATTAGAGAATAGGTATAAATCAACAAATTAAAAAGAGTAGATTTCACACCTAAGTGTCAATATTTGAAGATCGTCTTATTATGTTTATGTTGATAAAGGAAGGAAAAAAAGGGTGTGTTCTGTCTAGAATATTGTCGAGATATCGAGACTATTTCATGCAGTATATATAAGAGGTGTCGTTAGAGGATAAGATTAGTATAAAATTGTCAGCGATAGAAAAGGTATAAATTTGTAAGCGATTGAATTGAGTATAAATATAGCAGTGATATAGGCGAGTTAAAATTAACAGTGTTATAAGTAGAAAGTTAAAAGTCATATTGTGAACAATTATAATAGAATTTGATAAGTGGTGAGTTATTGTTAGTACAAGAAGAATTAAGGGAATAGTAATAGGAGAAATATTTTTATAATAAAATCTTGAACGAACAAAATTATAACGTTTAGAAAATCCATTGTGTTTTGATTTCCTAATTTAGTGATCGAACTAAATAATTGTAACTCGGCTAAGAAACGTTACAATATATCAAAACATAAGACGAAAATTAAATAAAAAGTGGTATTTTTTTTTAAAAACTTAACCTTTCATATGACCCCCGAGTGGAGCGAGTATTAATAAATAAAAAGAATTGTTACTTGTTACCCATGTGAATGCTTGATATCCTAAAAAGTGACAAATTAAATTTTTAACTTACTTAAACGCAAGTCACTTTTATGGCCAATCCGAGATTTCAACAAGACTCATTGTTTCCAAGAAAATCAATTGAATGAAACAAGGACACTAAAACCCTATGGTTTTCTTCGTTTATGGTTTGAACTACGATACTCTAAACAATTATATAAATAAAACAACTCATTTTCGAATTTTACTGTTCGTTTTTATTAATAAAAATATCTAATTTTCTTCAGGATATGGATAGGGTAACCGTAGAAAAATAAACCGAGGTTGTTACTTAGGTTGGTGATAACGATCGTGTCCCGTTTTATAAATTTGAAAAGGTGGTAAGTCTACTGCCAACCCTCTGATAAATAGCATTTTTTATGCCTGTGAATTTTTTAATCAATTTTGTTGACTATTTTTCAATAAATTTAATTCACACATCAGATTAGTATTTCACTCGTAGTTTTTTACGCCATTTTTAATAAAACAAAAAGTGGGTAGTAATCTATATGAAATGATTTTCTGCAAAACGTTCAAAATCTGCTTAAATATTATTTTATTTTCAATAAAAGTTGACATTTAAGAAGTACGAGACATATTTTGTGCGCTTATTGAAGTATTAATTTTATACGTTTGAATAAAAATAAAATGTAGTCCTCGGCGAGCGACTTTGATTTAGACATGAACGATTTTTTAAATTTTACTTCTGTGCTCTAAATATAAGCTTTAGAACTAATATTTATTACACGAAAGGGCATATAGACCAGTGAAAATAGCCTTTTGTGAGGAAAAAATTAGTAACAGCATGAAAAATTTTGGATAAGGAAGAAGATATTGCGCAAATGATGGGAAACATAAATTAAAGGTGATCCGAGTTATGAGGGTGAAATGAGGTTTTACACCATCTAAAAGTAGACGTTTCAATAAAAATAAAGAATACTGAATTTTTTTGAAAAAACGGTTTCCAGCACAGGAGAATTTTCGTGTGAAAATGAGGTCACCTTTTTGGTTTAAAATTAAACGTAAAAATAAATATTTTGATTCCAAAAAATTACAGCAGATTAGAGACATAATAAGGTACGTTTTCATCAAATTGTTTCATCAAAAAAAAATTTTTTTATGGGAGATAAAAATTAAAAACGAAAAGACTTTTTTTCTCGTTTTTTTCTATTTTCACGGTAAATTTTAGGTTATGTGAAAAAATAGCTTATGTAAAAGTTAGACTTTTAGACTTTTTTATTACCTACAACTTTTACTTTAAACTTTTTTCGATAGAAGGTAGTTTCGCTGAAAATCGTGAAAAACCATTTTCTACCCCTAAAAGCTCACCCCAAATTTTTCCATTTTTTGCCTGTTTTTAAGGTATCTGCACTGGTCTAATAAGAGAAATTAAAAGAATTATATGTTTTGAGTCAGCTTTAAATCTAAATTGTGAGATTATAGGAGTTTAATGATTCAATGATTCATTTTGGTAAAAAATACGGTGTGTTGAGGTCTGAGGATCACATAATACGATTCACAAAGCTCAAAGATACGGGACTGCCAATATTTTATGGACATATTTTAAATAAGTTTTTATTTACTGTAAAAAATTAAATATATAAAAAGGTATTTTTGTTTGGTCTCCAAGTTGTTGTATATTAAATTAAATCGATAATTTAAATTAATAAATTATTGTTAAATTGAATCTACAAAACAATCTTTATTTATTTGACTGAAGCGTTTCGAATATTAAATATTCATCATCGGTACAAAAACTATGACAATATTGTTACGTTTTTCTAAACTTCCTTCGAATTGGTCTTAATCACAATTCGATAAACGCAATTCCCAAATCTCTTCAGAGTTCGATCACTGATTAGTAAGCACAAACACCAGATTTTATTAAGTATTCAACACCCTAATTGTTTCACAACAACAGGAAAACAATACAGCAAACAATATTCCCTACTAGAATATTCTTTCAACAGCTTCAGAAACTCCAACAGTTGATTGTAGAAATTTCCAGTAATACAACGTTTAAAATAATACACAAATTATTTCTACTTAATAACACTTTACGGTTCAAATACATGTGCAGAATTCTGCATGCAGCGAAATTAGAACATGTGTTGTTATATGAGAGCAATTACATGTAAATTCTGCATGCAGAAAAATTCTGCAAGATATCTCTACTTCTAATTTCGCTGCACAGAGGCAGTGCTACCACAATAAAAAAAAAAAAACTACTTGAAAACTCAGATAAAAATGGATGATTTTGACATTTTGTTTGAAAATGAATTTTTTTTTTTATAACTCAAATAAAAATGAATGATATTTTTTTGAAAATGAAATTATTTTTGTAATGATTATTTGTTTATAAAGATATTCAAAATTCAAATATTCTAAATAATCCAAATTATAAAATAATTAAAACTAATATTGTTAGAAAATAAATATTTGGGAAAGGATTATCGGAAACAGTGGTATATGTAATTTGAACTAAAATTTTAATTTAGACATACACGTTTTTGCAGGCAACGATTCGGTTATTTTCTTCTATCTTTTAATTAAAAAGACAGTTTTCTTTAGATTGCGACAATTTTCACTTATAACTATTTCATGATACGTAAGAACACGAATTCTCATTTTTACGAAAATTCTGCACGTCAAATATAGAAAAATTCTGCACATCTATTTTAGATGCAGATATGCATTCAACACTGCGTGCAGACTTTCTGCACATGTATTTTGGGCATTAAAGTTTAAACTTTATTCACAAAAACTAGTTTAAAAATATCACTTTTATAATTTTAACTTCACTATCGCAAGTTTAAAATAAATAAGTTTATAATAAATAATAATAATTTTACTTAATTTCTAGAAAATTCTAGGTCACTAAGAATATGTACAACAACAACACTATTCATTTCATTCATTTGTTGTTGCGTTTTGTTGTGATTTAATTTTCTTGGAAGTGACCGTAATCGTCTAGATTTTTCTGTACTCGTAACAATATGTTATCCATTGAATAAATATCTAAGGAAAAGTAACTAGACTTTTTGAGTGAAGCATCTAATTTGTAGTATTGGGGCGTTTGTGGTGTTTGTATTTAATCGTAGGGTGGTACTGTGTATAATTTGTATATAGTTACACAAACATAGCTTAGGTGGCAGCATGAACTGTTCTTTGAAATAAGTAGATTTTATTCAAAATTTTATTTATTTCTCGTTTAAACTAATCGTTATTTTAGGAAAAATTTGTCTTAAAATGTTTTTTACCCGTTTCCTACTTAAATAAAAGATAATGAATAAGTTATATATTTTGTTGATTTTATTTTAATAATTTTTTTCTCGATATTTTTAAACATTAAATACATAAAAGCAAAATTGTGTGCCATCATCTTCAGCAATAGTATCACACTAACAACAGTCTAACATCATTACCAGCAATACAAATGAACACATCTTTACGAATACAGATTTGTAAAGCTGTCCTCTAAGCAAATATTTTTATTTAACTACAAAACTTCTATGAACTAACTTCTATAAAAAAAACTTATCTAAAATCTCTATCGTATTCAGTTTTTTCTAATAGTTGCCATTTTTTGAATATAACGAAATTGGAATAGGTTGAAAATACTCCAAAGTACCTTTAATTAAACCCACTTTAAAAGATGAATGTTCCTAAATATTGACGAAATTAGCTTGTACTGTCTATTGGTTTAAAAATTCGATTTTAATTTATGTTTATAACCATACTTCGACTAATAAACTAATAATAAATGTATAAACATCGTAGATAAATTGAAAATCCTTATGGTTATATATGTTTGAACAATATATTTCACTATTAAAAATTCTAGATCAAATCAGTTTAAACTTTAAATCATATTCAAATTTATATTTTTTACACACATTTTTTATAACAAACAATAACTTTATACAATCCCTGTGAATGGGCGTGTCTAACAAAATTGTTTTGACGTTTTGGCAAACTTACATTTGAAAAATTAAGTAAAAAATTAAATTAGAAAATAATTAATTTTGTGACACAAACTTATTGTAAATATTTTAAAAATTTATACTAAATTGTTTTTTTAACATTTTTTATCAAAATATCCTTATCTGATATGTGTAATTTTAGCAGCAAAATGCTTTGAAATGTTGACAATTTTTTTATATGTTTTGATGCAGTACGCCATTTTTATGAATAAATACCTATATAAACACAATTAATTGTTATGATAAAAACAGTTTAAATACTAATTTGTATAAAATTGAATTACAATTCAATATTTTAAGAACGAAATTGAGAAAAAAACTCTTTAGTTTGTTTTTAAATACGACGTAAACAAATGAAATGACATTGACAGATTGGCAAACTTAATAAAAAATTTAAAAAAAAAATGCTTCACCGATTATTTGTGTACGTACACGTAGCGACACTTCCTTATATATTTATTCAATGATGTTATCATATTTTTTTAGTCATATTTTTTGTTTTTTAAGAAGATTGATTTGTGGATTCAATTTAACAATAATTTATTAATTTAAATTATTGATTTAATTTAATATTTTATGGGTAAACATTTAACAAGCAAATAATTATTATATTTACTCATAAAATATTGAAAATCCTGTACCTTCGAGTTTTGCGAATCGTATTATGTGATTCTCTTCACAACATTTACATATCTTGTTAACACTTGGTTAAAGAGAATTTGTAACTGAACCGTAATTAAAAACTGCATATTATCATATTAATTTTCATATTTATTGAAGGTTATAACAATAGTACGAAGGAAAATTATATTTCTGACATTTATTTAATCAAACTTTTAAGGCAAATATTTGTTTTGGTGAATTGAATAAAAAACGAATGTGCTTTTGTTTTAAAATATTATTTTAGTTTGAAAGATCTTATCTTATCTTATGACTCACATCGACATTTGAACTAAATTAGTGATTTTTCATATCTATGTTACGCTTTCAACCACCAGGCGGGGGGTGTGATAATAGACAAGCGCTACCTCGCGCTACACCCTGGTTTACGCTAATAGTCTATTTCAACTTGGTAGCCAAATCAAACCAAAATCAAAATAACAACGGTACTTTTCAGCACCATAAGACAAAAAATATTGGACCCTCAGTCCGTATTTTGCAATTGAACATTGAAGGCATAAGCAAGTCAAAAACTGAACATCTACAAAGAGTATTAAAAGACTTCGACATCGACGTTGTAATTCTGCAAGAAACGCATGCAGCAGATGAAGCGCAACTTACCTCTAAAGGAAACATTGTTGGTTACAAATTAATTAGTGCTATTTACCATCAAACATATGTATCTGCCACGTATGTTAAGTCAGAAATCATGAACTGCACCCATGTACTTACACAGACGGACAACGATATACATTTTATTGTTGTTGATATATCAGACACGAAGATTGTAAACGTATACAAGCCTCCAAATACAAACTGGCCAGCTGCTACTCTTCCATTATTTCACCACCCAGCAATATATGCGGGTGACTTCAATAGCCATCACACCCAGTGGTCCTACTCAAACAACAATCCCAATGGCATACAACTGACGGACTGGGCGGATGGTAACAACATGTTCCTCGTATATGATGCAAAAAACATGAAAACCTTTAGATCTGCTAGGTGGCGACATGATTACAATCCCGACCTCTGTTTTCCACAAAAAACGAATAACGTAACCCTATTCCAATATCTAGGGCTGTCTAACAAGGTTTTTCACGCTCTCAACATCGTCCAGCAATTCTTCAGGCAGGAATACAAATCCCACTCGTTAACTCTACTCCTCAACCTAGATGAAATTTTAACAAAGCTGACTGGGATAAATATAGGTTGGAGTTGAATGCAGTGATACGCTGGATCCAACTAATTCCTAAAAACTACAATAGGTTCGTTGGAGCCATCATCTCAACTGCAAAGAAATGCATCCCAAGAGGCTTCCGTGAAGAATACATTCCTGGCTAGAGTAGAGAGAGCGATAAATTATATGAGGAGTACCTTAGTAGTGGTGAGGCAGACGTGGCTGATGACTTAATTTACTCACTGGACGCCGCGAGAAAGCAAAAATGGATTAGCGCTGTTGAAAACATTGATTTTTCCCATTCAAGCAGGAAAGCTTGGAGTCTCCTTCAGAAGCTGGGTGGCTCAAACTCAATTGCTCGTACTCACAATGAAATAAATCCAGAGGACATTGCGAATAATATTGTAAACATGTCTCGTTCTTCTATTAATCGCCTCCATAAGACAACCATTAAACGTAATTTAAGAGAAATGAAGCGCAATTGCTCGTCTCAATCGAAGTATGCGAACTCTTTTAGTAGCGAGGAACTAGATTCAGCTCTGTCCCAAACAAGAAACGGAAAAGCAGCTGGGTACGATGGTATTTTTCCAGAATTTCTTAGAAATGCTGGAAAAAATGTAAAACAATGGCTAACTAAATTTTTCTCGAATATCCTGAAAACCGGCAATCTTCCAAAACATTTTAAAACTACAAAAGTGATAGCGATACTTAAGCCAGGTAAACCATCTAATGAACCTATCGCTCAATTGCCCTTTTGCGCACTTGCTACAAATTGTTAGAACGGCTCATATACAACTGTATCGCACCGATACTGAATGACCAGATCCCAGTCGAACAAGCTGGTTTCCGTAGCAATCGCAGTTGCACTGATCAACTACTCGCTTTAACATCCTATATCGAAGGTGGGTATCAAAAACAATAAAAACAGGTGCAGTATTCATCGATCTCACTGCAGCATATGACACGGTCTGGCGTATTGGGATTATATATAAGCTGTTCAATGCAATACCTGTAGCACCATCTCGCGTTTAATTAGGAACATGCTGAGTAATCGTGTATTCAAAGTTCATCTAAATAATTCCTGTAGTAGGTTCAATATGCTTAACAATGGTTTGCCAGAGGGTTCCGTCCTGGTGCCATTACTTTTTAATTTGTTCATGACATTCCTGACACAACATCAAAGAAATTTGGTTACGCTGATGATTGGACTCTGGCCACCCAAGATAAAGACATGGGTGTCTTGGAAGATTTGCTCTCAACTGACCTGGCAATAATGAATGACTATTTTCAAACGAGGAGCTTATTTCATAATCTAAGTAAAACCAAACTTGTTTCCACTTAAACAACAAACTGGCAAAACACGAACTATCAGTGTTATTTAACAGCACTGTCATTAAATACCATCAACAGCAAAAGTACCTGGGCATTACTCTCGATAGAACTCCTTCTTTTAAACTCCACCTAGAGAATACGTCAAAAAAAAACTTAAAACGAGAAACAATATATTGCACAAACTGGTAGGCTCGCCATGGAGTGCTACTCAAGCTACCCTCCGCACAACTGCTCGAAGTCTGGTTTACTCAATGGTTGAGTATGGCACACCAGTCTGGTTGAATAGCATACATACTGAAAAAGTTGACTGCCAGCTGCATGCACGATGCGTACTATAAGCGGTACTATCAGGTCTACTCCTTTACCTTGGCTCCCTGTACTAAGCAATATCGCTCCACCTGCACTCAGACGCTCACAACACACCAACATGCGGCTAATGGAAATTCGAAAGAGTGCTTTGCCCATGCAAGGAATCCGACAAAAGATTTCCACCCAAGATCCACAGCAATCTGACAAAAGATTTCCACCCAGGATCCTCAAAAATAGAAACAACGAGCTTACAACAAATGAACGTGATGTGCTGGCAGTATGGCGATCCCACTTTCAAGACCTACTGAATAGGACGAATGAAGTTCATCCTATTCGAGCAATTGCTCCGACAAATGAGGAGATTTTTGTCCCTTACCCAATAACAGAAGAAGTGGAAGCTGCCATCAAAAAATTAAAAAATGGCAAATCACCAGGTGTCGATGGAATCCCTGCAGAACTATTTAGGAGCAATGGAGGAGCAGCTCTGGTCTCACATATATACGATCTGATTCTTGGAATCTGGGACCAAGAAGAACTACCTGTTAAATGGAAAACAGCTCTCATTGTTCCGCTAAATAAGAAAGGTGAACGTCTAAAGTATGCGAGTTATCGTGGTATCGCACTGTTGAATACTGCATATAAAATACTAGCTAAAATGTCATATTTGTCATCCCGTACGCCGAATCTATCATCGGTGACTATCAGTGTCGTTTCCGTCCCAACCGTTGTAACGATCGCAATAATCGCGAAACAATAATAAAACCAAATTCATCTTCGTTTTCAATTCAATAAAAATGCATTTCATTAGTTTCCGTTCATTCTTACATTAATAATAATTTTAAAATTTTCTAAAACTTAACTGCTAGTTAAATTTTGAACATACTATAAAAAGCAAACGAACGTACTAAATTTTTATTTCCAATGCTAATGAACAGACGTCGTTGTTAATCATTACTGAATTTTCGGAGATTGCCCGATTTTGTTTTGACATCATAAGATGGAAAAATCAAAATCACATTTTGCAATTTCATAATTAAAAAATTATATTTCATTCCATTTTTGCTTTTCAAAAGGATTACAACATCCAATAATCTATTTTAATTTATATAGATCAATGTCATTTGATAGTATTATTTAACCTTGATGTGATAAATCAATAATATTGTAATTCAAAAGTGATGTATTTAATTGCAATCAAGCAAATAAAAAAAGAAGTGTAAACAAAGAAAAATTCCAAGGTCGTTTTGTTTAATTGTTAGAATTGATTTCTAATTTTAATAACTTTTTTTGTGAAAGCATTATTTATTGGCTGTAATTACAATGGAAGATTACACCCCGCTAAGTAGTTTACAGTGATTTGTGTTTTTGTTTGTTCATCAAAAAGCTGATAATTTGGATGACAATTTCAATTATATTTTTTTATTTTATTTCATAGAAGGATAATTGTTGTCATTAATTGTTAAATCTGCTTTATAAATTGTGGCAGTACTTGAAGATAAAGTATCCACTGATGTTATCGAAAGTATGAATAGCAAGGATAACAGTGATCGAAGCTATTACCACAGTTAGAGACAATCGTTTGTTTGATGGTTGTTCCGGTTGTTAAAACCGCATGGATTCAAAGGCAGATATATAAATGGGAAGTTAGAAGGTCAAACGCTAGTCAAGGGATATTGGAAAATCAAACAAATAAATTAAAACAACAGAATATTGATGACAGCAATCAACAGTTACAACTAAGGTATTTATTATTAATATTTATGTTAATTTTAATTTAGACATTACTTTTGTAATGTCGAGATAAACTAAGGAAAAAGATAATAAGAGATTCCCAAATCTCGGATTCGAATGGGAACGGTCTGTTCACTCCGAATTCCTTTAAGTACCGTAACATTACCATAAATTTCTTTGTGTGATTATATTAAAGGTCCAAATATAATAAATTGGCACCGTAACAGGGCCAACAATGCAAATATAATAAATTGGCGTTCGAAACAAAGACCAGTAGGAGTCTGGTGTATTGGACCCTTGGATTTGGGTTTTTTTAAAGAACCGTAATGATTTTTTGTAATAACTAGGGCGTTGCCAACTGGTTATTTTGCGTAAAATAAATTGTCTTTCCGGTTATAACCAGTTTGGGTTGTTTTACATATATTTTTTTTTCTTCTTTTGTCAAACCAGTTTATGGTTTTGTTTTTTTAATATTGTAAAAATATTTTATATACATTTGGAAGTTGAATATTTTATATAAAATTTGCAATAACCTTTGTTATTGGATTTCGTATTATATATTTTGAATTTTGTTAAGAATGTATACAATTATGAGGGGTCAGGGGTTATTAAGGAGGTGTCGGCCAGGTGGGTTTGAGCCCTGGATGAATGAAGTGGATGGGAGAGCGAATGAAGAGAGAAAAGAGAGAATGGTTGAGGCGAGGAATGTGGTGGATGAAATGATAAATGTGATTCTGGATGAAGTAAAACAAAAAATATTTTTGGAATTAATGGATGATATTTATGAAGAAAAATATGATGAGTTTCTGGATAAATTGATTTGTGAGATAGTGAATGAGGAGTTGAATGGGGTGAATGAGGAAGCGGATGAGATGGATGAAGTGACTGAGGAAGTGAATGTGGGCTGGCGTGAGAGAAGGAGGATAAATAGAAATAGGAGCTCTCACCTGAAGAGGAAGGAGAGGAGAAGAAGGGAGAAGGAGAGTCGCTTGGTCGTGGAGCTGGGAGCTTCCTCGACCAAGAGTACTCAAATAGAGGAGCTGGTTGAGGTGGTTCCCATCTCACCGACCATGCGACAGGTAGAGGAGTGGACTGGTCCACAGGAGGCCCCTGTTCCTCATTGTATAATTAGTTAAGACTAATTTTTTTTTAATTTTGAAAAAACCGTTTTGGGACAGCAATTTTTTTGGAGATTGTTTTTTGTGCTGTCATTTAGCTTTAGTAATACTAATTGTTTTTTTATTTTGGAAAAAAGAAAACCGTTTTGGGGAAGCAGTTTTTTTTTGAATTTTTTTTATGCTACCACGTACATATTGTACATAATCCTGTACATATTTTTTTTATATATACATAGTACAATTTGTTTTTGTACATAATGTATATATTGTATATTTTTTGTAAATAAATTTTTGTATATAGATAATTTGTAAATATTTTCTTTTGCCATGCCATTGTACATATTTTTGCACTACCTGCAAATAATTTTTTTAATAAGTACTATTTGTGCTAGTACTTTATTTTGAGTAAATGGTTTTTTTTCTTGAATTGATTTATGTTTATTAGGTTTATTGATTCACTTTTCTCAGCGGTAGGCCTAACAAGCCATCCATGGGGCTTATCCCCTTAACATTGATGTCGTTCTTAGATCGCCTATGGCCATCGGGGTTATGCGATCGAAGAACATTGGTTTCTTCTCTTCATTCGGCGAGGAAGTCCTCAGGGACGAGGAGTGGTGTTGCTGTGTTTGTACTTAGGTGCAAACCAGTAGTACCATTCTTTGCTCAGAGGCTTCTTCGGTGTAATGAAGAGAAGAACCAATTGTACTTTTGCTTTCAGGATCAGAGGCTTCACCTCATACAAACTCAAAAACTTACCATTTTTTTCATTTAGCTTTTCAATAGATCAATTTTTTCATAGAGTTTAGGATTTGAAGTCTGGTGCTCGGGAGCGTTCTACAACTTTCGCATTAGGTTTAGTTGTAATTTATTTGTAGGTTAAACAAGCACAACTGGGTCAGTAGAAATGGACCTAGTGTCTAATCGTGACAGTTGTGATTGTTTTATTAGGTTGGGGAGAATCTGTTCTGTAGAATCTGGTCGTTAGGGGCTTTTCTAGTCAGTTCTCACATGCATTGTTGGAGTGGGCTCGCGAGCGCGATATTTTAAATTTAAACAATATGGATATTGTAGCCATACTTACTTTTTATATTGTCTCCAGACGAGTCTTGATTTTGGGAATCTCTTATCTTATTAAATAAAAATAAAATAAATCAAACAAATTTTTCAAAAAATTAAATAAATAAAATTTTTATTAAATAAATAATTTTTTTTAAAATTTAAGTTAATTTTAGGTAACTAAATAAATAAATTTTTTTTAACTAAGCTTTACTTCAAGATATAAATAAATATTTTTATTTTTTTTAAAAATAAATCAATATTTCAAAGTTAGGACGGTGCATCCAATAAATAAACATTCTTCTAGATATTTTTATTTTTCAATTTTCTTTTAAAAATAAATAAATATTTTTAGGGGTGCTATCGTCAATAACTAATTTTAGGTATATATATATATTTCAGTATATCTGAAATTGAATAAATAAATTATATTTTTACATATACAATATTACAATATTTTGGGAGCTTTTGTAAAAGATTCAGCAAGGATTAACTACGACGGTCTTTCCTTTGGTTCCTTTACGAGTTTGTTTTTTTTTCAAAAATTTTCTGTTTTTTTGGGGCGTTCGTTGGTTTTTTGTCGTTTTGCGTTTTTTATTGTGTACACTTTTACAGCATACTAGCTACATTTTTTGTTGTTGAGATTGGTTTTATTATCGTTATTTTTTATTGTGAATTCTGGATTCTATAAATTTTACCATCAAAAGTTACCGTCAAGTCACATTGGCGTGGACCATCCGTTCTATGGTTTGGAATCCAGTGAACTGCAGATCGAATGTCTGGTTCGGGGTGTGGATTTTAGGGGGGTCAATTGGGCAGAGGAACTGCGAAACCACGTAAATCATGGTGCAGTTCCAGTAACGGTATCTCATGCGAGAGACTTGGTAGCTGAGTCTCAAACGGTGGTGCAGGCAGCACAAGTTGTTTTAGATCAGGTACGTCGACTTCAACCACCGGTTAATCAGATCTTCTTAGATGGTTTGGCGAATCGTGTGTTGCATTATACAGGTAGGATGAATAGGTTGGGTCCTCGCAATGACTTGCAAGAAGCCCGCACCTACGCTATCTCGCAATTGTCACGCGCTTGGGATATAATAGGATCACTGTCAACACGTCCAATTATACAAAACAAACCAGGAATATCATCTGCTCCAGCTGCTTCACCTGCTTTTCGACCAGGTGAGAGATCCACACCGATCCCAGTACAGCCAATAACTGAGACAATAAATAGTCTGAATCGTACAGACCATCAACAACAGAGACGGTCGGATCAATTACCACCGGCATATTTTCAGCAATCAGGTTTGAGAGCAGAGGACCTTGCAATACCACTATTGGGTCCATCTTTCCAAACTGAATACATACACAACAATCCACCATTGGTACAACAACAATCATTAAATTATCCACAAGCTCCACTAACAGCACCACCACCATACAACCAACCTCCCCAGGTATGGCGTGACGCGGCTCCAGCGTTAGCACCAGTGGAGTACCGAGGGGTTCGTGGGAACAGTTTGAGTCGTTATGACTCAAATTGGGTTCCAACCTTCACAGGAGATGGTCACTCTCCTGATGTTCATGAGTTCGTTCACAGAGTTGAGGCGGCTGCCAGGAGGGACCGCGTGAACTGGGACGACCTTAGGTCTATCGTTCCGCGGTACCTCAAGGGGGCTGCCGACAGATACTATTTGAACTTAACTCATGAACATGAGGTGGTGACCTATCCAGTGCTAAGGGAGGGACTCCTACAAACCTTCGGTACGCTTACTGATGATAAGGCGATCTTGCGCGTTCTTCTGAACCGCAAACAAAAGTCAAAGGAGAGCGTATACGAATATCTGGTGGAGATTGGTTCGTTAAACCGTCGCTTAGCACGCCCATTTGCTGACCGTGAAATGCTAGAGATTGCTCGGGAGGGATTGAGTGTGGAGCTCAAAAATGCTACACTTGCAGCAACAATACATTCTGTTGATGAACTTCGGACTCTATGTCAGAAGTTTGAACGTTTGTGGTCCACACCAGTTCCAACCAGAACATCAAATTTAAGAATCAGCGAGGTACAACAAATGGATGATTATGAGGTGGATGCTGAAGCAGAACAACATGGATATATTGATGCGGTGGATTCAACACAGAAACGGATATTGCAGCGACCTAGCATAACATTTGACAACAGTCAACCTGGTCCATCAATGTCTAGACAACCAATAGTGTGCTTCAGATGTGGAGTAAATGGTCATCGAGCTCCTGATTGCTCTAAGAATCGGATAAAATTACACTGCTGGAAATGTAATAAACCGGACGTTATTTACGCAAATTGTTCATATTGTCACCCGTCGTTAAACTACCGTCCGAGAGTACATGCTTCGGGGATGGTACCCTCGGTTCAACATCCAATGAGCCCGAAGAAAACGACGAGAGATGTAGCAACGCAGGACGATCGATCACCACGCAGGAAACCAGAATAAAATCACCCAGTACATTTAATTTCCCATCATTACATCACACATATTTTAGACGTCTGGAACGTAACATCAGATATTGGAGGATGAGGAAATTATTTCGCAAAGCTTGTATTTCATCTATCCTTTCAGAAACAAAGGATCCTCGGCCGCGATTGACAATAAGAATTTTGGACAAACATATTTCAGGACTATTGGATAGTGGAGCGTCAATCACTATACTTGGAAGAAATTCCTTGGAATTATTGGAATCATCAGGTACAACCTACCGTAAGTACACTTCGTGTATTCGTACGGCGGATGGTACTGCAAATAAAATTTTAGGTTACATAGAAGTTCCAATAACTGTGAATGGCTCCACTAAACCAATGCGGTTCCATATAGTCCCTGGTTTACGAGAAGAGCTCTACCTGGGCATAGATTTCTGGGAGAAATTTGGTATTGTTCCTTCATTTGTTAGTGAACTGACTCGCACAGAGCTACAAACTGTTAATATACATAACCTCACCACTGACCAGCAACGAGAACTGGATATGATCAAGGATTCTTTCCCGTCATTTGAAGTGTCTGGACTCGGAAAGACTTCTTTAGTTGAACATGTCATCGATGTTGGTGATAGTGCACCTGTTAAACAGAGACACTATCCCACGTCGCCGGCTGTTCAACTAAAGGTCTATGCCGAACTTGACCGAATGCTTCAAATGGGCGTGATCGAAGAGTCTAACAGTTCTTGGTGCTCGCCAGTGGTTTTGGTACAAAAAGAATCTGGTAAAAACAGATTATGTATTGATAGCCGTCGTGTCAATTCACTAACGAAAAAGGACGCTTACCCACTTCCCTTGATTGATGGCTTACTAGGTCGTCTAAATAGCACAAAGTACATTTCAAGTATTGATCTCAAAGATGCTTTCTGGCAGATTCCTCTGGCAGAAGCATCTAGAGACAAGACAGCCTTCACAGTGCCTGGTCGTCCATTGTATCAATTCCGGGTTATGCCCTTTGGATTGTGCAATGCTCCCCAGACAATGTGTCGGCTAATGCACAAAGTGATACCACATCAATATCACGAAAATGTCTTTGTTTATTTAGATGATTTATTGGTAGTCTCTTCCACGTTCCAGGAACATATGGAATTGCTGTCCAAAGTCTCTTCATTGTTAAGAGCGGCTGGGTTAACAATTAACCTCAAGAAAAGCAAATTTGTTCTGAGAGAGGTGAAATACTTAGGTTTTCTGGTTGGTGAGGACGGTCTTCGAACAGACCCTGACAAGGTAAGAGCTGTAGCAGAGTACCCAGCTCCATCTACAGTTAAACAAATTCGGCGGTTATTAGGTATGGCCGGTTGGTACCAACGTTTCATACCAAACTATGCAAGCGTGGTATCACCGATCACAGACCTATTAAAGAAAAGTTCTGGAAAATTAAAATGGACAGTGGAAGCGCAGACAGCTTTTGAAAATCTAAAAAAATTGCTGACTACAGCACCGGTATTAGTGAACCCTGATTATAATAAAGAGTTCTTTATTAGATGCGATGCGAGTCTGACAGGGATAGGTAGTGTACTGTATCAGATCGACGAAGACGGACAAGAGTGTCCGATAGCCTTCATGTCGAAAAAACTTAATAAAGCTCAACGAAACTATTCTGTTTCTGAGCTTGAATGTCTTGCGGCAATTCTGAGTGTGAAGAAATTCAGGGGCTATGTTGAAGGTCACCGATTTACAATTGTGACTGATCACTCAAGTCTGAAGTGGCTTATGTCACAGAAAGACTTGAGTGGTCGTCTGGCTAGGTGGAGCCTAAAACTCCAACATATGGATTTTACCATTGTCCACCAAAAAGGTACCCAAAATATAGTCCCTGATGCTCTATCTCGTCTTTATGACGATACACATGAAGAATTGATGGAAGCATTAACACATCACATTAACGACATTAAAATCGACAATGAAGGTTATCGGCACAACGAATATACGGATATGATAGCTAAAGTTCAATCATCACCCAAGGACTTTCCATCTGTTAAAGTCGTGGATGATAAGCTATACATACGTATTGAGCCAAGACCTGATGCAATACCTAACGATGTTCCTGTGTGGAAACTCTGGGTACCAAAACCGATGACTTCAAACATGATTCAGAAACATCATGATGATAGTACTGCTGCTCATGGAGGTGTTAAAAAGACTTTAGAATTACTTCGACGTCTTTATTATTGGCCGGGCATGGCGTCACAGGTACACAACTATGTTGTGTCCTGCGACACATGTAAACAAACAAAAGCCACGAATCAGATATTGCGTCCTCCGATGCAATATCAATTCGAAACAGCACGTCCATGGCAGAGAGTCTATATAGATTTTTTGGGACCGTATCCTCGTTCTACACTTGGGAATACGGTGTTATTGATAGTTCTGGATCATGCTACGAAGTTTGTACTACTGAAACCACTTAGAAACGCAACTTCACCGAAGGTGAATGCTTTTCTAAGGAATGAAGTGTTTCTTACATATGGGGTACCAGAGTTTCTACACAGTGACAATGGCAAACAGTTCACTAGTAGGAACTTTCAAAATCTTTTGTCAGATTTCGGCATTAAACACATTAGGACCGGTGTCTATAGTCCTCAAAGTAACGCGTCAGAGCGGGTCAACCGATCAGTTTTAGCAGCAATCCGAGCGTTCCTTAAAGGTCAACATACCAAGTGGGACTCACAAATTGGTGAAATCGCGTATGCACTGCGGGCTGCAGTACATTCAGCTACCAAGTACTCACCGTACTATTTATTATTTGGTCAACATCCAGTTTCGGATGGGAATACTTACCAATTGTTGAGATCACTACATCAGCTTGGTGAAGATGCTGGTGAGGAAATGGAACGCACTGATCATTTGACTCTGCTTAGGAACCGGGTTCAACAAAATTTAAAAGCAGCTTTTAAGAAATCGCAACATCAGTACAACCTGCGATCTAAACTACGGACTTTTCAACCACAACAACGTGTGTTTGTACGGCAACATCATTTGAGTGACGCTACCAAAAGGTTCTCGGCAAAATTGGCTCCAAAGTTCTTGCCTGCAATGATTAAGACTAAGATTGGAAATGTACTTTATGAGTGCATAGATATGAGCGGTAAGAATCTTGGAGTACATCACGCGAAAGACATCAGGGAATGATGTCTTTTCGTTAGGTAGGGTTGTTCCTCTGGCTGATTGTCGTCTCTGGGGTTCACATCTTCAGGTCATACTTACTGGTTGTATCGGGGTGTCCATGGTGCTGACGTTCGGATGGATGGTCGGTTTCAATACTCAGTGAAGTTCTTAAGGACTTCATGAGTGTTGGAACCGGTCATCGGTCTTGACGCCAGTGACTGTGGGTATCTCGATCCCAGATACAGTTTAATAAGTGGAAGTAGTTCGGTGGTTTTCTGTCATGGAGGGGATGGCGACGTTTTTGTGATTTCAAGAGTAAAAATCTTGGTTTCTACCTTGAATTCATGGTGTAACGATCGCAATAATCGCGAAACAATAATAAAACCAAATTCATCTTCGTTTTCAATTCAATAAAAATGCATTTCATTAGTTTCCGTTCATTCTTACATTAATAATAATTTTAAAATTTTCTAAAACTTAACTGCTAGTTAAATTTTGAACATACTATAAAAAGCAAACGAACGTACTAAATTTTTATTTCCAATGCTAATGAACAGACGTCGTTGTTAATCATTACTGAATTTTCGGAGATTGCCCGATTTTGTTTTGACATCATAAGATGGAAAAATCAAAATCACATTTTGCAATTTCATAATTAAAAAATTATATTTCATTCCATTTTTGCTTTTCAAAAGGATTACAACATCCAATAATCTATTTTAATTTATATAGATCAATGTCATTTGATAGTATTATTTAACCTTGATGTGATAAATCAATAATATTGTAATTCAAAAGTGATGTATTTAATTGCAATCAAGCAAATAAAAAAAGAAGTGTAAACAAAGAAAAATTCCAAGGTCGTTTTGTTTAATTGTTAGAATTGATTTCTAATTTTAATAACTTTTTTTGTGAAAGCATTATTTATTGGCTGTAATTACAATGGAAGATTACACCCCGCTAAGTAGTTTACAGTGATTTGTGTTTTTGTTTGTTCATCAAAAAGCTGATAATTTGGATGACAATTTCAATTATATTTTTTTATTTTATTTCATAGAAGGATAATTGTTGTCATTAATTGTTAAATCTGCTTTATAAATTGTGGCAGTACTTGAAGATAAAGTATCCACTGATGTTATCGAAAGTATGAATAGCAAGGATAACAGTGATCGAAGCTATTACCACAGTTAGAGACAATCGTTTGTTTGATGGTTGTTCCGGTTGTTAAAACCGCATGGATTCAAAGGCAGATATATAAATGGGAAGTTAGAAGGTCAAACGCTAGTCAAGGGATATTGGAAAATCAAACAAATAAATTAAAACAACAGAATATTGATGACAGCAATCAACAGTTACAACTAAGGTATTTATTATTAATATTTATGTTAATTTTAATTTAGACATTACTTTTGTAATGTCGAGATAAACTAAGGAAAAAGATAATAAGAGATTCCCAAATCTCGGATTCGAATGGGAACGGTCTGTTCACTCCGAATTCCTTTAAGTACCGTAACATTACCATAAATTTCTTTGTGTGATTATATTAAAGGTCCAAATATAATAAATTGGCACCGTAACAGGGCCAACAATGCAAATATAATACCGTTCAACCACAGATCAAAGTTTTACCTTAAGGATGATTCTGGAAAAATGTTGGGAGTACAACATCAGCATTCACCAGCTTGATTTCAAGCAAGCATATGACATGTGGTCCGTACTCATATGCCTTGGTATCCCAGCGAAACTAGTTTCTCTGTGGAAACTCACAACATCGGGATCTGTAGAATAGTAACCGAAGGGTCAGTTTCTGACTCTTTTGTTGTAACATCAGGTGTTCGACAAGGTGATGCACTCGCGCCCGTACTATTTAATTTGGCGTTATAAGAAAAAGCCGAATCAAGACACAAAACTCTATATTTAACAATTCTAGTCAAATTCTTGGCTATGCAGATGATATTGCCCTTCTTGGACGTAGACCAAGCGATATCAAGGATAGTCTCTTTCAGCTTGAAAGAAATGCCAAACGACTTGGATTATGCATCAACACCGGCAAGACTAAATTTTTAACAACATCTAGGAACATACCTCGCGGAAATCTGAATACTAGCGACTATGAAGTAGAGCGCGTAGAAAACTGTAATAACATCGTCAAATAAGATATCAGATATCAAAGCCCGTATCTCTGCCGCATACAGAGTTTTCTACGCATACTCAAAACTTTTGCGATCAAAACATCTTTCGCAGTCGTTAAAACTCACACTTTACAAAGCGTTAATCCGACCTGTGTTTACCTTTGGAAGTGAAAGCTGAACACTGGCTTCCTCCGATTGTAGAATTTTATCAACATTCGAGAGAAAGGTCATACGAACAATTTATAGTCCATGTGAAGTTGCTGAAAATCAGTATAGAATCCGAGTGAATCATGAAATCAGACAGCTTCTTGGAGGCTGCGATGTAATCGGATTCATTAAATCCAACCGGATTAGATGGTTTGGTCATGTAGAAAGGGCTTCATTAGATAGAATGATAAAAAAGCGTCCCAACAACAACCAGCTGGTGTTCGTCGAAGAGGAAGGCCTAGACCACGCTGACGTAATGACATCATCCAAGACCTTCGTGATATAGGATGTCGAAACTGTGGTCAACTGGTCATGGAACGAGATGATTGGAAGCTGATTGCACAGACGGCAAAATCCCTCCATGGGATGTAAACGCCAGAGAGAGAAAAAAATATAGTGTGAAGTATATTGGTATTACTCTTGACAAGCGCTTCAACTAGGCTGCTGATGTTGAGACCAGTAAGAGTAAGAGGAAAATGGGACTGACTCCGAAAATGGTCTACTGACTGTATAGAATAGTTGTCTGCAGGTCTAAGAAGGACTTTCTTCACTGCATATTATTGTAAGAATGAATGCTCTTAAGGCTCTAAATACTGGGCAGTCCCCTCTAGGGGACTCTAGAAAAAGTTATCAAGCGCTTTAGCTGGATCTGGCAGAATACAGTTGTAATTCCATCGATAAATGACCGGTAGCTAGCTGATTTGCTGTCAGGCGGGGTGATCAATACGTTGGTAATCTATACAGATGGATCATTTACTGGAAATAGTGCAGGAGTGTTAGTCTACTTCAGAAATGAAGATCTTGGGCTGTAGTTTCCAGTTAATATTCGTTAAGTTATTCGGTTAATATTCGGAAGTTTTTTAGACTGAAGTATTCGCCATAAATGCTGCATCGAAGCGAGCGACGGAGTTTCAGTGGTCTGGCAAGGTAGTTAATATTATTGCTGCCAGATTTGAAGAAACTACAATATTAAGTTTACAAAAAGTGCAACCAGTCCAAGAATTAAGTAGAATTACCTCGGATTCAAGAAAAGCATTTTACTGGCATGAATAGAAGGAAATATTGGTAATATCGGAAACGAAAACCAAACGGTTTTCTATCACAAAGTCGTTCAGACTGTACACTATGATGGAAATAGAGATGGTGAGCCTTGGGGTAGGAAATGGCACAACATGCGGTTTTTGTCTTGAAGAAGACAAAATACCTCCTCGTAGAATGTTTGGCTCTAGGAGCTCCAAAGCAAAATGTTAGGATAAAACTATTAAAGAGTAGAATATACCACAAAGCAGATCATTCAAGACGATTAACCTTTTCAAAAAGGTCTTTAACCTTTGAACATGATCATAGCATAAAGGACTTAGCCGTCTACATATGGAGACCTAAATGGTCGTATCAACAAAAAAAAATTTTTAAGGTCTTGAGAACCGTCGTAAAAAATGACATAAAGCGATCGATGGCGATAGACGTGAAAATGGTTCAAAAAAGAAACTTAAACTGATTTACAGGCTTTGGAATGGTTTGTATTATATATATATATATGTCGATCGTTCGATTTCTTTATGCTGTTAATGCCGTTTGGTCGTTTTTTTAAAGGACTTTTTAGTGATGGACGAAAATTGGCTACACTGTTGGATACAGATGCTGATCTTTTGTTTCGAAAACGTTTTGCTTCACATTAACTGTTCGACAAATTAATGGTTTCCAAAACCAACAAATATTCACAAACTAAAGTTCAACTCTTGTTGAAGTTACACATTTTTCAAGTTATTCATTCTAAAGTTTATTTGAGTTTTTAAATTTTTGAGTTATGATTATTTGAACGTCTTTCTCGTAAAATGCTTAAAAAAACTGACAAAAAGAAATTATTGCATATAAAAGTACATATTTTCGACTATCTTTCGAAATTTATTTTTTGTGTTGTTATGGTACGTATAAAAGACGCCAAGTCGAGTAGTCATTTGGTAAACGCAAATTTACCGCCAATGTAGCCGGTCGAAAATATCAACAAAAAAAACAAAATTTAAAATGAAGATAGACACTTACACCACCAAATACACCACCATTCAACTCTCTTTTTCAGATTTAACGAGCTCTTTCTAGAAGCCAATTTTTGTAATCTATAACGTCGAACTTTGGTACAGTTCCTAAAAAATTTATTTACAAATAAAATAGATTGATCGGGCACATAGATTTTTGGCAGCATTGGCAGCAGGTGCAGAAGATGCAGTTTTGAGTAAATCCTCTCATTAGAAGTTGTTCACAAATTACGTAACATATTTTTGGCCGTTTTTCTACCTTCTCCTTCAATCTTCATAGCAGATTATAATAAGCTAAGTAGAAATTTTTGTTACCACCAACAAATTTTCAAGGACCCTTCGTCCCTAAGCCGTTATTTAATTTGTGAACAACCCTCAGTCATTCTATTATAAGAAATATTTCAAACAAGTCTATGAATGTATAGTAAAAAATAAGAATACATATGAACATCTGGCTCCAAGAAAAACAGTTTGTATTGTTTAGTTCAGCGTGCAAAGTAGCGTCTAAACTCTTAGTACATACACAAAAGTTCTATAGATATCGATCTACACACTCTAGGGACTCTCACAAATACATTTATGTAGCAAAAACTAAAATTTGATTTTTTGAAATCGATTTACGAAAAAGACCCCTTAAGTATTTGTAAACTTACGATGGTCGAAATCGAGCGATATACCAAGTTTTTTCACCCGCGCTAACAAAACTAGTAAAATAATTAATCAAAGATCAATAAAATTTTCCACTTTTGCTTTTCAAATATATTCGAATCACAAACTAAAAAATATGAAGGGGCTGAAATCTCACAGCTCTGAGATATCAAGACTTCGGTCTGGGTTAAGGATTTTGATATAGTTTTCGGCAAAAAACTTTTATGAGGACAAGGTTTTTAGTTTTGTATATCAAACATAACTCTTTGTTAAGGTACAAGTATTTTTTATCTCTGTTTTCAAAAATTTATTACAAAACTAACACAAAACATTATAATCAAATTTTAATTTTAATTATAATCAAAATTCCAAAAATATTGTTAAATTAAATAAAATCAAACTTTTTTCAAAATTCCAAAAATATTCGAAAAATTAGAATGAAATCAAATATTTAAACTTTTTCTAAATTCCGATAATATTGCAAAAATTCTTAATAATTCAAACATTTCCAAAATTCTAAAAATATTGCAAAAATTATTACAAAGTCAAAAATTAAAACTTTTTTCAAAATTCCAAAAATTATAATAAAATCAAAAATTCAAACTTTTTCTAAATTCCAATAATAATCCAAAAATTCTTAAAAATTCAAAGTTTTTCCAAAATTCTAAAAATATTGCAAAATTTATTACAAAATTAAAAATTGAAAATTTTTTTAAAATTCCAAAAATTATAATAAAATCAAAAATTAAAAATTTTTCAAAATTCTAAAAATATTCCAAAAATTCTTACAAAATCAAAAATACAAACTTTATCAAAATTCCAAAAATATTTCAAAAACTATAACAAATTCAAATATTTCCATGTCCAATTTCATTTTCAATTACATTTACGTCATAAAAACAGCTACATTTTTTTTTCCAAAAAATTGGCTAAAAAATAAATGAAATCATTTTTTGACACACTTGACATCATTTTATTGACAAACTTATAATGCCATAATTCTCAATAATAATAATAAAACCGAAGTAATTTCATTTCAATTTCATTTCATTTCAGACAGACAAACATTTTTTTTTTGCTTTTTTAGAATCAGGAGGTCCTAAAACGTCGAGAAATGTAAAAAAAAGTGAGGGTAAGAATTTCACTTTGAGCTCATGAATGTAATACTTAGGTCTTTCAGACCGAAGTAATTTTAAAAACTGAATATAGACCGTTTTGACCTACCTCTGTAAAATCCAATAACAAACGAAAAATTATAAATGGGGTCAAAGTAGAATCAAGGAATCTTAGAAAGAATTACAAAATTAATTTCACTTTTGATATTACTTCAGTCTAGTCAGTCTTTTTGATATTACTTCAGTCTAGGCACGATGGTATTTATTTATATTTTTTTCTTTATCTCATCAGACAAATTACAAACCGTAAAAACGTTACGTTCAAAAACAGAATCTAAATTTTTTTTTGTAATAGAATTTTTAAAAATTATAAAAGATAACAAGTGAATTAAATTCAATTTAAATTAAAAAAAAAATTCACAGAATTCTAAATATTTTTATCATATATTTCCTCACTTTTGCTAGATTAATTTAATTAATTAATTTCACAATGTTAGTTGTAAATCTAAAACACAAAAATCAACACAATTTGAAACTAAAATAAAATCACAATAATTATGACAATATGTTTTGTAATTTCGTTTAATTAACGTCTGTAAGTTGAAAAGTTTTAAGTTTAACTGAAAATGATGATAAATAATTAAACAACCGGCAGTTTAAAGTAAACTAATATGTAATAATGCTATTGATTTTTATTTATTTTCCATTAATTATTTATGTACACATGGGATGGTTTTTCAGAAGAAAATTTTATATATATGTTCATACAATCTTTTGTTGACTTACTTCGTTTACGAGTTTATTATGTTGTTTTAGATCGTGAATTAAAACTGAATGAATGTGATGAGTACTACAGAATTTGGAGAAATAAAAAAAAGTATATCAAAACGATGCCCCCTCTAATGTTTAGCATTTTTTATCGTTTGTTATGTATTTTTATTATAGTTATCTGAACACGTCATGGAAACAGGGCAAAAGAACTACAAAATTTAAACCGATGAAAAGAAGATATGGATGGTTCTTATTTCATCGATTCGTGGGTTAAGAAGAGATTCACGAACAGGTGGAAAATGAAAAATGTTTACTATACTTACTATCTACAAATTTTCTTTAGATCAGAAGTTCGCTGCCTGTAGTTTTGTGACTCAGCTTCGGATTTGCTACAACCTTCATATAAGTTCTTCTATTGTTAAAAGGGTATCCAATGTCGATTATCGAGTACCCAGGTACCCGAGTAATTTGATGAACTATAAAATTTTGATTTGCAACAAACAATCAAAAGATCGCTTAGTTTGAATTAATATTGATTAGGACGTAGAACCTAAGGCTTTTTCAATCTGATATTGTAGGGAAATACATAATCTGTTGATTAGGATATTGAACGGAGTGATAAAAATGATCATGCAGAAGATGCCTGTATTCTGGCTGAAATTCAGTTATTCATAAAACAAATTTCCCAAAACTAATTTTTGGACTTCAATTTATTTGAATTGGCTTCGTATTAAGATAATTAACAAAAGAAACTTAAATCTATTAACTCTACACGGCTGCACACCACCAATGACCAAACCTTAACTTTTCTTGACATATTTTATTTCTTTTTTAAATACCCGCGTACCCAATCCCGGGTTTATATATTTACTTGAGCATGGACCGCAATATGCGTTCAAAATGTTGATGTTCATGTGTCCTGCAGTTTACATAACTTCACGAAGTTTGCTGCGTTCTTCATCGACCCATGAGCCCAGTGATCCCCCGTTAAGAGTTATTCAATTATTTTCATATACTTTAGAGATCGATTAGAGATAACAAAAAAATCCATGTTAGTAGAATAGAATATCCTCAACTACCAGTTTGGTAAGTTCATCGTGCATGGTTATCGGAAGGCGACGGCCATGCAAACCGATAGAAAAGTAGTGGTTAGGATTACGAGAAATAAATAAATAAATAAAATAAATAACTGAAAGCAGCTGGCAAAATGCAAGATAATGTTCAGTTCAGGCCAGGAATGTAGTGGCCATGACATTAATAAAAACATCTGGGGCTAACGCTGATACAACCCTGGCGTCATAGAAACAGAAATGCTTTGCATGGGATAATGGCATCACAACATACTCCCTGAATTGGAAACAGCCAAGCAAGAAAGAGAGCTTTCAATTTTTTGGCTTTCAGCCAAAAGAACCTTCGTTAGAATTTAAATTAATGTCACGTATTGTAATTTGTTTACAAGTTTTAATTTTGCAGTTTCAGGAAAAACGCATATGCTAGAATATTTCTTATAAACATGTCACTTATAACACCTAAGTTTTATATTTTTTTTTATTACAACGATAATGTATTGTTTACTCTTAACTTACAATTCATTTATTTAATTTTGTAATGAAGTAACAGTTAATTTCTAAGATGAGTTATTGATCTATGAGATTTTTTCATCATTGTCGTCATAACTCATAATTTTATGTTTAAATATCCGTTGTCATGTCTGTGTTTACTTTGATGAATATGACAGTAAATAAAATTCATTTGAAAATATGAATTTACATTTCGTAAAATATTAATTTAATAAATAGTTTCTCACCCCTGATTTCAAAAATATGACATCACACAATTGGCAGTAGTAAAATAATTAGAATTTCTCCCCTCTTTTAACACATGTCAAATATTTCAAACGATTTTTTTTTTTTTGTTTCACAATCCTTTTAAAACTGGTTTTTTTTAAAACTAAAATTTAATTTATTTTTATTATTATTCACAAATCAGAAGGATATATATTACGGTTATCGTATAAATATTTTTGCATAAAAGTTTTATATGTATTTATAATTAAGAAAATTAAAAGACGCGTCGCGACGTTTAGTTATGAAAATGTTTTTCGATGGAAAATTTAATTTGACACAGGCGTCGAATTTTCCCCTAAAATTTTGGGTTGGCTGATTAGAATTTTTTGTTTTGATTGTTTAAACTTTAAATGGTATAAAACCGTTTGAACATGCATTAGAAAAATGGATACAGAAATTATTATAAAATTTATTCTTCAAAAATCGAAACTCGTAGGTAAATCCGTAAACTTTACATAATTAGCTATTCGGATTAATTTTAATAACTGATATTGTTCATTTTCAATTAAATATCTGTGACGATGATCAATGTGAATTTTTTGAACATCATCGTTACAATGATGATAGAAATTTTGGCAATCAATATGTCAAATTAAGATATTTTCTTTGTTATTTTATTATTGACCTGTTTATTGCATTGTCATTGAAATAGTTATTATGTAATAGTTTTTTTTCATTTCTAATTATTTGTTATGACTTAAAATGCCTTCGAAAACGGAAAAGGCAATATAACGATTGTTTAGTGATTTTTATGGTTTTGAAGAAATTTAAAATTTCGAATGTAAAAATGATCGTTAAACTAAACAATATCAACGAACTTTCAGATATAATTGCAAATTTACATAATATTTAGATCATGAAACGATTATTGAGGAGCTGCCAATATTAAACAATGGACCAGTATTGGCGAGCCAAGCCTTGGCTAGTTAGCTTTGGTTTCAGTTTGGGTCAGTTGTAAATGCGTAGATTGAACCAAGATTCAGTTTATTATATTACGCGTTATTCACCAGGTTAATGCATTGTAAACATGTGCAGGCCATATTATGTTTAGCTTTATTTTCATATATGGTACTCTTTCCACACATTTAAAGGAAGTCTGGAAAAAAAATTGGTTTGGTAAACCTGGTTCAAGTCTTATTTGTCAGACCCAAGCCTGGTTTGCCAGGGCCGTTTGAAAATGTCAAGCGTGGCCCAAACCCCAAAAGCTGTAGCGCTTCTAACACGGGGAGTAGATGATTCGATTACTTGTCCCGATTTTCGCTTTTATGACTGTTGAAACGTTGGTTTGGCATCTTCAATGTCGTATTTCTTTCCATGATTAATGGAATCGATTTCTGTCATCAATTGAAGGTGTAATGGGTCGTTTGTCGTGAAACCTATAGGTCTTAAAAGGTATCTGTGTGTTGTTGTGATACATATTGTAATACCTATATTCCACAACACTTTTTATTAAAAAGAAATATGGAGGTAGAACTAAGCGTGCTAACGTCGACTGAAGACCATCCATCAGCACCCTAAAGATATCACCTTGGCTAGTGATATGTGACTGCTATTCCCAACAGTATGCGATATCTCACGTTAATTCATATGCCAGCAGGAGGACCTGGGGTGAGAGGGAGTTTTTCATACCCGTAGATCTACAATTAAAAATTTTACAAAACAACAAAACTTAACTTTCCATACATGTGAATAAGTTTTGGCTTAGCTAGAAAACCACCGTGCTGTAAGTAGGTGGGTTACATTTGTTCTTTTCTCAGCTTATGTAATTTCCTTATATATGTTAATGGAATCAATAGATGTTAAGTGCGAACGTTAAAATGTTCCAAAGTGAGCCAGTAAAAGCCTTTTGATGAAGACCTGCTCACTTTCATTTCTAGTACGAATTGGTGTAGAAAGATGACGATGATAGTTGTATGAAAGGTTGTATAACTTATAGTTGTATAACTCAATTACTATATTAATTATTGTAGTGTAGTAATTAGATTTTACGTTGTTTATTCGATTATTTAAAATAAACTCGATTTTATATTTTTACAAACTTTATTTAACATAAAACGTGTATATTTCATAGCGGCTGAATTCCTACTCTCCTTGACAATTATAAATATCGCTATTATTAACAGATGAACTATCCAAAGGCTTATCCTTTACCAATAAAAGCTCGTTTCTAAGGGTTTCGATCGATAATAATTCTCTTCCCAGAGTACACTCATAGGCGGTTGCATCATCCGGAACGACGTGATACCTGACATTATAAAAAGAACAATCAATAAATGTATTTAAATTAACAATTCCTACGATACATAACCTAGAATTATTTAACCCAGTATAAATTTTTCCAATTGGTGGATGAACTTCTGCAGATGACGGTACAAATCGTTGAGCCAATAAATTTATTGGGCTGCCTGTATCTATGATGGCGATGATTTCTGTAGAGCGTTCGTTAAAATTTACAACAATATTTGTTGTGAACTCGGGACTATCACTTAAAACAGCGACAGTTGACGGCTTTTCAGATTTTCGTTGCTTCGAAAAACAATTTTCTTGAGTATGACCTGATTTTGCACAGTACTCACATCGTACTCGGCGTTGCGGTGTCGGACAATCAATAGATCTATGTCCTAAAGAAAAACAATTATAACACTTGATTTCACTTGAAGATAAAGATTTTGTTGATCTTTTTGTATTCGGCATCGGTATGACATTTGAAGGTTTAGTGACAGATGTCGACGGTTCTTTCATTTTATAAATACAACGATGTTCGTAATAGCGAAGCATTCCCAAAACTTCATTAATAGTTGTGTTTTTATTCGACATTAATGCCTTATGCACTTCAGTATTCTCCGAAATACCACGTATTATATATGATTTTATAGCGTCATTCGAAAAACCACATTGCCGACCCATTGCTAACATTTCAATAAAATAAAATGTATACGATACATTCGGTTTATTTTTACGATCTGACATAATAAAATGTGAATCTGCTTCGTCTATAAAACACGGAAACGCTTTTATGAATTCACTTGAAAAATCAAGCCAATTCGTTGCACTCGATGTTATTGAAAACTTTTTGGCAGCTCCGATTAATTTCGACTTCGCAAAATAAAATGTTTGTGCATTATTCCAATTGAGAACTAAAGCAACTTTTTCGACTTCATTTACAAATGTGACTGAAGAATGAGCAACGTTTTCTCCACTTAATTCGGAAATCGTTTTATCGACTTCAGGTAAATAAATTGTTATCCCTTATAAAAAAAATCGAAAGAAACCGATAGAAAACGATTGAAAACGAATAGTTTTGCTGTCCATTTCTATCGCATTTAATCATTTTAAACGCATAGACTATATCTGCCAGATAGAAAACGTTCATTTTAAGTGATTACGAATAGAAACATTGAATTTGAAGAAATCTTGATGATTGGGATTGGTAAGCGAGACCAAAAACTAGATTATTGCATTATAAGTTTGTTAAAAAAATATTGTGAAGTATGTCAAAAAAATGATTTTCATTTACTTTTTAGCCAATTTTTTGGAAAAAAAATTTAGCTGTTTGTACTTTGTATGACGTAAATGTGACATGGAAATTTTTGAATTTGTTATAGTTTTTGAAATATTTTTGGAATTTTGAAAAAAGTTTCAATCTTTGATTTTGTAAGAATTTTTGGAATATTTTTGAAAATTTTGGAAAAAGTTTGAATTTTTGAATTTTTAAGAATTTTTTTGAATATTATTTAGATTTAGAAAAAGTTTAAATATTTGATTTTATTCTAATTTTTGGAATAATTTTGGAATTTTGAAATAAGTTTCAATTTTTGATTTTGTTATAATTTTTGCAATATTTTCAGAATTTTTGAAAAAAGTTTAATCTTTGGTTTTGTAATAATTTTCGGAATATTTTTAGAATTTTGGAAAAAGTTTGATTTTATTTAATTTTTACAATGTTTTTGGAATTTCGAAAGAAATATGAATTTGTGATTTTTTAATATTTTCTCGAAACGCTAAATGGAGAGGGTTTTTGAGTAGTTTGCTGATTGTATCATCTTTTCACTAAATTATATTAATTTATGATCTGTTATGATTTTCCGGCAACGTATTGATGCTTCGTGTTAGTTTTGTAATAAATTTCTAGCCAGAAAAAAAAAATAATGTGAAATAACCCATTGAAAACGATTCAAAACTAAAAATTCGGCTTTTACGATAAGAAACGAATAAAACGGATAGGAATTAACAGAAAAAAAAATAATGTGAAAAAACCTATTCAAAACGATTCAAAACGATGGGATATTGCACTTAAATTCGGCTTTTACGATAAGAAACAATTAAAACGGATAGGAATAAAGAAAAAAAAAATAATGTGAAAAAACCCATTGAAAACGATTCAAAACGATAGGATATTGCACTAAAATTTGGCCTTTACGATAAGAAACGATTAAAACGGATAGGAATTGACAGAAAAAATAATAATGTGAAAAAACCCATTGAAAACGATAGGATATTGCACTGAAATTTGGCTTTTACGATAAGAAACAATTAAAACGGATATGAATAAATAAAAAAAAAAAAAAATATTATGAAAAAACCCATTGAAAACGATTCAAAACGATAGGATATTGCACTAAAATTCGGCTTTTACGATAAGAAACGATTAAAACGGATAGGAATTAACAGAAAAAATAATAATGTGAAAAAACCCATTGAAAACGATAGGATATTGCACTGAAATTTGGCTTTTACGATAAGAAACAAATAAAACGGATAGGTATAAAAAAAAAATAATGTGAAAAAACCCATTGAAAACGATTCAAAACGATAGCATATTGCACTAAAATTTGGCATCTACCATAAGAAACGATTAAAACGAATAGGAATTACTAGAAAAAAAAAATATTGTGAAAAAACCCATTGAAAACGATTCAAAACGATAAGATATTGCACTGAAATTTGGCTTTTACGATGAGAAACGATTAAAACGGATAGGAATTAACAGAAAAAAAAATAATGTGCCATTGAAAACGATTCAAGACGATAGGAAATTGCGCTAAAATTCGGCTTTTACGATAAGAAACGATTAAAACGGATAGGAATTGTTGCAGTCTCCAATATTGGCAGTGGACTGTATGTAAAGTTTAGATGAACGATGAGAATCAATATTGCGACTGCAGCATGCTTTGTACGTCATCAATTAAAATTGCAGAATATATAGTATTATGCCACCAAAAATATGTAGACGGTATCCAATAAAGTATATGTGATGTCATCACTTATCCATCAAAAAATATAAACAACAGCCTGGCACAGTAATAGTATCCAATACAGTAATTGTAATTGTATGTGATGTCATCAATTATTCACCAAAAATATAATACAATAACGACAGCCACCAAAATATATACAATAACGACAGCCTAGCACAATTATAATAGTATCCAATACAGTAATTGTACTTGTATGTGATGTCATCAATTATTCACATCAATTAAAATTGCAGAATATATAGTATTATGCCACCAAAATATGTAGACAGGATCCAATAACGTATATGTGATGTCGTCAATTATTCACATCAATTAAAAATAACACAATAACGACAGCCACCAAAATATATACAATAACGACAGCCTAGCACAATTATAATGGTATCCAACACAGTAATTGTACTTGTATGTGATGTCATCAATTATCCACCAAAAGATATAATGCAATACCCTAGCACAGTTATAATATTGTGTGCTGTCGTTAAATTTACAGCTACACAGCTGCACAGGATGTCGTTAGAGTTGAGAAGCCACAACATCCATGTCTAACAAATGTGGTTGAAGAGCAAAAAACTAGTTTCTGCAAGAAAACAACAATTTACTAACACTCAAGGTGATGAAACAAACCTTAGCAAAAAACAATTTCAGCTGCAATCACCGGCATTCCAACATTGATTTAAAAAACATCTCGGTCAGCAACACAACAAAAACAATATTTAACTGAATCAACAACTTGAATTTTAATTACACATTTTCCTTATACTTTAAATTACACATTTTCTTTACTGATAATATCACAAATGAACATTTTTACATTTTGAATTAAATTAACAAAAAAAACTAAACCATCTTAACATTACTTTACAATAACAGGCAAGTTAAAATCAAAATGCCATACAGAAAAAACTAGATTACCCTTCGAATTGGAATCTTATTCTAGAAGAGATCTAAAATTACAAAAATCATGTCATTTAAATACGTCACAACACTCTTTTTTACGACAGCAGAGACACCAATTCTCAAGTCATGAACTATTTATAATGTTTTTTTGCTCAATATTAGCCGTTTGCTTGTAGACTGTTGACACCCCTGATTTCAAATAATTGATACATAGATTTTTTTTACAAAAATGTCAACGAACCAAAACAAAGGGTAAATAATTGATGTTATATAGGTTTTTATATGATTTAAAATGTAATTTATTTTGTTTTTTTTAGAGTGCTGTGACCATTCATGATTTTATACATATTTATATATATATATAATAAATACCTGGAACTTGGACATCAACTACCGCTTTTAATTAACGTAAGTTTCTAATCATGTCAAATGTTCCATATATTTATCTATCTATACCAATTACTGTATTCTCTTTCTTTTGCTTTCATATAAATTTAATGACAAATAACGAGTCTGGGAACGCTAAATTCACGGCGTTAACAGGAATTAACAGAAAAAAATAATGTGAGAAAGCCCATTGCAAACGATTCAAAACGATAGGATATTGCACTAAAATTCGGCTTTTACGATAAGAAACGATTAAAACGGATAGGAATTAACAGAAAAAAAGATAATGTGAAATAACCCATTGAAAACGATTCAAAACGATAGGATATTGCACTGAAATTCGCCTTTTACGATAAGAAACGATTAAAACGGATAGGAATTGACAGAAAAAAAATAATGTGAAACAACCCATTGAAAACGATTCAGATAATCTACCAAAAAACGATAAGAAACGATTAAAGCGATACAAACATTCTATCGGAAAAAAACGATACAGCCCCATTCATTTTCATTCAAAAACCGCATAGGAAACGATAGAAAACGGTTCTATTTTTTTACTAGATTTTCATTTCTATCAGAAAATAACGATAAGAAACACCCAAAAACGATAGAAATTGCGTCCGCCACAAAAGGCAAAACGTAAGAGTCCGCATCCGTTTCTATGGGAAAAAACGATTCCAACCCATTAATTCTCATTCAAAAACCGCATAGGAAACGATAGAAAACGGTCTATCGGTTTCTATCGTTTTCTATCAATTTTTTTTACAAGGGATTACTTCCTGACGAGATTTATCATTGTAATTATACTGGTTCGGATTACAATTATTATCGACCTGTGGTGTTTGTTTTCCTGGTTCGTTTTGATAGGTTCCAGTACAGGACTTATAATTAACGATAGATTTTTATCTCGAACTTGAGGATTTTCGGACGGCAAATTTAAATTCCCCAAATCACAAAATCGTTGGATGTGACGTAATCGGGTAATTCGGCATCATACCCATATTTGACGGCACTGGTGGATATGACGTAATCGGCTTATTCGGAATCACATTTGTGTTTGACGAAATCGGTGGATGTGACGAATATGTTACATTTTGCGCAGCAACAAATGAAGAAGCAGCCAAAAATGATTCATCAAACATTGACGGCGGAGACTCATTTGATAACCGGCTATGATTTTGAGGAAACTGCGATCGATTCGTTTCGCATAGATGTATTAAATGCTCCTCTAAAGCATCAATTTGTTGTTGAATTTGTCTAACAAGGAATTCATTTCATTATATAAATTCTTTGACGGAAAACTATTTCACAATACACGTGAACAGGGAAAATTACAAAAAAAACACGGAAATATTACGATTCAAAACTATCCCACTTCTGATATGTAGTAATTAGACTTTACGTTGTTTTACGAAAAAATATAAAGTTTATTTCGGTGAAAATGAATTCCGTGCATTTGAAATTTTAAAAACCAAATTAATTACTACAGTGGTAGCTTTGCTGTAAAACACATTCTGTAAAAATAAAGTGAAAAAGAAAGTCTTAAAATAAAACATAAGTTTATTCTTTATTAAATAAATCTAGTAAAGAAGCTTGTTGCTGTTGGAGAAATTGAACAATAAAAATTATACTTACTGGTGTTACAAAATGCAGGTATTTTTAGATAAAGAAGGTTGGTGGGACGTAATTGACAATCCCAACCCAGATCCAGTAACGGATGCATGGAGAGCTTCATATAAGAAAATAATGTAGCTGAATCATGATCAACAAGTGCATATTAAAAGAACTGTTTCAGGAAAAGAAGCGTGGAACATACTAAAGAAATATCACACAAATTCAACTTTATCAATTACAACTACCCCAAAAAAATATTCAAAGCCGAAGTACCAAAAGGTGGAGATATGCAAAAACATATGCAGAAAATTTTTGAGTGGATTGAAGATTTGCGTGGCATGGATTCTGTAGTTGAAGATGCTCTTATTGTAAGAGTATTATTGACAAGTCTTAAGACAAATCTTCATACAAAACATTTGGAAGTAAGAAATGAAGCTGATTTGACAGTCGAATTTGTTCGTAAGAAACTTCTAGAAGAATGGGAGAAGAAATCTAAAGGAGAAAGTAGTGCTACTGTGATGAAGGCTGTAAAATTTGATGTCGTGAAAACTTATTTCTTTTGTTAAAAAGGACATTTCTGAAATAAATGCGCGGATTATAAAAAATGGCTAAAACAGAAGAAGTCGAAAAAGTTCGTCAGAGATGAAAAAGTCAACATTGCGGGCGTGGGCTGATGACAATAATTACGCGTTATCTGTTCATTACGGTGATGCTGTTGGTTGCGGATGGATCATAGATTCAGGTGCGTCTTGTCATATATCAAATATAATAACCGTTAAATATAATAGATTCCATTGAAGACGAAGCGAAATTAGCAAAAGGTAAAAAGATTCAAGCTATTGGAAAAGGAGTAGTTAATATCAATTTTAAGGTGCATGGAAATGAAAAATCTGTTCCGGTTAAAAATGTTTTGTTTGTGCTAGATGCGGATTCAAACTTGTTATCTGTGAGAAGATTAGCAGAAAAGGGTTGTAAAATTAAATTCAGCGGGTATGATTGTCAAGTTTTTCTTCGACAACACGGATTGATTAGAAAAGCAACGATAGTAAATGGACTATATCAATTGGACGTTGGAAACAGGGTGATGATGGCAGCTGAAATAACTGAGAAATTGTGTGTTCATGAATGGCATAAGCGACTTGGTCACAGAGAATAAAGAACTGTGAGGAAAATGTCTAGCTATGGACTGGAAATTGTGAAATGTAACTGTTCTGATATTTGTGAAGCCTGTTTAAAAGAAAAAATGACAAGAAAACCTTTTTCAAAGAAATCAGAGTCAAAAACTAATGAAATTCTTGAACTCATTCATTCGGCTGTATGTGGTCCACTTCAAGAGGAAACACCTAACGGTATTACGTAACCTTTATTGATGATTATAGTCGTTATTCTGTTATTCATCTTTTAAAAAATAAGTCTAATGTAAAAGATTGTTTAATACAGTTTGTTGAGATGACCAAGACAAAATTTAACAAAAAACCCAAAATGTTGCGAAGTGATCAAGGTGGTGAATATATGAATGTAGCAGTCCAAGAATACTTAAAAAAAGAAGGCATTCAATATCAAAACACTGTAGCGTACTGTCCTGAACAAAATGGGATTGCGGAACGCAAGAATCGTTACTTAATGGAGTCTGTTAGAAGTATGTTATTTGACACAGCAATGCAAATTCGTTTTTGGGGTGAAGCTGTAATCTAAAGATATAAATCGCAAAGAACCTAAGTGTTGTCAAGACGTGTTTAAACACCAGATAAAGAAAAGTGGTTAACATCAATGAGAGATGAATTGGATTCATTAAAAAAAAATCACATATGGGACATTCTAGATTTACCTGAAGATCGAAAAGCAATCGGAACAAAATGGGTCTTGTAACAAACCAAACCACTAAAATTGAATTCCGTTCCAGTTCCTTTACCTCCTTCTTTATACTTATCTTTTCATTAAAACTAAAAATTGTTCAATGGCTTAAAAGAGAAAAAAAATAACATTTCTCATATTTTTAATTTTATTTCTCATTTTAAATTTTATACATCTAGAAATTTTGTATCTTGTTCACGTTTTGTATTTCAAGAAAAAATAAAGTGATACGTTTTATAATGTTTTGAAAACAAAAATAAATTGTGTTTTCTTCTTGAACAAAAGTTTTTACGGGAAATACTGAACAACAGTTTTCCAAATAAAAAGGGTTATAGTCTTTAAAATCAAGAAAGATGTTGCTGGAAATGTAAAAAGATATAAAGCCAGACTTGTGGCACAGGTGTATGATCAAAAATATGGAGTTGACTACGATGAAGTTTTTGCGCCTGTGGTGAGAGGAGTTATATTTAGATGTTGTTAGTAATTACTGCAAAAGAAAAGTTTAAAGTCAAAAATTATGACGTGAAAACGGTTTTTCTAAATAGAACAATTGAGGAGGAGATCTACGTAAAACCACCTCCTGGAACTAATTTTAACAATAAAGTATGTCGATTGAACAGAGGGCAAGGAAATAACAAGAGATAATAATTGAGATTTTTTCATCAATCAAAAACGCTATATAAAGAAAATTGTTAAGGCTGCTGGTCTGAATGATTTAAAAATAACATCATATCCGTTAGATGTCGGTTATAATAAAATTGAATCGAAGAAGTTGTTAGATGATAACAAAGTATATCAAAAGTTAATATGTCAACTTTTATATGTTTTGACAAATACAAGACCCAACATCTCAGCAAGTGTTGCAATACTAAGTCAAAAAAATTGTCAGCCAACGAAAAATGATGTATTGGAAATCTAAAGAGTCATTCGTTATTTGAAGGCGACTTCCGATTATATTTTACGAATAAGCAATTGCTCAGTTGTTTCCGATTTGGAAGTTTTCTCAGACGCTGATTGGGCTGAGAGTAAGATTGAACAGAAATCAATAATGGGTTAATTTTGAAATGGAACAGAGGGACTATATCTTGGGCTTGTCGCAAGCAATTATATGTATCATTGTCTTCAACAGAGGCGGAGTACATAGCTATGACTGAAGCATGTCAAGAAACTGTTTGGGTATTGTTAAAGTAAAGCATTGTTATTCTATTGTACCTTCAATATAATCTAGTTATCTGGAGTGGGATCTTCTTTATGGGCTCTAACTACCAGGTCCCTAGTAGATTTAGCGTTCGCTAGAACTGCAGGAGTATGCCATGGATTATCATCGGTAGAGTATGAAAAAAAAAATTCAAAAAAATTTAATCACAAACACCAATCCATTTTTTTACATTTGGCATTGTTCATTGATTATTGCAAATGGCGTGAAATAAAATGACATTTTTTTTAATTGGAGGGCCTTGAGACTTGTAGTTCAAGTAGCACTGCGACCTGAAGGTCTATTGTGCTTAACAAAATGAAATAAAATAATTGATAATTAATAAAAAATTGTAAACATCTATTATTTAAAAAAATATGGATTTTATATCGTAGATATTGCTTTAAAATTAATTTTAAGCAAATTTATTGAAATTATGTTGAAAACAAATCATATTAAAATTGATTTTAAACAAAGTATCTTTGACAGTTTTTTTTTGAATAAATTTTCTTTGACATTTATAAGTTTTAAAATGACCGTACCGACCTTATAAAATCAAAACCTACGTTTCGCCATCTCTTGCAATTTTATGTAACCAAAATATTTTAGATCATTGATCTAGACCCAGATAAATATCACAACCCAGATATTGTTGTTGTTTTACAAGTAAAAAATAGAGTTGATCTACACTCCTCTCTTTGTAGTCTCTAAAATAGAAAGTTACTGGTGGTTTAGTATAATAGAAATCAAAGGATTGATACAGAATTGCATTCTTATATAGAATCATGAGCCCATTATTGGTAGCAAAAAAAATCAAGCAAGGAACGAGAACCATAATTTACATCGAAAAGTGGCATTAAGGATGTTTGTGGCATTAAATTAAAGTTGATTTAGGTTGAAGTCGCCCATGATAACCACATCTTGATATAATTAACTTACCGCATTGGCGATAAATACGGTGAGCATTTTTTGGAAAGGAAAATACAGGACATTAATTAACTAAAATATTATGATAAAAAAATAACGGCCTTCTGCTACCTACCTCAAATGTGAGTTAAAAAAATGTTTTAAAAAAAGCCCACGCCGATTCATGTGGTGATTGCCACATATTTTATACTTCGTGAGGTGCCTGTCCTTGACGAGTCCGAAAACTTTTGTTCTGCCATTTTGCTCAATTCGGCCGCTTTTTCGTTCGGCAAGCTGCGACAAATGCCGATTGCCCGTGCTCCTGTAAATTTTTGTTTTAACTATGGGAATTGGAAATTTGATTTAGAACATGAGGGTAACCTTGTCCGACAAAAATTTGTCTGCTTTTGTCTAGTCCGACAGCCCAAACATACCAAAATGTCAGTTGTTGGACTCGACAATGGCAGACATATTACCCTCGTGTTCTAAAGCAAATCTTCAACCCCCACAGTTTAAAAAAATTGTGGTAGCAAATTTACAAGATCGCTGGAGATCGGCGTTTTTCGGAGCTTGCCGAACGAAAAATCGGCCGATTTGAGGAAAATTGCAGAACAAAAGTTTTCGGACTCATCAAGGACTAGCGCCTCACGAAGTATAAAATTTGTGGTAATCATCACATGAAATCGTCGTGGGCCCAGGGACTAATAACAAACGTCTTCTTGACTAGAATACTAAAATGAAATACTAAATTTTATTTTATTTTATTTTATTCAAAGAAGTGCCCAATTTTTTTGCTCGCTAAAGTAGCTTTCTAGTGTTTATCGGTTGTAATGGCTGGTCGGCAGACAGACAAACATTTGTTTTTGCTGTTTGAGAATCGTTAGGACCTAAAACGTTGAAAAATGCCAAAAAGTGGGGCTATGATTTTGACATTTGGCTCGATATTGTAATACTTAGGAAATTTATACTAAGTTTACACCAGTATCTAATAGGTACGTACTATACTTATTAGGTCGACTATGGTCGATGTAAACAGTTATCAAAAAACTACGTACCAAATATTTGGTAGGATGATTTGATACGTATCAAATTAGGTACGTAGCAAATATGTATTATTTTTACTGTGTGAACTCTAAAATTAGGTATGACATTTAAAATAAAAATAAATCAACATATTTTATAAATATTTATTTATGTTTCATGTGATTTTTTTGCTGAAATTAATAGTGAACAAATTTTAGCAATAATATAATAACTGTTTACAGTTTTTTATAAAAAATATATATGGAACTTCTTTTTTTCTAGCCAAAAAACTAACAATGAAAACGATGCGCTAAAAATTAATATGTCATACCTAATTAATAAGAGTTTACATCACCTTACCAAATTTAAAAAGTATGATGGTGAAAATGGCTAGGCAATTTGAAACGTAGCAAATTAGATACTGGTGTAAACTTAGTATTAGCCAAATTTTAGGGAAATTTAGAGAAATTATTATTTTAATTGCATATTCGTGTAAAGTTTATGCAAAAAAGAGGACATTGCATATCAAACTAAGGAATAAGGGACATTGTGCTGTCCTGTATTTGCAAAAAAATTTCAAAGAACAGCAAGGCAAAAAACAGGACCTTCCTGTAAAATACAGGACGGATGGTCACCGTAGCGATAAACAACCACGACAAGTACCTTAGAACTGGCCACAACAACTTCAAGGAATATATATTCATACTGGATTCTACAGATTTAGCAATGACTTTAGTTTTAAGTTTATCCGAGACATAAACAGCAACTTCACCTCCTCTGAAAAAGCTCATCATAAAGCTTCATGCTTTGGGCGTTAAAATGTTAAATATTAAAACGTTTCTTCCTTGTTAAAGATTTCGTTTGATTATGGTCTTATCGCTGCCCAGTGGTTTAATTAGTGGGAATGTAGGTAGTTATGACTTGCCAGACTTCGCTCCCTAAACATGTGAGTATTTTGATAACAGCATTGTGACGTCGCAGATATCGGATATTCATCAAAATGCATAAAGCAAAATACATCGTTTTGATTGATTGATTTATTTCTCGCGATGGTTAATATCTAACTATGGTCTAGACGTCACTCTGGAGATGCTCTGTAAAACAAAATAGGTAAGTTTTCTTTTGTCCTCTGATCACTGTCGATTATTTTGAGATGGATCGTGAAAAACATGATCGTTCTCTACCAACGCAAAAGTGATGCACAGTGACCTGCGGACTTGCAAATGCGTGCTAAAATCTAATGCAGGTGTATCGATCTATCGATTTGTGGATTAATCGATTTTATATCCCTTCAGAATTCAGACAATACAGAATTTCATATTCTGCAATCGTATTCCAACGTATGATTTTGTTATTGTATTATACCGTTTTTGAAAAGATTAAACGCTCTCATTTCTATGTTAATACGACATTTATTTATACCAATCGTTTTCTATGTTTTATCATCTGTCAAAATAATGAAAAGCAAAATGTCAAAACGCGCTACTTAAAATTTCAAAATAGTGCAAAAAAAAATAATTGATTAAAATACATTATATTTAGTAAATTATAAATCATTATGCCGAAAGTAAGAAGAAGTAGAAAACCACCACCAGATGGATGGGAATTAATAGAACCAACTCTAGAAGAATTGGAACAAAAAATGAGAGAAGGTAAACGAAAAAATGTAAACAATTTTATTTTTCTATTTACAATCAAATTAAATTTTAGCTGAGACCGAACCACATGAAGGTAAACGTATCAACGAATCACTATGGCCAATCTTTAAAATTCATCATCAAAAGACTCGTTACATATATGATTTATTCTATCGTCGAAAAGCGATTAGTCGTGAATTATACGATTATTGTTTGAAAGAGAAAATAGCTGATGGTAATTTAATTGCAAAATGGAAAAAGTCTGGATATGAAAATTTATGCTGTTTACGTTGTATTCAAACAAGAGATACAAATTTTGGAACAAATTGTATATGTCGAGTTCCGAAATCAAAATTAGAAGAAGGTAGAGTGGTGGAATGTGTACATTGTGGATGTCGAGGTTGTTCAGGTTAAATTAAAAGAATATCTTAACTTAATAATATTCATAAAGCAATAATTTTGATTGTTTATTTATAATGTATCAATTTTATTCTATTTTTAATCTTCAATAAATTAGATTCCTAAAACAAAATGTTTTTATTTTGTCCTATCAGAATTATAACGAAATAGTCGCATTTCAGGCGAATTGCAACACTGCCATCTATATTAAAAATAAACTAAACATTTTAATGGCCGACAATGGTCACCATATACAAAAACTCTCGTGTATTTCTGTGATATTTTTGTGTTTAATAAAATAAAATAAAACTATAAAAACATTCAGTGAATTCATAGAAGTTTAATTTTTTTTTATTTAACTAAAAATACTAAAAAAGTGCAATATTTTTATATTTATATTTTAAAAGTGTGGATTTTTTTCTGCCGTAGCTTTTTTATCAAAAAAAAAATTATATTTGTGTTTTGACTGCATAGAAAAAAAGAAAATGTGTTTAGAGTAGGCGTTAACTATATAGATCTAGAAAAAAATTAAAATTATCGTTGGAAATGTGTAGACTATTTTAAAGTCACAAACAAAACAAAAAATTCTAATAAAATGTCGTAAATGTCAGAATTTTTTGTTATGAAATTAATCTATAACATTCACACCGGTCGTCGTTTATTTCATACAAACAAATACTAGAAATTTTATTTCGTCGTATCAAATCCACGTTTTTTTCGTGCATATTTTTTTTTGTTGTTGATTGATTTAATGAGAATAATAAGCTTTTTTCGAATAAAAAATATATGTCAAATTGTTGTTTAGCCTGCATTATTGTATGTGTTTAAGCTTATAAAAAAACGTAACGAAATACAACGAAAAATCAACGTATAGTAAAAGAAAGGTTGAATTTTATGAATGTATTGTTTTGTTTTGTAATTTATGAATGTAGTTGGCTATTATCGCAGTATTTTACATCAAAACGAAACGGTCGTCGTATAACGGAGAAACAGCTGTTTTGCACATGCGCTTCTATTACATTTTTCAAACAAGTTGAATTGTCATAATAATAATAAATATAGTGTGAATACAGTTGCGGGATTTACGATTGTGTTAAGGGGAATATTTATAAGCTCATTTTTTATACTTTTTCTATCAATGGTTAGTAATGGATGGGGTTTTTAAGTCAAATACAAGGTTGTGTTTGATCTTGTAAATAGGGATTTTTGTACGACCATAAACCGCAAATCAATGGCAATATTACTTATATGGGGGTAACCCGGATCGGGTCGAGAGTGGTATCATTGGAAAGGTCTTGACGAGACAAGCTCAAAACGCAAAAAATCGTGGTCGCGGCCATCAGGACTAAATGTAAAATAGTTAATTAACGAATTAATTTCAAAAATCCATTGCAATTGTAACATCTGTATTCGCCCTCACGAGGTATGACTCCCCAAGCCTGTAATTTTTTAATCATCTTTGATGGATCTTAACACAGATCATAAAAATAAATTAAATTGATTTTCTCCATTTTTAAGTGGTTTTTTTCAAGATTTTTTATTTGACAATAAAAATCATGGCTACTTAGGTGAAAAATTAAAAAAAAATGCACCGAAAAAAACCAAACTTTGACCCCTCACAACTTTTTCCAGGGGCAAGACCGACGCGATTTTTTACCTGTCTCGTCAAGAACTTTCCAATGATACCACTCTCGACCTGATCCGGCTTACCCCCATATAAGTAATATTTTCCAATTTCTTTCTTACCCAGATATCATACCGGAAACAAGTCGAATTCAAATGTTGAGGGACTTGGTATTCAAAGCTTTTTGTTAAGATCCTAATAGTTTTAGTCGTGGGACCATATTCTGTAGATATAAGTTGAAGAGCCTGGTCCGAAGGGCTAAATGTGATTAGGGCTGAAGTGTATTTAGTACTTCTCTTGCTACCAAGCAAATGTGGCAAAAGTTAAAATAAATTAGAGTCTCAAATAGCAGAGATAAATGTCTTGATCTTTTCATTGCGGAGTTTAGTGAATTTAATAGTTCGTTAATTCTTAATAGCAACTAAATGCCACTGCCTCGTTTTGATGAATATATTCCTGAAAGTAAGAACTGTTTTGCCTTTAGGTAAGTGTCTGATGATGTACCTTTGATTTTTCTCTTATTATCAACGTTCTACCTGGTTGCCTTCGTTTTTGTACTTTGCACCATTTTACTGATGATGTGGGGCTGTTACTTTTTATACCAATTTCTTCGTTTTCGCAATGCGTAGCTGAAATCAATATAGATCTTTCGTCCAACAGTTGAGGCATTCAAAATAGGCATCGGGGTATTGAATGATTCTAATCTTAAAATAATGGTTCAAGTTGATAACTTAGTTAGAAGAGTTGGTTTGATGCTACGGAGGTTGTAAATTTCCCAGGATACAGGTCTTTTTTTTAGTTTGTGTTCAGGGTGTTGGTATTGTTTCGGTGGGCGCCAGCACTTTCCATATGTGCAGCACATATCTGTGAAATGCACATATCTGATCAGATTCTTGTATTGTTCGACCAGACCAGATCTTCTCGCCAATAAATTAAACCTTTCTGCATTGTCTGTCCAATTTTATACTTGTTCCTTTTTTCACTAATAAATAACAAACTTCAGGTGTACTTAAGGGGGAGTATTGTGGTTTTGTAATTTTTTACTCAATCGATTATGGCTCTAATAAAAAATTAATTTGTAATCATTATAAAATCAAAAATAGCCTGAAAAATATGTGAAGTGTGTATAAGAATACATTTTGTAAAACGCATATTGGACGTTTGAAAAAAAACATGTATTAAAAAAACAAAAGCTTCCCCCACGCGGTTTAAGCCTGGACCTTAAACTACATAGTATGAAGTATAATTACAGCTATGTCTCAAACTTTTTGACCGATGCCTTCTAGAGTTATTGACCTTGAGCTTTGACCATTTTTGAAAAATTGTCAACTTTGAGACCGTGTAGCTCCTAAAGTCAAGAGTAGCCTAAACTGTTTTAAATTTTTTTAAGTACTTTCATATTTTGTGTAATTAATCCAATAGTATTTGCTGTAGGTCACTCATGGGCTTAGTAGATATTTAGTCCGATAACAAGGCAAAAAAAGCAACGAAAACATCATTTTCGAATGACCTTGGCCCTCAAAGCTATGAGTGAGCCACCAAATTATTTATGCTAGCATCTACCTAGTACCAAGTAGAATCCATATTAAAAAAATGTCATCGGTGACCCATGGTTTTATGAAGAAAAATGACCATATAATTTACACGATTTACCCGTGATTTTAAACTTTGACCTCTATTCAAGGTCAAACGCGCCACATTTAAGAGGTGATAAACTGCACTTTTTCTTATCAGTGAAAAGTTTAGGAAAATCGAAGACATCAAATATCAAAAGTGTCTAACTTTAAAAAAAATAACTCTCAAAAGATTCTCAGAGACTCTCAATATCGAATGTTTTGAGAGGGGACACGGGGAAGTTGCCCTTAAACGCAGTAGACCTTCCCGCATACTCCATAGTTGTTTATTTTGTTACTGTTCCAAGCTTTGGATAACGTATTTGAGCGAAATCGATTTGTTAACCCATTGCACGGTTCTGGACCAATAAACTTTGTAGTGACTCCCTTAGCTAGCAAGTCTGCTACTACATTGTTGTGTACTTCTGAATGACCAGGCACCCACACAAGTGCAACGCGGTTAGTTTCTGTAATTTTTGTAGATTTTCGTAGCATTCCCATTCTAGCTTTGAATTGACTTCAGTCGCCTGACTCATGTTATGCCCATTTGAAACTTTTTTTATTTTTCTTTAAAAGTACAAAGAGCCAAACGTCTAGTTATCTTCTTGCATAATACAACTTTTTGCAGTCAGGAAGATCTTGTAGTCGTAATATTATAATGTTTAGAGTTACGTCACAGACCAGAAAATTCGTCGGGGTTCAGTTCAATGTTCTTGAACATCTAAACCGCTCCTTCACACGTCGTTCGATATAAAACATTGAAATAATTCATGAGAGTGTTGCTCCGAACCACCAATTCTATACCGTTTTCAAGAATTAGACATTTCGAGAAGCTTTCTACAACGTTTTCTTACCAAAAGTACGACATACTGAAACTGGTACTACCAGGCATAATCATCGGCAAAAAAGCCGTGGCAGAAGAATTTCCTGGATGGAAAGCCTGAAAGTGAGGTTTATTATATTCCCGAACCGTCTTGTTTAGACCAGTCAATGAACAGAGGGGCGCTTCAAGAAAATGATATTTTTCCCACTTGTATGAACTATGAACTGATTTTTGTGTCTATTGATAGACCTAGTTTTCTAGATACGTTTAATACCAACAATCCACAACTCTATTTTGGTGAAATTAAAATTTATCGATTTTCAGCTACCCCACCCCCACTCGACCTATTTTTTTAATCCCTCGTTCGCATGTACGACATGGCGATATGGCGACGAATGACTTGTGTAATGTATAATCATGTATTGGTTTGCTGTTCGATGAAAAGAAAATTAGATATCAAATGTTTATCTTCCAAAAATTATGAAATACTTGAACCGCCCTGTATACAAACACAACATGCGAAATATTTCCCCTTTATCCCAACTTTTTATCTCGCAACTGTATTCGTTGTAACATCCGAAGTATTTCTAGTTTTTTTTTATGTTGGTTAAAAAAGAATCGGTTACAACAAAAACAATAAATAAATATAAAATTAAATATTATTTTTTTCCTCTACAAAAATTAAGAATCGAATAAAATTGCGACAGTCTAACCGTCGTCGTCGTCGTGTTGTCGTTTTACTATGGTGCATTGTTCAAAACTGAAAGAAAATTAAATATTTTTTTTATCTATATATATATATTATATATATAAAAACCTATATATTTATATATATATGCATAATATTTATTTAGATTTTCTTTTTTTATTAAGTATTGCAATAACGGTTTTTTTAAGTTTTTATTAATAAATTAACCAACGAATTAATAATGATCGATTATTTGGATTAAGTGACGAAAAGCAAAAAAAAAAAAATTGTGGTGATTTAAAAAACACATTTAAGCGACACTATTGGAATTTTAAAATCTGTTTTCCACATTTTCGACGTAATTTTAATTTTTTATTGTTGTTGTTGTTAAATAACTTTTCTTTTAAATTCAATTTTCATTTAAATTTTTTTTTTTAGATAAATTAAGTTTTGTGTTAAATTAAAAGTTAATTTCATGTGTTAAATAAATTCCCAGTTTATGTGTGAATAATTAATTTAATGAAAAAGAAATTATAAGAACAAAAATAAAAAAAAAAAATAAAAAAAGAAATTAGATTGTTGAGTTTGTTGAATAAAGTTTTAATTACTAATATAAGAAAATTAAATAAGAAATAAAAAATGCCAACATCAACACAAACAATTTTGAGTTCCAATCAAACTCAGACTACATCTACATTATCATCATCATCATCGACAACTATAACAGCAGCAACAACAACTTCGGATGACGTTGGATTAATACAATCAATTGCAACATCATCTGCGTTATCTTTGGATATACCACAATCGTCATCAGCAACATCAACATCCTCTTCCAATAGCATATTAATTTCATCACAACAACAACAACAACATGGTGATGAAAATATATTGTTGAATGGAGGTAGCAGTGTTCTCCTAAATAATGGCTCAAATTCGAACATTAATAGTCATATAAATAGTTTAAATAATAATAATATAAATAATAATAATAATAATTTATTAATTGAAACAAGTGAACTCAAACATATTGTTTCCACATCAAACGAGGAACAACAGAATATGTTATTGAAATTACAACATCATCAGCAACATATGAATAGCGAAGTTGGAGGAGGTGGGCTATCATGTTTAATATCAGCCCCAACATCATCGTCTTCATCGTGTGGTTCGTCGATAGCAAATAATGGTGGGATTAATGTGAACAATATGTTAATTTCGCCTGGAATGTCATCATCATCCGGATGTGGTGGTGGTAGTGGAAACTATTTAAACCAACAGCAACAGCAACATGATGGACAAAACCATCCAGGTCCAGCTATGTGGTCAACAGCTGATGACGGTGCATCACATATGGCAACGATAAATGGATTTGGTGGTTTTCAAAATTATTCGTCCCAACCAATTTTTAATACTGCAGCGGTTGCAGCTGCTGCAGCAGCCGCTGCTGCTGCGGCACAACAACAACAACAACAAAGACGGGCTATTACCGCAAATCATAGCGGTTATCATAGCCTATCACCAAATAGTGGAATTGGTCGTGCAACCCCACTTCAAAATTTACAAAATCATCAACAAAATCATCAACAAAATCAACCACCTCCACCACAACAATCGCAACAACAACAACAACAACAGCATCAATATAAAAATTCGTATCCAACATGGTCGAATCCACCACCCCCACAATCTGTTAATTGGGGTGGACCAAATCCATCACAAAATCATATTGGTGGTTGGAATCGTGGACGTTCTGTACCAAATTTAAATCCTTTATCGGGATTATCTCGTAAACCAACATCACCAAATCCTGGTGGACCATACCAAAGTGGACCACCAATCAATCAAGGATTAAATCAAAATGCATCTATATCACCAGTGAAATATCGGCGTAGTACATCGTTTCCGGGTAAAAATCAAGTGCAAGCAAATTATTCACAAGGTGGACCAATTGATGTTCCTGGTATAGATGATGGTCGGGATTCGTTTATGCAATATCAGGTACACATTTTTTTTATTTTGTAATAAAAATTGGGGATAGCTATAATAAAACACAAAATTAAATGGTAAAAAATGTGAGAAATAGAAATAAAAATGTTTACTATTCAGTTTTCAGTTACATATAAATCAATGTGCATTTGTTGACCGAGTGTGTCTCATATTTTTTCTATCGATAAAAATAAAATTTTATTTTTTGTACTATTTTGCAATGACCTAATTTCAATAATATTAAATCCATATAAACAGACCTACATTTGTATAGCATAGCAGAAATTAATTTATATAGAAACGTTTTGTAAATTAGATCCTCTATTGTTTAGTGTTAATTCTATTTTTTTTATTTAATTGTGGATTTACTAGAATGAAACAGTTCCTCGGGGTCAAATAGATGAAAATAGATGATATAAATTATTAGGACTGGTACAATTAGTTATTGATGTGTTTTCTTAAATCTGCTGTAAATAACAAAAACCGTTGTATTCGATTTGTTTTATATTTATATTTGTAGTAATATATACTTTAGAATATATATAAGATTATGATTCGAACAGAGATGTTTTTGTCTTCGATAATTTATTTTATTTCATACTAATATCTAAAACGACATTTTTCGGATTATTTATGGTACAAAAAGTTGAACTTTAACGTCCTAGGACTTTATAAAATTTTATAAAGTCCTAGGACGATAAAGTTCAACTTTTTGAGCAAAATACTCATTTCTTTTTATTTTAATAAAATTTCAAGTATGAAATAAAATTTTGTATTTACTTCAAACGAAAAGTTTTTTTAAAGGTACTCACTAGAAATTTCGGCCTCGGCTAGACGTAAACAACTAGCTCGTACTTTAAAGTTTCACTTTTCGTTCTAGATAAATAAATAACTATTAAAATAACAACAATAACACCGAGTGGACTGTATATTTAACTTTCTTTATTTTACAAAATTTCTAATGTGTTTATACATTGGCAATGGAATAATAAGCGGAATAATAATAAAATATGGAGGGGCTGAAATCTCAAGCTCTGAGATATCAAGACTTCGGTCTGGGTTAAGGATTTTGATATAGTTTTCGGCAAAAAACTTTTATAGGGACATGGATTTTAGTTTTGGGCAGCGTTGTATATCAAAGATAACTCTTTGTTAAAGTACAAGTATTTTTTTATCTCTGTTTAGAAATTTATTACAAAACTAACACAATATACATCAATACGTTGCCGGAAAATTATAACAGATCGTAAATTAACATAAATTAGTGAAAAGATGATACACTCAGCAAACTACTCAAAAACCTCTTCAGTTAGCTTGCGAGAAAATATTACAAAATCACAAATTCATATTTCTTTCAAAATTCCAAAAATATTGTAAAAATTAAATAAAATTCAAACTTTTTTCAAAATTCTAAATATATTCCAAAAATTATTACAAAATCAAAGATTAAAATTTTTTCAAAAATTCTAAAATTATTGCAAAAATTATAACAAAATCAAAAATTGAAACTTTTTTCAAAATTCCAAAAATGTTCCAAAAATTAGAATAAAATCAAAGATTTAAACTTTTTCTAAATTCCAATAATATTCCAAAAATTTTTAAAAATTCAAAAGTTTTCTAAAATTCTAAAAATATTGCAAAAATTATTAGAAAATCAAAAATACAAACTTTTTTCAGAATTCTAAAAATATTTCAAAAACTGTAACAAATTCAAAAATTTCTATGTCCAACATTTACGTCATAAAAACAGTTGCATTTTTTTTTCAAAAAAATTTTTGAAATCCGTCCAGCGGTTTTCTAGATTTCGTCGGTTGTGACGGACGGCCGGACGGACTTTAGTTTTTTTAGAATCAGTAGGTCCTAAAACGTCGAGAAATGCCAAAAAGTGGGGGTAAGAATTCCACTTTGAGCTCATGAATGTAATACTTAGGTCTTTCAGACCGGAGTAAAATATTTTGCTTAATTCAAACGCACGAAGTATATAACAAAGTAAAACATTAAAGACATACAAAGGTTGAGTAGCATTTAAATTATATCAAATAATAAACGTATTGTTCATGCCGGCCACCTTGTAATACATAGATATTTCGAAATTACCTTGATGCCCGTTTAAATTCTCCTGTTTGTGTTTTTACAGTTACAGTTCTGATGTAACCATCTCGACCTGGATTCGTTGAAATTATACGCCCTACAGCCCACTTGAGATGAGGTAAATTGTCTTCCTTCAAAAGAACCAATGAACCAATTTGAACATTTGGCATTGCCGACGACCATTTTTGTCGTTCTTGCAATTCTGATAAATATTCCGAAGAACATCTTTGCCATCTTGATTAGCGATTATAACTTAAATTTAATAATGATGGTTCTGGAATGGCATTTAACGGCCCGCCGATTAAAAAATGAACAGGTGTCAACGCTGATAGGTCTGACTGATCCTCGGACATTTGTGTGAGTGGACGTGAATTTAAACACGATTTAATTTGCACGACGAGAGTCTCCAATCCTTCGGAAGTGTAAAGTTGGTTGCCAAGCACTGTTTTTAAGTGATACTTAGCACTTTTAATTGCGGTCTCCCATAATCCGCCAAAATGGGGTGATCGTGGAGGTATAGTATGCCAAGTGATTCCTTCGTTGGTACAAAATTGCATGACTTCACGTTGATGTTGTTCAGACAAAAATAAGTTTTGAAGATGAATTAGCTCAAACTTTTAGCCCACAAAGTTTGTGGCGTTGTTACTGAAAATATGTTCGCAGCGTCCTCTACGTGCACAAAATCGTCTAAATGCTGCTAAAAATCAATTAGTTGATAAATCGTGCACTATTTCCATATGCGTCGCCTTTGTTGAAAAACACACAAACATTGAAATACATACTGTATAAGTCCTATAATTATACCTCAGCCTGAGCTGGAAAACCTTTCACAAAACAAATAAATGAAACACAAAATTTGTTTATTGTCGGGAAAAATATATATAAAAAACCCGACATTTATTCTTGCTTTTTCTTTCTGCCTTTCTTCTTGCTTGTATAATTATAACTAACTTTTATAAAACAAAATATATCAAATATAAAAAATACAAAAGAAAAAAACTTTTTGTAGTGTGAATAAGCTGTTCACAACTTTGATTATATAATACGGATGCAACTTGGTGTTGTCATTCGTAACACTGCCTCCGAAAACTACTGTTTTCCTTTCCTGGTCTTGATTGGCTGAAAACTACCTAGAATTAAACAATCAAATATAATCATATCTTTATTGCCTTTCATAATCTTAAACTAAAGTTAAGCCTTTCAACTCAATTCTCTAATTTCTCCGATTCAACTGGGACAATGCAAATCTTATGTACTGGACGAACAAATGTGTTAGTCGCTGTACGTACGCCAACTGTTCCGACCAAGCCATCCTGTCCCTTTTTGAGTTCTATGACTCGCCCTAGTGCCCAAGCAGCTGACTGAAAGTTTTCACTTGCTAGTAAAACGAGCTGTCCTATCTTTAGATTTTCTTTCTCCTTTCTCCACTTTTTCCGTTCTTGTAAAGTACACAAGTAATCGGATTTCCATCTTTCCCAGAAATGCAACAACATCTTCTGTCTTGCCCGAAACAGCCTTGCACCAGTTGTCTTGCTATCTTCTGCTATATCGAATGACGTTGGAATAATCATTGGCTCGCCGACCAGAAAATGACCGGGCGTGAGTGCCTGTACATCATTCGGGTCATCAGACAAGGGGTGTAGCGGACGCGAATTCAATATCGCTTCGATCTGAGCAATAAGTGTAAGGAATTGCTCCTGCGTCAAAACTTGAAGTCCGACTACACGCTTGAGGTGATGTTTCATGCTCTTCACAGCAGCCTCATAGATACCACCTTGATGTGGTGCTGCAGGTGCCACAAAACGCCACGCTGTTCCTTTCCCATGTATATGATCTAATGTGCCTTGGCTCAACCAACTTTCCATTGCTAATCTTCGAATCATAATGAATCTAATGCATTCGAATCGTAACCATACCCTTGAACTGGGAAATGGCATATACTTTCATTTCTTTAGTCGTCTCGGTTGACTCTGCAACCAAAAACTTGCTTGTAGGCCAGAGTCTTTCAGGCAACACGAGCCACTCTGGTCCATGCAACCACAATTGGTTGTTTACTAACTCAGAAGATAGCAAACCTCTACTTGTTAAATCAGCTGGATTTGAACTAGTGTCCACGTGGCGCCAGCATGTGACATCTGTCCTTTATTGAATTGATACAACATGATTTGCAACATATACCTTTAAATCACATGGTTGCTTTCTTATCCAATGCATTGATATGCTGGAATCTGTCCATAATGTGTAATTAACATCATCCCATTCCATTGACTTTCTGACTTCAGTAAACAATCTAGCTAAGAGTTCTGCAGCAGACAACTCTAAACGTGGCAACGTCACAGTTTTGAGTGGTGCCACTCTAGTTTTAGATGTCACAAGATTGCATGTGATCTTTCCGTCTGGGTGAACAACACGTACATACAGAACAGCACCGTATGCTAATGTTGAACTATCAGCGAATCCATGCACATGCATTTTAACATCCTTTCTAGAACCTATCCACCTGTCAATCCGAAATCTTTCCAAATTGACAATGTCTTTCCAGAATGCGTTCCATCTATCATCCAATTCGTCTGGCAAATTCTGTTCCCATTCTAACTTCTTTCTCCATAGTTCTTGAATTAGAACCTTTCCTATCACCACAACCGGTGATACATAGCCAACTGGGTCATAGATTTGCGCCACACAGCTTACGACTTTCCTTTTCGTGATCGAACCTTTTATCTCAGGTGTTCTTACTTGATATGTAAACCTGTCTTCCATTATCAACCATTTTAGGCCCAAAATGGTTGTACCATCCTCCTCGGAAAACACAATTTCAGTGTTTTCCCTGTTACGCCATCATCCATATAGAAATCTTCTTCGATTACTTTGGAAGCGACTGGATACTTTTCTTTAGCATCTCTTGCAGCTTGAATCATAGCTCTCACTGCCAAGAAGGCAGAAGCTGTTAACCCAAACGGCACCACTGTGAAACAATATTCTCGTAATGGCGCGTTTGACCTTTCTCTCCAGAATAAACGTAATAAATTCCATTGGTCCTTGCTAACCTTTACTTGATTAAAGTCTTTTTGCAACTTTGGTCCCAATAACTGAATATCGTTTAACGATATGCCCTTGTCAGTATGGCAACTTGCATCATATACTATACGACGTTTTTTTGCCACAAAATGGTGTGGTATATAGTAAACCATTTCATTATCTGTTGGCCTTTCTAGAGCGAGCTTAATGTAACCAAGCTCTATTATTTCGCTCATCATACCCGTGTTCGTACAGCGAAGCTCTGTGTCTTTTTCTAATTTTCTTTCTAAGTACATGAATCGCTTGAGGGCAATTGCACGTGAGCTTCCTAAATCAGAAAACTCCTTTTTCAATGGTAGCTTAACGACAAAGCGTCCCACCTCATCGCGAAAATAAGTGCCCACAAAGTGTTCTTCAGCTTGGTGTTCTTCTTCAGTAAAACTTGCACAACTTTCTATTTGATCTTGCTGCCAAAGCCTTTCTAATAATTTGTCCATTTGCTGATCTTCTAAATATTCGATAGCAGACGTGGCCTTTCCTGACTCCTCATCTACCTTTCCTTCTTGATAACCAAACAAGACAATGCCAATTGCCGTTTCAATTGCTATTGTCCCATCAAATTTGCGAGCTACAACTGACCTAACAGATCTTGCGAAATAACCTGCACCCAATACTACCTGTACTTTCTTTGGGATGTAAAACTCAGAATCGGCTGCTGGCCTTTCTGTTGGATAACTAGCTTTGTCATAGGCAATTGGCTTACCCGGGATAATTGGACCCCAATTACAGGCACGTGGTAATATCCAAAACGTTTCTTCTTGACAACTTTCTGATTGGTACCATGGTCTTACCTTTAATAAAACCTTTTGTCTAATTACCAAAGGTTCACCATCAAAACAAACTACCGTGTACGCCGTAGGCTGTACCTTAACTTTCATATTTTTAATAAATTCCGAGAATACAATATTGAGTTGTGCTCCCGTATCAAGGAGAGACCTTACTGGACCATAAGGGGACCATTCCTATCCTTACCAATAAATACAGGTGGCCTTACTCGGTTCCTTCCACCTTCCTAGCTTTGTTGATGATTCCCGCGTTCACTACTCTGCGTCACACGTTGATCATCCTTTCCTTGCTCTGCTTGTTGGCTCATATTTGCCAAGGCAGCTGCTTGCTTGTCCAGGAAATCCAGCATTTCCAATGCTGTTGGTGTTTCGGACGTTCTATTCAAGTCCCACTGTCTGCCTGTTTCGTTTTGCAGACGATCGTGAAGGATGACACAAATCATCATGTCCCAGTGATCAACTGGGATTCCGTGTGCATGCAATTGCCTAATTTGCTCATGTGCACAATTTGACATAGTTTGCAACTCAGTGGCTGTTGCCGGTTTTGCAACAACCGGCAACTTGAACAACTGATGTATGTGTTCACGACAGATCAGGTACGGACGGTCGTACATTTTGTTGAGTCTTTCCCACCCATCTACATAGCTATCTTCTTTCAACTCCCATTCTCCAAAATCTCTTGCTGCTTTTCCCGTCAAGGAATTTTTTAAGTTTAAGTTTTTTGAGTAAAATTTTATCGCTTAGCTGATATCTTTATTGTTGTGAACAGAAGCAGCGAAGCGGTCACTTTCCACTTTGTGTACGCACCGTCGAACCTACCCCAAAAATTTTTTAGTTCTTGCTGAATTGGAAGTTTCACTTCCACAGTCACTGGTGGCCTTTCTCTTTCCATAGTAGACCACGACGATCCAGCTGGCTGGTCTTGTACAGGACGAATTTCATCAATTCTGATCCGCAACAATGCTAAACTTTCTATATAGCTTTCTTCAATGTCATGTAGCCTTTCATATTTATCTGCAGCTTGATCATCTACACTGTCGATCAAACACAAAGGCAGCTTATTTAGCTCTTTCCATTGAGCAGCCAATCGCTCATATCGCACACCTGCTCGTATTACGTCGATAGGGTCTAGCTCTGGTGATGAGATGAACTCACATTGCCGCTCAATACTTTTAATGAGCGACATATACTTTCTACTGATTGGTGGTGGCACCACCAGTCTGCTGACTCTTGACCAGCTGAAATCTTATTGTTGGCCATTCTTGACCTATTTCTTTCTGCTTTTGAATAATAAATATATTACGTTTGCTATTTTTCAGGAACCTTTTTTACCTAAAACAAACGTAAACAAAAATAATATTGTTAATTTATAGGTATGCACTATTTGATCCCCTAAACATCTTGTTTCAACTCAAAATTCTCATTTTCTCAAAATATGCTTTCTATCTTTCTTCTATTTTCTAAAGCCTTACCTTAATAGCTTTGCCTGGCAAACCTGGCAAAGCTATTAGCCTAGACATTTGTATAAGTTCACCCTCAGATGTACTATAAACCTTGCTTAATATACTTGATTATGTGATACTTGCTGATAATCTTTTCAGTGGCAATTCCCTTGCATGCAACATCGTTGCGAGTTATGTCAACAAAAATACTATGTGTCACAAACAAAAATTCAAGTTGACTCATTGCTCATGTTAAACCAAATAAACCGCTTTGAAAGCGGCAATCTGCCAGTATATTTCATACCTGTATTGATAAAAAAAATCTAACAAATATTTCTAAATATACTTTAAATGCAAACTATAATTTTCCTTGCTTGTGTGAGTTAATTTACATGCGACAACAGCGTCTTTCTTTCCTAAATGTTTAATTTGTCACACACTATAAAGGCGACATGATAAATTTCTTGCTCACAAATTTTATTTAAAAATAACAACTTTCTCTTGCTCTCATTTCTTTCTTTAAAATCTCACGCATACATAAAAAAAACTACATCTTTCTAACTTATTTGCTTTGAGAATTGGTGCATTCGATTCCTTTCATTCCTTCCTTGCTTGCTTGCTTTTTCTCTTGCTGAAATATACACCTATATATGTGTATATAACCTTTCAATGCTAGCCTTCATTATTTTTTCCAGAATACTGATGAAAAAATCTTCATTGTGTGTTTGATCCTACTCCATTCTTCGTTTGCATGAAACTGTGAATCGTAAAGTAGGAGCCTTTCTTCTAAAAAGGTATGTGGAACAACATAACGGTAGAAATAATAAACTTTCTCTGTCGAAATCTCCACACACATGATTTGATAATACACCCTTTCTAGAATCGTCTTACTCATTGCAAGAAGTGTCTACTGACAAAGACGTCTCTTAATCAGCACACACAATGACACATCACAAAGCCTTAATTCTCACGGTACATGCGCAAATCATGTGTCCGGTCAACAAGAAACATGTTGTAAGAATGTCAGTCATAACCCCACAAATAATTTGCCTTTCAGTTTTACTGGCTTTCTATTTACTTTCTGACATGTACAGTATAAGGAAAACGATATAAACTTTCTTTTATATAAACTTAGAACAACAACTATAATGTTTAGCATTTTATTCTGTACACTTGCTTATATCCCACAAAACTTTTGTTTCTTAATTAAGTGGCCTGTAATCCATAACATAACCTTATGTTAATACTCACGGTTTGCTGCAAAATTCCACTAAAACACACTGAATCTAACTGTAATCCTTTCTATAATTTTTAATGTTTATCACTTTTCTTTTTAATTAACTCCAAAATCACAACTATTATTTTATTTTATTGTTTGAGAAACAAAAACGGTATGAAATCGCTTGCTATTTACACATTACACACAGATAGTTTTTTCTCATGTGCACCAACACATACGTATCGGTCTTTCTATTTTCTGTACACCATAATGGTCTTTCGGATATCAGAATGAAACCGCGTGAAATGTGGAATTTTGCCACATCTCAAAAACTTCTAAATTTTTTTTTTGAGTTTCGACATTTATTCTTGCTTTTTCTTTCTGCCTTTCTTCTTGCTTGTATAATTACAACTAACTTTTATAAAACAAAATATATCAAATATAAAAAATACAAAAGAAAAAAACTTTTTGTAGTGTGAATAAGCTGTTCACAACCTTGATTATATAATACGGATGCAAATGGTGTTGTCATTCGTAACATATACCTTCGACGTAGTTTTTGCACGAATCTTGTATGTTACGTTGAAAGGCCCACAGAAATCAACTCCAACGTTTAAAAATGCTCTTGATGGTTGAACTCGTTGAGCTGGAAGTTGACACATTATTTGATCGATGGATTTTGGTTTGGTTCGAAAACAACGAACACATTCGTGGACTATTTTTCGACATAAGCTTTTAGCACCAATCACCCAAAATCGTTGTCTTATGAAACTCAAAAGAGCCTGGGGATCAGCGTGTAAATTTCTGAAATGCTCATGCCGTATTAGAAGTTTACTAATTGTATGTTTTGTTGGTAATAATATTTGATGCTTAGCATTGTAAGGCAATTTTGAATGATCAAGCCGACCACCAACACGTAATAATCCGATATTGTCCATGAACGGATTCAATTTTTTGATTTGACTTGAATGATGAAGTGTTCTGTTTTGTAATAAAAATTTTATATTGCTGCTAAAATGTTGCCATTGAATACATTTAATGAGACATGTCATTGCATTGTCGGTTTCTACTGCAGTGACTGGACCAATAATTCGTTGAGTGTTTTGCTTTTTGGCTATGCAATTTTTACAAAACCGTAGAAGCAGGGAACTTATTCGTAGTAATTTGTTGAAATCTGAATAGTTGCCCAATAAATAATTTTCAATTATTGATACCTGAAGTGAAGTTGTAGTATTTGTACGACTATATTAAATTCCATCAGGATTAAAATTTTTATTTGTGGAGAGTGGCAAATTTTCATTATCGTTGCTTAAGAATGTTGTTCCCTCCCACCATAATTTCGAAGTACTAAGTGCAGATGGCATCAAACCACGTGATACTATATCAGTTGGATTGAGATTAGTTGGAATGTAAGACCAACTTTCAGGTGTTGTTAATTCTTGTATCTGTGCGATACGATTCGCAACAAATGTTGTGTATTTCGATAGTGTAGACTTTATTAGATAAAGCGTTATTTCTGAGTCCGACCAAAATTGAATACGATCGAATTTTATGTTGATTGTTTCCTTAACCTTTTGATAAAGTTGAGCCAATAAAAGCGAAGCACACAATTCCAGCCGCGGAATAGTTTGTCGCTTTAGAGGGGCTACTTTAGATTTGGCACATAATAATCGGACATGATATTGTTGATACTCGTGGTTTTTATGTAAATACAACACCCACAGCCTTTCTCTGAAGCGTCACCAACACAGGTACCACACATCTTGGAATCCGAATATTGTCTAAACAGGTTAATTCTTCTCGATATTTTAACCATTCTTCACGCAGTGATTCTGGAATTTCATCCTCCCAGGAAATATTCGGTTTGACAATAATAACTGCATAAACAGTTTTGATGTAAACGTCACCGGAGCAAAAAAACCAAGTGGATCGAAAATCTGTGCGATTTCAGGCAATATATCACGTTTGGTTAATTTTTTATTTGACCTTTGTTTACTCGTTGCTAGTTGAAATGTATCCTCGTTGGTATTCCAAATCATTCCTAATACGTTAACTTGATAAAGGTTAAATTGTTCTTCCACTATGTTTTTATTATTTCATGCCCACTTTCTTAATTCAAATCCGCCACGTGAAAGTAGAGCAGTTAAATCAGATTTTAGTTTTAGTGCTTCTTCAACTGAATTTGTTCCAGTAATGAGGTCATCAACGTAAAAATCCTTCAATAAAACTTGCGAGGCAGTTAGAAAATTTTCATATGCATCGATTGCAAGTTGTGACAAAGTTCTGATTGCAAGATATGGAGCACTTGCTGTGCCGTAGGTAACTGTATTTAGTTTAAATGCCCTGAATCGTTGGTTTGGATTTTCTCTCCACCAAATTTGTTGTAAATTACGTTGATAATCATGGATCTGTATCTGACGGTACATTTTTGCTATGTCAGCTGTCATAGCTATTGTAAATTTCCGTTGTCTAAGTAGAATTGAAAACAAGTCATCTTGAATGTTTGGTCCTATCATGAACACGTCGTTTAATGATAAACCAGACAAAGTTCGCAACTCATCGATATTGCATGTAAAGTTTTGATTTTATCATTAGTGTTAATCCTTCCAGACACAAAATATCCAAAGACACTTTCTTGGAATGGTGGAAGTTCTGAAGACAGTATTATTCGTTTTCCAGTTATCATTTCAGTATAAAATTCTGAACCAATGAGCATATCTACTTTATTTGGTAAATGCCAACGACGATCGGCCAAGTCGATACTAGTAGTTATTAACGTTTGATCGAAGTTGACTGAGTTCCAGCAATAGACGGTATGACTAAGCAAGTCAGTTCAAATTTGTAATCGTAGAATCATGATTGAATTGTTACCTTTACCATATATTGAATATTTATAGCAGATTTACCAATTCCATTAATTAGTGCAATAATTTTGATTTTTTTAAGTTTTAATAACTGGCACATAGCTTCTGTAATAAAATGTGCCTGAGAGCCGTTGTCTAATAGTGATCTGCACAGAAATATGTTTTGTTGTGTATCATGAGCATAAATTATAACAGCTCCAAGAAGAACTTGATCAAAAATGTGTTGTTTCGTAGTTTGTTTATGTATACATCTTGAGGTTGATGTAAACGTGGGAAGCTTCGAACTGGTAACGAACCGGTTGATAGTCAAGGTTGCTCCGTATAAGTATCACAGTGATGTGAATAGCCTTGATTTCGTTGTGTTTGATTTTTATTGAAACGTTGGTTGGATTGACTGCAATAATCGTCGAAATGTAGAAGGGTATGATGTCTGTAATTACATCGTTGACAAATACCCGATTTACGTTCATCTAATTTGTGATCGTTGCCCAAACACTTTGAACATAAATTATGCTGTTTGACTAAATCTTTGCTTTGATTGATTTTCATATTTAATAGTTTTTTGCAATCGTATGCAAAATGATTATAACCGCAGATTGGGCACGTTGAATTTGACATCATTAAAGAACTGGAGGGCTTTTCATTTGACATACGCTAAACTCTTTTTCATACTTGATAACGTGCTAGGACTTTTTATATTCGTCGTTGATATGGCTTCGAGTACACAAATACGTTGGTTTAAAATTTCAAAAAATTCATTAATCGTCAATATCTTATCGACCGAAGTACTGTTTTCGATTTTAATTCTCGATGATGTATCCAAGCGTTCTGATAAATAATATACGAGCATCAAGTCCCAAGATGATGTATTGATCTTAAGATAGTTAAATGCCTCTAAATGACGGTACGTGGTGTCAACAAAATTTTGAAGTGACGCTGCAGAATTTTCTTGAACCTTTTTAATTTCGAAGATTTCTTTTACATGGAGCTTTTGAATTTTTGACGGGTTTTCGTAGTGATCGAGAATTATTTTCCAAGCTGATTCATAATTTGCTGCTTAGGTTTCGTTTCAACTTTTTTCCTTTCGGTGTAATTCGTTTGATTAGAATCTGTAGCGGGTTGTGCCTTAGCTAAGTTTATATCTGATAATTGTGAACTATGTATTCATGTGTAATAATGTATTATGTTTCTTACCACAAGTTCTACAACCAGGCCGTGTACAATCTACTATTTTATGTGTGTCTTTTAAACAATTCAGACATAACCTTAAAATTTTGACTTTTTCGTATCGATTATGAGATCCCATTTTCAATCAGTGCAATAATAAATTGGATGGGATTTCCCACATACTGGACAACGACGATAACTATTCTCATAATTTGCTGACTTATTCTGAGAATTTATTATTTTTTGACTTTTATTAAAACTATATCTATTTTAATTTATGCCGGATAGCTCCAACACTATTTTTTATTCAACAAACCGAGACCCACAAACAAATCTAAATTTTGGGAATCTCTTATGAAAAAAAATCACATAAAGAACTTATCAATTAGCACCAAAAATAACTTAACCAAAAGTAAATCAAAAAAATTATATAAAGTAAAATATGAAAAACAAGCTTACATTAATTTATTATTTCTTCAATGTTGGTTGGCTAGAAATCCACTTTGATGATTAGCATCTTCCACTAATTTTATCGGTTTTATATCAGGCAAATTCCAACGAAAGTTATTTCTTCACATCCTTCGAAACTTTGTAATAAAATCGCAGTCATTGTTACAAAATTACTATCAATGTTGATATCAAAACCCAAATGTAATTCCTCATTTTCCAATAACCCCATTGCGAAAAAAAAAATACTTTTGAGTTTTGTGCTTTATTTCTGTCAACGATTCCAATAATCTGATGTACATGAAACAGATCATTATAAGCGACACTTCGTTGTATAAGAAAAAATTCGTTGGTTTCATCATTTAGGTAAATACCAATTAAACTATTCCATAATGTGATTCAACCTTTTTTTACGCTGTATGATTGGTCAACTCTCACCAACACTCACCACATCAAAAATAAATGAGACAAATAAGAAAACATCACATCATATCACATTTGTAAAAACAAAATAATTTTATTTTCTTTATAATAAAAAAATTATGGTTTTTTCTTTATATTTAATTGTACACGGTAACATTTTTTTATAACTGACTTTTTCGATTTTAAAGAGTGTACTCTAATCAACTTTAAAAATTATACTAACTTATGGAAAAAAATTATGGAAAAAAACTTAAACAATGGTCATAAAAATAACTTAAATAAAATTTTAACATTATTTAAATAAATTTTGTTATAACAACATTGTTTCTTTTTTTCTTCAATTTTCCAAATTATACTGATCATTTGATTAAAAATTCTTCTTTTTTATTTCGATTTTCCTTCCGATTTGAATTCCCCCACCAAGAGAAAATAAACCAAAAATACAGTGGTACCTCTGTAATGAGTCCACCGTTACAAATTTGAAACGACAAACGATTTCGATTTACCTGTGCCAACATTTGTCGGTTTTATTTTATTAATTTGTTTGGTTGTTTCAACAGAAGCTAAGATTCTGCAAAAACGCTTGTAATTGAAACCAAGTTGGTTTAATTTTAGGCTCTAATTCCCCTTTCCATTGTTTGTGAGTCTCATCGTCGAATTTATTTGTTACAATAAGTATTACTATGGTATCCCATGCTTCAACATTTTGTCCAAGTTTTTTAAGAGCGTTAAAATGAATTGAGACCTCATCAACTAGTTTCATTAAATCTCTAGAAGTTTGTTTTGGGACGTATTGCAACTTAAATAATTCGTCGATATGTTTTTTTAACAATTTGATATACATCATCAAACCGATCGACTAGAATTTTCCATGCTATTTCAAAACCATCTTTTGAAAATTTAACTGTATCAAGAATTTTCTTTACACCTCCCACTAAACTATTATTTAAATAATGTAGCCTTTTTTACATCCGACAATTTTTGGTTTTCTACAATAAGCGACTCAAATGAATTTTTAAATTTCAACCATTGATCTTAAATTGCCATAAAAATTCTGAATTTTCATTTCCGGTAGTCGTAGTGTATCAACCTGCTCTGAAATACAACCAATTTTGTTTACATAAACTAATTGTTCTAACTTGTCTGATTCTACTATATTTTCTAAAATAGGCCCGTTCCACTATCATGTATGTGACATTCGTAAGAAAAATTTCTTCAAAATAAATTTTTAAAATGTTTTTAATATATATATATATTTCACTGAAATTTTTTTTTATTTGATTAAGTATCCTAGTCCACTTGTATCTAATTTTTTTTCTTACACATTGCATGCATTAACAAGAGGTAACATTGTATCAATCATATATGTGACATTTTTTGGAAGTGCATTTCCACTTCGAAACTTTCACAATTAATTTCAGCAAATGTACATTTTTTGTCTATTTGACATTTGAACTGAAGTTAATGAAAAATTTTTTTTTGAAAGGTCTACGTAGTTTTTAAAAATATAAAAACCAGGTATCATGTCTGTGACATGGTCAATCATGTATGTGACAGAGTACGAAAATGTTACAATCTTTTAAGGACAGCTATGTTTAAATATAAATTCTTTATCTCAGAACTATAATACACTGTCTTACAAAATTATTATTAGGTATAGAACATAAGAACAAGGTTGAACATAATAATATCGGGTTAATTTTACAATGTCGTCTACCCAAAATGTGCATCGACAGTTTCATTGAATAATACAAGTCTATCAGAAATTGTAGGCATTGGCAATACTTTCAAAATATCACTCCTAGACACTTGATATTGCCCAGCATTTTATACATAAGAGAAGCTTGTTGCTGATACTTTCTTTAGATACGAGACAGTTCAGTCATTATATTAATCTTCCGGAATTGAAACTTGACACAAAATTTTGCAATCTTCTTTTCCCTGCAACTTTTACCAAAAGGAATGAACCTGTAACAAGTATTTCTGACATTTGATTGTTATTTAGATTTAAATATTTCAAAATCAGTGCAGGTTCTTTACAGCCACAATTACTGTAGAAATGGAGATTAGGATAGCCTTACAATAGCCTTACGCGGACAGGGTATTGTAGGTATTGTACTCTCAACTACGGTACCTTATATGGTAATTATACAGAAGCGCTACGATACTGGGAGGCTTAGCGTAGGGCTAGCCATTACCAAGTCTCAACTACGTGGACAGGGTATTGGTAAGCAGGGTATTGGATTTGAGTCGACGTACGATGGGGATGATATAGTCAACGTTCGTCGACTCTAATCCAATACCCTGCCCGCGTATATGCCCCATTATTAAGTAAAGATATAAAGCAGCCTTACAATAGCCATTACCAAGTCTCAACTACGAGGGCAGGGTATTGGACTTGAGTTGACGTACGTTATGACTACGGAATGGCTATTGTAAGGCTAACAATGGCCAATACCAATACCCTGCCCGCGTAGTTGAGACCACATCCATCCGTAGTCGTAACGTACGTCGACTCAAATCCAATACCCTGCCCGCGTAGTTGAGACTATTGTAAGGCTAACATTGGCCATCGTAAGAACCTTGACGGGAGCCATCCACATCCATCCGTAGTCGTAACGTACGTCGACTCAAATCCAATACCCTGCCCGCGTAGTTGAGACTTGGGGTACTTTCGTCACATGAATGTGGGGTACTTTCGTCTCTGACGAATATGCCCCATTATTAAGTAAAGATAAAGAACAGCCTATCTTGGTAATGGCGATTAGATGTGATACCTTAACTATATCATCCCCATCGTACGTCGACTCAAATCCAATACCCTGCCCGCGTAGTTGAGGTTCTTACTATGGCCATTGTTAAGCCTAGTTAGCCTAGTCTCAACTACGCGGGGAGGGTATTGGATTTGAGTTTTTTTAATTTTTAATCCATTTCAAATTTTGTTTTAACTTTTTTATATTTTATATTATATTTTATATGTTTTATATTAAACAAAATTTATGAAATTTACGACTACTACGATACCGTTGGTATATTAGACGTATATATCTTCTACGCCGACATTTACAGTAATTCAATTCAGTATATTCAATTCAGTATATTCAGTATATTCAATAGTTACGACTCTATCGACACTATCAGTGAATCAGTTCAATTATCTCCTATTTAAACTTAAATAATTTTATGTTATTAAAAACATTGCCAATTTTTATATAAATAATTAAATTATTTGTTTGTTTACCTATTTGCTGCTTAATTTCCCTAAGGTAGGGAAGTAATTCAGTATCTTTTTTGCTTTCAGCGGTCGCCATTTTCCCCGCAATTTCGTTGAATGCGTATTTTAATATGTTTATGTACGACGAAAGGTCTGGCAATGCGCTCTGCATGTTCAATAGCATAATTCGCAAGATCCAGAAAATTTGTAGCGTTTTTCGCTTTTACTATAATTTTTAATCCATCATGCCGCACGCCATCTTCTCGTATTGAATTTTTTTCGTTTTCTTTTTTTAAATATTCAATCACTGATTTTTCGGTTGCCTCTGCCACAGTGGCATCAAGAAGCTCGTAATATAAACTCTTAGAGCGTTTAACGAAATTTAAAAAGGTTTCACGAAGCCACTGTTTTAATTTATGCATCTCGCAAATAATGATACTACGCGCTCGTCTTTTATCAAATGCTAAAATAAATTCACGTTTCACTTCTTCCCAAGATTTCAAACTATTTCTGTAAATAATATCATAAACAGCACCAGATAAACGTGTTTTAAGTAGTGAAAACATTAACTGAATATCTACTGGTAGCGTTGACATGGAAAAAAGCGTGTCTCCACAACCAATGAACTTGTGAAGATCTTCTGATTTTCCATCGAATTCGGGTAAAAGACCTCGCGCATCGGCCGATATTTTTAAGTCACTCATATTTAATACTAATTGGTCTTCAGTAATTGTAGGGAGTGTCTGTTTTATGACTATTCGGTTTGAACGTAAACGCATAAAATTTGGATAACGCGTGCTTAACTAATACGTATCGGTTAATGGTATTGGTTTAAATTTACACTTAACGTAATATACACGCAATATTTTTTTTGTCAAAAATTAAATTTTTTATAATATATCTTTAATATTACTAATATAATTTATTATTCTAGCACTTACTACTTAAGAAAATATATACTTTTTTATGTTTCCCACATTGAATTAGTTCTTGATGTTTTTGCTATATTCCCTCGATGATTTTTGACACTGGATTTGCTTGTTTTTTTATTCGTTGATATCATTTTCTAACATATCCTGCACCTGTTTCTCCATCTCTTGTCGATGTATCTCCATCTCTTGTCGATGTATCTCCGGTACTCTGTAATTCTTAAGATTGATTGGCCGCAATCCTGGTTCAGTTTTTATCGAGTGTTCAATTGCTGAAGTGTGTGTTAGGTGATCTCCCTGTAAGTGAAATATATCCTGGTATTCCTCTATTAAATTTATAATCTCCTGCTTCTCCTCATTAATCAAATTTTTATCTAAATTTATGTAATCCAAAATTCTAGCTAACCTTTCTTTTACACTACCATTTGAACTAGATTCCTTGATTTGTAAAGTTATTCCCTCGTCCTGACTTCCCATATCGTATAAATTATAATTTTCTAAATAATCGTATTGAGGTTCATAATTATATAAAGTAACGTCTGAATATCTTGTATTAATTACTGCTAATGAAACTGTATTATTGACATATTGTATTACCCACAAATACGCCTTCCTCGACTTCGGTACAAAAACATAACACTTCCTTTTCATTAAATATTTCATCTACTTGTGTAATGTTACTTTCTAAAACTAGTTTTGATCTGGCAGGTATGACACATCTCTTACTTGTTAAATTAATTTTACTGCCTGACGTAAAAGTAAAATTAGACCCCGTTTGTTTTTCATTACTTAAAAAATCTTTAGAACATCCCTGATTTATGTTCATCTCGTTGTTTTGTTCCACATTAAAACCTGTTGGAGAGCTAGAAACTATCAATATTTTGGAACTGTGATGACTTGGTTAGAAGAAGAGCATCACCTCTTAGTCTATTACCAAGTAATTTAAGAAATATTGGTTTTTCTGTGTCCGTCAGCGAGCTATTAATGTCCAAAACCAATCGAGAAAAAGATAGTAATTCTTCCTCTAATTTGCTTGTTCTTGCACCCTAAAATATTGGTACCAATGTCATTAGCTCCAAGAGCCTTCTCATGGTTTCTGCCATTGATTGCTTTTCACTTTTAATTTTATTAGGCAAATTTGGGTCAACTAGATCTACGTTAACACTTTTATTTTCTAAGATATACTATTTGCTAAAATATTGCCTGTTTCTACTAAATAATCTAAACTTGATTCACCCGCTCCTCTACTTCTTGTTGTTACTCCCAGTCGTACCGGATCCTGTTCCTTTCTTCCAAGCCGTGGTGTATTTGGTGGTGTCCGTGAAGTCATCCAGGTGTTCACTGCTTAACTGTTGCAGCTTGTTGTATTGTTGTTCTTAGTGTTCTGTTGGACCACTTGTTCTTGAGTTGGTCTTTATCCGCTAAAGCGGCCGCTGCCCTTACTCTGTCCGAGTAGGTGTACTATTTTTTCTGCAGAAATACGACACCGTCTTCTACGTATTTCTATCAGGAACAATAAACTTAACTTTTTTTTAAAGCAATCGCCAAATTTTATCTTAAGGTTTGACTAAATTTGATTTGTGTTTGCTTTTCCAAAACACAAGTAGTGGTTTGCCGGCTGCGCCAAATGTTATATCCTTTTTAATGTTATACCCTTTTTTGCCTAGGGTTTTATAAATTTAATTCATTAGAAAAACACTTCCTTTTATTTTTGAATATTCAACTGTTTTAACGATATTTAATATAGTTAGATTTATTTATGTCTTGAAGTTATAATTTAATTAATAAAAAAAATTATTTAATTAATTTTCCTAAAATTATTTACTTATTAATCTAAACAAAAAAAATTATTTTATTTAATAAAATTTATTTATTTAATATTCAAAACAAAAATTATTGTTTTATTTAATTTATTTTGAAAATAAAATATATTTATTTATTTATTTATTTAAAGTATTTGTTTATTTAGTTACTTATTCTATTTAGAAAAATTTGTTTAGTTAAATCTTCAAAAATTATTTTTATTTAAGAAAATTTAACAAAGAAATTTTTGTTTAATTAATTTATTTATTCCTAAAATTATTATTTTCAAAAAAATATATCCCATTTAATAAATTTTATTTATTCATATTTTCAAAAATTATTTATTTTATTTACGAAAAATTGTTTATTTACTTATTTTTCAAAATGATCAGAGCCAAGTCAAGATTTGTTTGTTGACAGAAAAAACAACCGAAATATGATACAAATGTCCAATGTCATCTAATTCTACTCTTGAATTCTCACGCTCGCGAGCACTCCCCAAGAATTTTTTTTTTTTTCTAGCTTTTGTTTATTTATTATTGGTTTAATTGAGCACATTGTGCTAGGTGCAAATAATTATAGTAAAGTTTAATATAATAAGTTATCGAGAACAGACAGATTAGCTTTTGTATTTTCTTAGATTTTACTTAACATTAGGGTTATATAATTTAGACATACGTTTTAATTTTTGTAACTAAACTTAAGCAAACGTACACATTTTTTATTTTAAGCATACTTAGAATTAATTTTCAAATATATATGATTTTAAATTTGATTTAAATAAACTGACTCTGGATTCATCTTTTAAGTCATCAGGAAGATTGTTATACATTAATAAGCCTTTATAAACCATAGAACTTTGACCACCGGCGGTTCTAAAATAAGGGATAATAAAATGCTGATCTGCATATCTTGTAGGATAATCATGAAGAGAACTTACTTTGCGAAATTCAAAGTTTTGTTTAATGAGATTATGTTTGATTTTAAAGATAAGGAACAATATCTCAAAGTCTACTAGTTTTTGTACAGGTAGAATATCTTTGTTGTACAGTAGACCAGTAGCACAGTTATACTGTAAATTTTTTACGTTTCTTAACGATTTGTTTAGCAATACATGAACTTCCTGGATCCTCGCACATGCTGTAATGCCCCAGATTGGAAGCAGATACCTAATATGGCTTAGAATGTGCGTATGGAATATCAAGTATTTAATTTTTATTGGTAGTATATTTCTCATTTTATACAGAATGAAATTGGTTGTGCGAATTTTGTTTTTTAATTTGGTTATATGATTATTCCAATTGAGATAAGGATCAATGGAAAGTCCTAAGTATTCGGCGGAATAGACTCTTTTTAGCTTGTTACTATTAACATATAGATCAAAATTAGAAAATTCCGTCAAACATTTATTTTTGGTTGTAAATATCATATAGTTAGTTTTACATTCATTTATTTTCAGGTGATTACAGTCAACCCAGTTGGATATTAGATTAAGATCTGATTGCATTTTAAGTCGAAGGTCACTACAAGTTTTTTCATTATATGCTATGGCCATGTCATCTGCGAACATTACGACCTTACCACTCAAACAGAGTGAAAGTGCTTCATTTATATAAATATTAAAAAGAAGTGGTCCAAGTAAAGAGCCTTGAGGAATTCCATACGTGATTCTTTCAGTGTCACCAACAATTGAATCTATTTTAACTGCCTGTTTTCTATTGTTTAAGTAGCTAAGAAACATTTTTAAGCTATTGTTTCTAATACCAATCTCATATAGTTTTTTAATTAGGATCATATGGCAGACTGCGTCAAACGCTTTTTGTAGGTCAATAAAGAGACATGCTACCATTTGCTTTTTGTCAAGCCCTATTTTGATATCACTTACGATTTCAGAGACAGCAGATAGTGTACTTGATCTTTCACAAAATCCATATTGATGGTTGCTTATTATGTTGTTTGCTTGACAAAACTTGTTTAGTCTTCGGAAAAGAACACTCTCAAAAATTTTGGAGAAAGTACTCAATAGCGAAATTGGCGGATAGTTAACCACAGTTGTTTTAGTCGAACCTTTGTGGATAGGAATCAGCAACGCTGTTTTGAGGCAGTCTGGAAATTCATGTTTTGCTATTGCGATGTTTATCAAATTGCACAATTTGGGTACTAAAATATCTTTAAAATATAGACAAAATCTCACCGAGATTCCATCGTATCCTACAGCCGATCTTTGATTTAGTTTTGTGATTATGTCTATGATTTCATCTTGGTTTGTTTGGCTTACAATTTCAATAGTGTTATCGTCCTGCTGACTTAAGATGGAATCAATATTTATATCACTATCTGGAATAATTGACTTAATACAATTAACAAAATATTTATTAAATATATTACAATTTATTTTTGTATCAGTAGATACTTTATTCTCATGTGCAAGTGCTATATTATTTGTATTTCTAGTTTTTTTGAAGACATGTTTGTTCATAATTTGCCAAACCTTTCTAAAGTCATTATTGTTTAATTCATTTTCAAAATATTTTGTTTCGGATTGCTTTACCAAATCTTTTAACTGTTTCTTTAAAGTATTGAATTTGTCTTTTAGATAAGCGTTAGTTTTGTATTTACACTTCAATTTGTAAAATTTGTCTCTTTTTCTTTGCAATAGTTTTATTTCATTTGAGATCCATGGATCAGCTTTTATGATAGGGATATTTTTTTTATAGTTTTAGTATGATTTTGAATAGTTGACGAACAAAGATTCATTAGATCATCAAATGTTTCGGCATCATTTATCATCCTTGAAAATAATTCTTTATCAATTTTATCATATTCCAAAACTGTTTTGGTTTTGGAAATGGTTTTTGGAATATTTAGGTTGTCCTTGGCGATACTAAATACCAACATTTGATGATCTCCTATGACACTATCATTGATAGAAAAATAAAACTTTAGAGTAACAATATCAGTAATTATATGATCAAGAATGCTTCTTGAAGTATTGGTTATACGTGTAGCATATTCAGAATCAATCTTATTAAGGATAATGTATCCGTTAGAAAGTACTACATTGTTATATGCTTGTACAACATTGTCGTGCTCGTTAAGTAAATTGAAATTGAAATCCCCAATTATATAAGTATTCTTGTTTTTTTGTACGATTTCTTCAAATTTCAAAAGAAATTCATTTACCATATCAATATTACTGTACGGAGGACGATATACGGCTAAGATATTGCAATCAATGTTTAAGAGTTTAATCATAAGAAAATTATTTAAATTAAAAGATAAATCAAAAGCTAAATCTGAATTAATACTATCAATTACATATACTGCCGTACCACCACCTCTCTTGTCTTCTCTAGTAGAGAAATATGAAGTATAATTATCAATTTTATACAAATTAATTTCATTTTTATTAACAAAAACCTCCGTTAAAACAATTACATGAACAACAAAGCTATATGACGATATTAAATATTTTATGTCAGCGAGTTTATTTCTAATGCTTTGAGCATTAAAATAAACAATATTCAAGTTAGAATCAAAATTACTGTTGGTTTTATTAATGCAATACTTAATGTCAATACAATCAACTAAATTATAAGGTGTGCAATCCATGATTTTTGTTTGTGTTAGAGTTTGGCAAATTATAATTTATTTTTAATAATTTCGTCAACTTGATTTTTTGATTTAATTACCGTAGTAATTGAATCAGAATTTTTTTTAATTAAAACATGATTATTAAAGTTATCATACCATACATACTTGTAGCCTTCATTTTTTAATTTTTTTGCATAATTCAATAATTCGACATTGTGCATTGTGAGAAATGAGGATAAGAAAACTTGTTTTTCTAAATTAACTTCTTTTGTAATTTGATGAGTAAATATTGACCCATGAATTTTTTTTGCTTTCATCAATTTATTTTTGAAAATAGGTGAGATGAACTGTACAATAATTGGAGGATTTGCATTTTTAACATTTTCTGACTTTCCTTTTTTGCTTCTTCGAATTTCCATAATATCGCTCTTGGTCACTGGAACCTGCAGTATTTTTGTGATTTCTAAGACGATATCTAGATCAGTTTGTTCCGTTGAATGAGATATACCACCAAAAACTACATGATCATTAAGTTTTTCTTGTTTAAGTTCAACAATTTCATTTTCTAAGGTCGCAACGCGTTCTTCGAGTTTTATGTAATTTAAAAGAATTTTTTGCATTTCTTTGTTTATTTTAAGTATTTTATCTAATTTTGCATCATTGTTTGAGCCCTCTAGTTCGTCATCAGTGGTGAAACCGTTATCGCTATCGATGTTTTCTGTTGATGGCAAGCGTTTGGCGTTAGATTTACCGCATTTGTTAGTACAATTAAATTTGACTTTTTTCTCTATAATGTTGGAGTAAGTAATACGATTAACGTTAGCACATTCCACATGAAATATTTTTTTACACGTTTCACATTGAACTTTTCTATCCTTTTTTGCTAAGTTAAAATTACAAATTTCACAGACTGATTGAGGCACATTTGCTTTAGTTGAGCTTAAGAAATCACTACAATTTCTGACTTGATTACGGTTTGGTTTACGAGTCATTATTATGTGATTATAACACTTCGATGATAACCAAAATTTTTTTTTTTTAAACAAACTTTCCCGTTTATTTTACAATTTGTTATTTAATTTTAATTTATTTTAATTTTATAGAACAAAATTTTTTGCGACTGCACTCGACAACAATCAAAATTGAAATTGAATGCATGTGAGAACCGACTAGATAAGCCCCTAACGACCAAATTCTACAGAACGGTTTCTCCCTAACTTTAAACTAACAAAGGCAATCACAACTGTCACGATTAGACCTTAAGCCCATTTCTACTGATCCAGTTGTGATTCCTTACTCTAAAACTAAACTAAAAATAAATTACTAGAACTAATGACGATTTCTTGGAGAACGCTCCCGAGCGCCAGACTTCAAGTCGTTTTAAACTCCATAGATATTATTCTATTGCAAGTTTAAATATATTCAAAAAGGATTAAAATTGAAATCGTATGAGGTGAAGCCTCTGATCCTGGAAAAAAATATAAAATTGGTTCTCCTCTTCATCTCATTGAAGAAGTTTCTGTGCAGGGAATAGTACTACCGGTTTATACCTAAGTACAAATACAGCAGTAGTCATTTCCATGTCACCAGAAAACTTCCTCTGAGATGAAGAGAAGAAACCAATGGACTTCGATCGCATGACCTATGGCCAGAGGCGACCTAAGAACATCATTAATGTTAATGCGAGAACCCCATGGATGGCTTTTTAGGCATACCAGTAGAAATTCTTATGTTTATCTAGCATAGTAAATCTAGCTAAAGATTTACTAAATTATCACAAAAATAACTCACAAAAATTCTACAAATATTGTAGATTATATATAATATTCAAAAAGATATTATAATTACAAAAACCAAGACCGGTTTTACTAAAATGTTTCATTATCCAAACCAAAACTGGTTTTATCAAAAATATTTATAAAAACCAAAAAAACTGGTTTATATCAAAAATCGCGCTTAAAATTTGCGCCAAAAAATTTAAAAAAAAACACCGTAATTACGGTACCAAACCAAAATCCAAAAGGATTTTCTGGTCCTTCGTTTCGAAGCGTAATGTAACGAAATTTGAACTTTTCTAGAAAAACTATAATTATAATTTTATTTTATTATGCCGGATAGCTCTAAGAAAGCTATATGAAATCTGAAAACACTGAATTTACGCGACAAACAAATAATCACTTGAAAATCTCTTATTCACATGACTCACATTGAAATATGATAACTAATAGTGAAAATCATTAACAACACATAACAATTATACAAATCAAATCAAAATGAAGCTTACATTTAGTTTCACTTCTTCCATGTTGTTTCTTCATTATTTTTTCCATTCACCAGCACGAACAACAATATTTTCTTCATTCTCTGCAACTATTCCATCTTCTTTTCATAAGTTGCCCATTTCCAACCATATACATAACTCAAATCAATAACTCAGAAATAGTGATTTAAGTTCACTCTTTTATACCATGAAGTAGCGAACCACTTAGAAATACTTCGATATTACAATCACAAATAAATAATTTAATTTTTTTATAATAGCAATTTTACATCTTTTTATTAACAAAACTTAGAATAGAATTTTCGTTTTGATTTTCATTTTTATTTATTTACACTTATCCGTATAATTATATTTTATAACTCATTGTAAGTTGTACTAACTGAACTTAAAAGTTATACTGAACTAACAACTAATACATTATATAATAACAAATCGATTTTTAAATATGATCTGATGGCATTTGTTTTAAAAATTCGTATTTTTATATCATCGGTTTTTCAGTTTTTCTCCCCCTCCTGCAATAATAAACATGTTTTGATGATAGAAATTAATGACGGAACTAAATCATCAACAGTAGCATACAAAAATGTAGCCACAACTCAAGATGATTAACAAAATTATAATTGAGTTTGAAAGTTATTATTTTCAGAACAAAACTGCAATAGTCCGCCGTAACACTTTATTGAGTTTTCCTTAAACAAAACCAAATTCAACTCTCATTTATTCTTAAAAGCTTTTAAAACTTATTTCTTTTGTAGATAAATAATTTGATCTGCACACTTATATATATCTGAGACTCACTTAAAACTTATCTGAAAACGCAGATTAAACTTATTCTAACTTTACTGTTCCGTCTGACCTTTATTATTCAACTTCTCAATGCAATGCAATTCAATTTATTATATTTATATTTTAAATATAAAAAAATGAAACGAAGCATTTTAACTTATTTAAATATTTTGTATTGTGAAATCACCGACAATTATTAAACCAAATTAAATTTTGAAATATTACTTTAAGTTCAATAAAATTAGATTCGTTTTAAAAGGTTTACAACATCACTATATACGTATAAAAATGAGTTGGGATTTTCTTTTATAAGTTGAAACGTAGGACTTTTCACGATTAGAATAGACGTCTAAGGCATCTATTATCCAAGGGTGTTTTATAAATTTTAACTATTAAACGAATTTACGGATAAAAACGCGAACTCTAACACAAGAAAGATCTCTAACATGACAAAAACTAACAAAAACTAACTCACAAAAAAATACAGTCGAAATCAATGCCAAAAATAGTATTAGATATAAAGAAACTAATATAATAATAATAACAATAATATCTTATCTTAAAGTTGTTGATCGAGGAATGCCAATTTCTTGTTCATCCAGTTATTATACATCTATATGTATATGTATATGTGTGTGTATATCTATATATCCAACCATTCATATACATCCAACAAATCCAGCAATTCATATATATATATCCAACAATTCCAGCTTCTTTTCCCCACCTCCCTTTTCTTTTTCTTCAACCTTTCTTCCTTACTTATTTTCCTGACCAAATCCAATTGCTATTCGATCAATTCAATTTTTTTTATCATCTCTTTTGTATCACCCATTTATTATTATTTTTTTCTCACAGATAACAACAAATAAAATTTTTAACTATGGCTGAACAAGAATTAACAAAATTCCACCAGATTAATTTACAATTTGATTTATTTTATTTTTATCTTTAATTTTTTTTCTGAGCTCTAATCACAACTCACAACAGTCATTTTTCTTTTATTTTTATTTCCCATTAGGTTTATCTTTTTCATTTTAATAACAATTTACAACTCAACAAAATTCATAAATATTTTGTTATTTATACTCTTAATATTACATATAAAAGAGAGTAATTAGAATTTGATCACATAAGTATTATACATCGAAAAGCATTCAACCACGATCACACTCAATTACATAAAACTCCGCTCAACCTATTCATTAACATTAAATCGAGTTACATTTGATAATAATCAATTTAATAGGGGCGTCAACATTTATTATTACAAACATCTGGCTAGACATTGGCAATGAAAGGATCACTGTTATAACAGCTGACTGAGAAATAAATTTATATAAATAATACACCATGATCCTCAGTTGTTTTATATGTGTAAACGTTACAAATGTAATGAAACGATGCAATGAATTTGTATCGTAATTGAAAAATTGAAAAGTGTTGGTTGGTTAGGAAATTAGTCCTTACTGCTAGTTTTTTAGCTACAAGAAACTAATTTCCCATCAAACACCTATATTCAGAACTCAAGGGTTCTTATCAGATGGTAGGCCTTTTGTTCAACCGATTCATGTTAGACTTAATTAATAATTTAATTTAATAAACTGTTCCTTGACAGTTGTTTGAATATTTTGGCCATTTATATTATAAATATATTTTTGACTAAAAATCCAATCAAACAATCCAATCCAATCAAACAATCTTAAATTGGTGTCGTATTTGATGTCAAATAAAAAGTGGATTTTGAAAATGTAGTCTTTTTCATTAACAAATGTAGATCTACTAGGAAGATTTATTAAATTTGAATCCAAAACGACTATATACTGCGAAATCTCTTGTTTTGATTTTCCAACAGCAATAATATACGGTGACTTATTTTCAGAATTTATTAGATATTCTTCGTTCGTTTTTCCTGGTTAAAATTAAAAAATAGTTTTGTTTTAACACGTATTTGTTACCTCAGCAAAAAAACTATTTGAATGTAAAAAAAATTGCATGAGCTAATCGTAAAAATAAACTAAAACTAATTTGATCAAAAACTACGAAATTTCCAATGACCTTTTCATCCGTGAAGCGACCTTGTTTTGTTCTGCCTGCAGGTGCTGGGGGTAGTAAACGAATTAAATTCAAAAGAGAAAACGTTGTTGAATCCCAATCTAAGCGTAAAGAGAAATTATAAAATATAAAAATTGCGCAAAATATAATTCTAAATAATATAAATAATATAAATGCTTGATACAATTACCTTTAGATCTGTCAGCTTCTGTGTATAATATTTTTTTGCCTGAATTCTTTACGGCCGTAAAAATATGACTTTCATATACATTCCAAACGTCCCTACAATTTACATCGCAGTTTGTAAATAGTTAGTGAAAGTCATATAAAATCTTAAAATATTACCAAGAATTTTAAATTAAAAAAAAGTATTAATGTAATATTTAAAAATCAATTTACCAGTTCAGGGCAGGTGTAGAAAAATTAAAAATTTTCGTGTATTTGAAACTCTTCTTTTTTAATTTGTATTCTGCGATACGCAAATGATGATTTTAGTTTTGATTTTGGCAAGTTTAGAGTTTTCAAAATATCTAGGTCTTTTTGATTATTACATGGTTGAATTTGTATATTTGTGTTGATGCTTTCTTCAATTGGAAACTCATTTTCTTTTTTTCACCCGGTCGTTTTTAAGTTTAATTTGAAAAAATCCAGTGTTTTGCGGGTTAATGAAAAGATCCTGTACATTAAATAAAAATTACATACATTATCTTTTTAAGTAAAAGTGTATTTTAGAAAAAAAAACTAACAAGCTCATTGTTGTAATCATGCGAACTCAAGCAAGGAAATAAATTTATACACGCTTCCGCGCACGTTTTCTGCTCTTCTCGCGATGGTTTGAATCCAAAAGTTTCTTGAGCAAATAACGCTAACAAGGAAATTACTTTTCTTCTGCGGCTATCCGTAAGAAACCCTTGATTTTTATAAACCTAAATATTTTTAATTTTATGTAAATTATCTTATTGATTTTCATATATTTTCTTATCAAAAGAAAAAATTGATTTTAATGCATATAAAATTATATGAAATGAAAGTAATATACAAATACTATTAAAACTTCTTATAAGTTCAAAGGTTATAAAATTTATGTATTTATGTAGTTTATCAACATTTTTATTTAAAATCTTTGATTTGTTTTTCTTATATTATTTAATTTAACAAAATTCACATTAAAATTAACAAAAACAAGATCACAATTCACAACCAAAACAACAAATATCTTTGATTTTGTTTTTATAAGATATATTATATAAGTTTTTATATTAACGTTATAAAATATAAAATATTTAAGTTTTTATATTAACCTTATATTAAGTTTTTATATTAACGATGTCACTTAAAACAACCAAATCATAACAAAAACAATAACGATCTTTAATTGTGTTTTTAATATAAAATAATTCTTTATTATCCTTGGTTTTCTTATTAGAAATAACACCATTGTTTATATTTGATTTTCAATAAAAAAAAAGTTTGAATTTATCTCAATTCTTATTCAAAAAAACTTGTAAGAACAAAAACAAAAGTTATAAAAATTAAACCAAAAACTTAAAATAAAACAAAACAAAAAAAATTTAAACCGAGTTGAGGTAAAAAGATTAACCAATCTTTCCTCAACCAAATCCACGACTCAACAACTATACCGAACACAATTAAAAACTTCTAACAAAAACTCAAACCGACAACCTTGAAAATAGAAAAATTCCCATGCTAGAAATCTTATGTCAGTATAAACTTATATGTTTCTATTTTTCTAACAAAAACAATGAGGAAAATACAAAATGAGCAAAGAATCACGTTAACTAGTAACATGCCGTTTAATTTTTTTGTTTTGATTATCGTTATGTTAATTTTTTTGTATCGTTCACCGACAAGGACTCTCCGACTGCCAAATAAACCCACGATCCCAAATGACTGAGTGAAGTCGACTGAGCGATTTCGGAGTTCTGTTAGAGAGACAATTCTATAGCCTTAGCTTGTGTAATCTTGGATTCCAACTGGGAGACGAGGTTGCATTGCTGATCGTTACAGAGGCGCCCAACGTGGGGCTCGAATTAAGTTTTTTTATATCCGAAAAAACTTGTAGTAAGACCGCAACATATTTCGCCCAATTGGCTATCAAATTGAATGTCGAAGTCAAATATAATCTAAAAATAGAAGTTGAAACAAAATAAAGCAGTTTATATAAAAATAACTGAGGTTCGGATTACAGGGACCTATTCCAAGTGACATATATAAAATATGTAAAATAAATAATAATAACTAGCTAAGTAATAACTACAAAATATTAAAAATAAAAAATTATTACCAATTCTGGATCCACAAAAAAGTAAGGACACTCTGCTTGAATATTAATTGCCGTTAAAAACTTGGGTTCCCTAATATTTTTTGTTGCTTTTAATTTTTTAATTACTTACATCTTGTGTTTGATCTGGTAATTTGGTGTATTTTAAAAATTCAATAGCTATATTTTCAACTGTATCTAAGTTTTCATTTAATCGTGGTTTTTTACTTGAACATGACGGCAAATTTGTTAAATCATTTGCCAGTGCATTTTTTTCTTTTTGCATTTGTATTTTTCAGTTTTGACACCAACCAACCAGAATTGTTACGGAAATCATAAAGTAACTCCTATTGAAAATATATAAAAAAAAACCATATTTCAAAAATGTATGGATCGGTTTCAGTATCTTGCTGTTTTTTTATAAATATCACCGTACAAACAGTGTTCAGATGAAATTAAAACATTAGAAACATGATGTGTCCAAAATTTCTATGAAATTACACCAGAGTTTATGTTTTGTTGAATTATAATAGACAACTATAGATTCGATAGTTACTAAAGTTTTTTGATATTTAATTCATAACAGAACTGGAACCGAACTGAAAACCGGAACGAGAAAATATACTGACAAGCAAAATCGTAAATCGTAATTCTTTTCCCCATCACCCAACAGTCCAATAAAGCACACAAGCGAACTATCTAGATTCTATAATGTCACCCTGACAGAATGAAAAGGGACGTACGTTTTTGTAATCGGTGTTGAAATAATTAAAAAAAATATAAGAAATAATTTCTTTAGCTTACGATTCCTACTATTCCACTTTGTTTTATTTTAAGCGATGGGAAAATTTCAATCTTTTTATTGGCAATGGATATTTTAAATTCTCTTGAGATGTTAACTTAACTTGTTGTTCCGATGTATTGTTCCAATAATCTAATTAGCTCTCTTCTTTTTTTTATCACTTAACACAGGATCCTCCAACAACGTGACGCTTCTGTCTCTCAAAAATCTTTTTAAATCCTATAAACGGAAAAATTTATCAAAAAAAGAATTATGAGAATTAGTAAAAAACAATTTCCCTCAAAATTTACCTCATTTTCGTAGGAGAATGATCATCATTCTCCTCAATTCATAAAACTAAATTAAAGCAATTAATGAATTGTTTTATATTGTTTAATAAATCCGCTCTGTTTAGGACGTAATCTTTAAACTTAAATATAAGATCGTCCTTTCTTATGTTTAAATGCTGCACAACTGAAATAAATTTACATGAAAATAAAATAAGCATTTACCCGCAACAAAACCTCTAATTAGCAGGAAAGGTGAGAGGTGATAATTACTAAATGTAATTTTTGTCAGTGATGAACTCTATAAGCTTGAATTTAATTGTGAATTACCTGAATAAATCACATCTTCTAAATTAATTTCATCTTCACATTTTTTTTTCAATATCATAAATTGCTCCTTTCTTCTAAACATAATTTGAATTAAAGTTCCTGGTTTTATCGAAGCTCGATTATCCGATTCAAATTGACCTAAAAATACAAACAATTATTGGACAGTATTAGCACAGTTTTTTTGTTACAATTGTGATCATGAAATCTTTATGTAATAGGCGAAGAGCCAGCACAAAAAAATGCTCTGAGTTTAAAATAGCTGATATTCTGTCAGGAGGGTATAGTACACACACATACTTGGGTCAGTCAGGCGTACTGTAGAACAGGCGTCTTCTATATATTATCAAACCTGTTATCATTACGATGGTAAGCACTATACAGTGAGTAAATTTTTTAACTAAATATTTGTTTTTTAACAAGATTTTCTACACTTCACAAAACACTCGTGTATGTTTTTATTGATCGACGGATCTGGTTTGTCTTATAAAGCTGACCAATTTGATTTCAAAAGCAGGTCTTCGCTAACATAAATTTTACTACTGTAAATAGCCGCGGGTCAGGCTCTAGGGTTAAAATTTTATTTTCGTAATTTATGAAACACTATAGCATTATGTAACACTATAGCAATTTTTAGACAGACAGTCAAGCTTTATTCAAATACAACATAAGACAAAAATACATGTTATGCCAACATAAGACTAAGATACATACATCAACTTTCAATATCAGATAACGAGAAGCTAACGGAGAAGCTATCAGATAACGAGAAGGTTTCAACTGGCTGCGATTTATATATTTATATATAATAGAAACTATTCAAATTTCATTTCGAAACAATAAATTCTACAAAACGTAATAAAGCACCTGGTATCGACTACGATACGACATATCCGAAATGATTGTTCAGAATGGTGAAACTCTATCTTCAAGATTATTGTAACTTGTTAAATGATCTGCATAGGACTGAAACTATGCCACAAGACTGGAATTCAGCTACGCTGATACCAATTTACAAAAATGATAAACGCAACCTATGTCAAAATTATAGGGGAATTGCTCCACTCTCCTACATATTATATATGATTTTTTATAAATTTTCTAGTAGACCAACCAAATTTTCAAATTTTACAAAACGGGACATGATTGTTATCACCAACTTCCATTACCCTCTTCTACACGGAGCAAAATGAGCGAAGAGATTCACTTTAATACAAACAAACATTAAAATTTGAAAAATTCAATCAATTTTATAGTATTGTATTTTGAATAGTAAAACGAAGTGTTGACGGGGTTGTATGACACCGTTATGCCAGGAATATAGGATATATGTATCTCACGAAACAAATACCAACACGGCCCTTACCCAGAAAAAAATCTCTATGTGAAAAAAAACTATTTGTCTGATCATATGGTCCTCAACTTTAAAATTTATTATGGTTCACTTCGTGAATCCGTTTTGGACTTTTTACACAACCATGATAATATCATGTATATACTTATGCCGGTAAACTCGTATCAAGAAATTACCTAATGAGCTATTCTATAATTAACGAAACCTTAAAGAGAGGAAAAAAAAAGAAAATATAACGGATTGGTCTCCTAAAACGAATCCGAATCTGGGAATCACTTATCCTTTTTGTTATCTACACAGTCATTCTAGATTCAGAATGCATTATAATAATAAAGAAAAAAAAACACAACAGTATGAGAATGTAATAGTATTAACCAAAAAAAAACGAACCTAAGTTGAATCCCTGGGTTGATTGAGGCCATCCAGTCTTCTTTCCAAATCCCGTTATATACTTGAGCAATTTTCAAAATGAATTTATGTATGACTTCCAGCTTCCCGGTACAATACAGGTACTTCCAATCTGCCAAACCAACTTGCAATTTCCTTTTTCCAATCCAATACAATAATTGTTAATCTGCCAAACAAACTTGCAATCTCCTTCCTCCAATCCAATACAATAATTAACAATCTGCCAAACAAACTAGCAATTTCCTTCTTCCAATCCAATACAATAGTTAACAATCTGCCAAACAAACTAGCAATTTCCTTCTTCCAATCCAATACAATAGTTAACAATCTGCCAAACAAACTAGCAATTTCCTTCTTCCAATCATAATTGTTAATTAATACTGCGGATGCCCTCATGTAAATTTTTACATTCTCCACCAAACAGAAATTTTGGAGTTTTAAAACAAAAACATCACCATGTGTGTTTCACAAAATAAAAAAAACTTTTATTCTTATAACTCGTAACTTACTTACATGAGTATACATATCTCTATATAAAAATGTATTTTTATTTCCTTCTAATTTGGATATTACTAATTTTATTAAAATTTCTTAAATTTGAAGGATGACTGAGTCAAACTCTTTTCAAAAATACAATGATCGAAAATTGTTTTCTTATGAAAAACTTTAACACGGAATCAAATCAAAAAAATGTGATTTTTCTGACATTTTATATTGAAATCGTGAAACGAAGATAAAGCAAAATTGAGTAACGATATCTGTTCGTTAAAATGAAATAAATGGTGCGTTCGTTTACTTTTATAATTATATTTTGAAATTGAAGTTGTTCGTTATAATTATTTTGGAAAAAATTGTTTTAAGTTATTATTATTATAAAAATGAACTGAAATGATTGAAATAAATTTTTATTGAATCAGAAAGGAATATAAATTGGTTTTAGTATTATTTAGGTGAATATAGCCGACGTTACAAATTGTTATATATAATGTTTATAGTAAAACGTATATGAAAAGAAAAGAAAATTATATAATAGAAAATCTTACTTTAGTAATGTAGTGTGCCCAAACTTTCAATTACTTAAAATTTTTGTATCATTTTGGTTAAATTTGTTGGTATATCGAATTATAACAACGAAACTGAATTCAATCGACCTTTGAATTTAATTCAATGTCATTAAATCAACGAAAACTGTGTTTTCGGAAACAAAAGTTTAACACTTTTTGATCATTACACGAACAGAACTATTTAATTTACCGGCATGATTTCAATCTAATTAAATTATATCAAAACAGATTTCAAGTATTATCAACAACGCGGAATTTTAGTTTTAATTATAAACTGAATCGCCATATTATTGTTTTGATCTCAAATTAAAAAAAAATTGATTTTTATTAATTTTATTACCAAAATGTAACACCAACTGACCAAAATCAAACGAAATGCTAACATAAACATTATTTTGTTTTAAGGCTAAAGAACGACAAAAGATGATTCATTGCATTTATGTCTCTTTCATTCCATCTTCGAAACGCATAACAAGTTTTTTGTTGAAGTATTGGAGCATAAAAAACAATTGTAAGAGAAAAGATTCAATATGCCCGTTTCATCCCTTCCTCCTTTCGAATGTGCAACAGATACAAAAATTTACAAAGAGAAAATCATGGGATCATGTTTAAATTTTTCTCATTTAAATGTGTAACAGATATAAAATGTTTACAAAAAAAGATAACCTGATCACGTTAATATGATATATGTATGTAGTTGTTTTTTTTTTTGTCAAATCAAAACAATTAAAATTTTTAATAGTAAAGTTTTATACTTATAGCTCACAAAATTAATTTTTATAAATAGTTTTCACATTCACTCAAATATGCCAAATGGGTTTCACTGTATATTTATCAAAATAACGACGAATGTTAATTACACGACAAATTGGTTTGTTCGTTGAATGTTGAATGTTGCCAAATTTCTTATTGGTCGACACCAAATGATACGATGTTCTAATTTTTCGTTTCAACGACAATATTTCATAACACAAATGATGCATAAACCACACAATGTAGTTTCGCTGATTTTCTAATCATGTTGCAAACAATTTTTTTGAAACATAAACATATATGCCTTTTTAAGAGCTGATGTGCACAATGTTGAAAAACATAAAGAATAAACTTCACAAAACGATATCTAATGGCTGACGCACAATAATATTGACACTCACACAAGCTTGGTTACGTATATATAAACCTTTTACATGACGAAAACTTATATTAAATACGCACTATCACAAAAATCCGGCTCGAAGGACCAATGTTAAGTTTTCGTCTAATGGACTGTATTTTTTTGATATTAATAAAACACTGATAGATTTTATTGCTTTTAAAAATATAACAAATATGTATTTTTATTAGTGACATTGCTTTTATTCTAAAAATTCCTGTGAAGCGAACGCGTCAGAGATTCTTAAACAACTCTTTTTTTTTTTAAGAGAATGCTTTATGTTTAAAAGAGTATAAAATTAATGTTAGTGGTTTGTAAAACCACATTTTAGTTTTTTTTTGTTTCTTGTTATGCGTTTACAATTTTAACAGGTACATCATAAAAAAACTGACATTTTTAAAAAAGGGAACCACTTTTTATATAATTTTTGTGTTGTTTTGTTTTAATATACATATTACAATAATGTGTATTTCTATTCTGTCCCAATCGCATTGCTCCAAACATAATCAACGAAAAAACTTACAAGTCACTAGATTATAAGTTATTTAAAAATTTAGTAAAAGCGTTAGTGAGGTGCTTTTTTTCATAATTCTCTAACTTGGGTAGTTAGCGGTAGAAATAGTTTAACATAATTCAGACCCGGTCGAGCGTTGTGTCATATAGGTGGCATGCTTTGTGACAGAAATATATGTAGAAAACTAATAGATGCAGCAAAAATCTCTTTAATAAGAAAAAAGCATCAAAATTTGATAAACACCCAACTGGTTCACGAAATTTCTATAAAGCAGTTGAGGGGTCCGAGGGTCCAAGGTAATTTTTGTAAATCCTCTACTTCCTTTAATTGATAGAGATAGGGCGGACATTAACTCAAAAGATAAATCTAACCTTCTGGGAAATTAATAAGACTGAATCTAACAAAATATGGTGTGCAATTTATGAAATTTTTTTGCTATCCACAAAATTGTCGATCGATCTAGTTTCGAACCGATAACACTTTAAATAAGTATATCATTCTCATCAGGGCTAGCCGACTAGATACACTACCAAAAAATTTTTTCGCTATATAAACCAAAATTGGTCACTACTCTAGCGAAGTATAAGAAAACAAAAAACTTTCATAAACATATGTTTATTGAATTCAGGTTTAGTCAATTTGTTTCTCTAGTTGATCACTATTGTTGTTATACTCTAACCAAGTTAGAATTGGATAACAAACTTGTATCGGCGAGAAGATGACCATCTTCACTTGTGTTTATCGACACATTATCTACAATTAATTCAATGAAATATTTGTGATATTACATCACTTCGATGGAAGTAATCCCATCATGAATAATAAGACTGAATCTAACAAAATATGGTGTGCAATTTATGAAATTTTTTGCTATCCACAAAATTGTCGATCAATCTAATTTCGAACCGACAAGAACTTTTTATTACACTTTAAAAAAGTATATCATTCTCATCAGGGCTCAACTATCTCTTAGGCTATCATTCTCAACAAAAAACTTTCATAAACATATGTTTATTAAATTCAGGTTTAGTCAATTTGTTAAATCTAAATCTAATAAACATATGTTTATGAAAGTTTTTTGTTTTCTTATACTTCGCTAGAGTAGTGACCAATTTGGTTTATATAGCGAAAAATTTTTTTGGTAGTGTATCTAGTCGGCTAGCCCTGATGAGAATGATATACTTTTTTAAAGTGTAATAAAAAGTTCTTATCGGTTCGAAAATAGATCGATCGACAATTTTGTGGATAGCAAACAAATTTCATAAATTACACACCATATTTTGTTAGATTCAGTCTTATTATTCATGATGGAATTACTTCCATCGGGGTGATGTAATATCACAAATAATTCATTGAATTAATTGAAGATAACGTTTCGATAGACACAAGTGAAGTTGGTCATCTTCTTCTCGTCGATACAAGTTTGTTATCCAATTCTAACTTGGTTAGAGTATAACAACAATAGTGATCAACTAGAGAAACAAATTGACTAAACCTGAATCTAATAAACATATGTTTATGAAAGTTTTTTGTTTTCTTATACTTCGCTAGAGTAGTGACCAATTTTGGTTTATATAGCGAAAACAATTTTTGGTAGTGTAACTAGTCGGCTAGCCCTGATGAGAATGATATACTTTTAAGTGTAATAAAAAGTTCTTATCGGTTCGAAACTAGATCGATTGACAATTTTGTGGATAGCAAAAAAATATCATAAATTGCACACCATATTTTGTTAGATTCAGTCTTGTTATTCATGATGGGATTACTTCCATCGGAGTGATGTAATATCACAAATAATTCATTGAATTAATTGAAGATAACGTTTCGATAGACACAAGTGAAGTTGGTCATCTTCTTCTCGCCGATACAAGTTTGTTATCCAATTCTAACTTGGTTAGAGTATAACAACAATAGTGATCAACTAGAGAAACAAATTGACTAAACCTGAATCTAATAAACATATGTTTATGAAAGTTTTTTGTTTTCTTATTCTTCGCTACAGTAGTGACCAATTTTGGTTTATATAGCGAAAAAATTTTTTGGTAGTGTAACTAGTCGGGTAGCCCTGATGAGAATGATATACTTTTAAGTGTAATAAAAAGTTCTTATCGGTTCGAAACTAGATCGATCGACAATTTTGTGGATAGCAAAAAAATTTCATAAATTGCACACCATATTTTGTTAGATTCAGTCTTATTATTCATGATGGGATTACTTCCATCGGAGTGATGTAATATCACAAATAATTCATTGAATTAATTCTGGGAAATTAGTTCTCTTAAAATTCTACACCAATTGAACCCAATTTGTCACCTACACCGATTTCTAGAGTTTTGCATACTGGGACGTATAATTTTTCGTAAAAATATTCGGAAAATGCTCTTCCAAATAAATACTAATAAAGCATCTGGGCCGGATCGTATTCCTCCAATTATTCTGAAAATATTTGCTAAGGCGTTACTACTAATCCTCACTAAAACCTTTTATTTGTCATATAAGAAATTAGTTTTTACCGAAATATGAAAAATGATAAGCGTTCAATCAGTTCCAAAAAAGGGTAGTACTCATTTCAATTTTATCGGTTGTTTCTGAGGAATATTTAAATTTTAATAAATAATGAGCTTCTTAGAGTTTTCGAAACTACTTAATGAAAGACAAAACTGGTTCCGTTAAGGAAGAGCGACGGGACATTTACTTTTTTTTGTCACGCATATCTGTAACAAGTCGCTTAAAAACCATGGCGAAACTTTCGGCGTTACTCTTGATATTGCCAAAGTATTTGACAAAGTATGGCACAATAATCTTATATGCAAATTGAGATGCTGCGGTTTAGACGAGTAACTTATTTCTAGGTTACAGAGTTTTATATCTGAGCGTAAATTTCGCGGTAATGTGGATGGTGTCTCATCTGATGTCTTTTCAACTAATGCAGGTGTTCCTCAGGGTTCTGCTTGATGAAATAATAATTTCCTGTATGCAGTTTTAACAATAAAAAATAGATGTCTCTAAATGTACAAACACTAATATTATAAATCTTTATATGGCAAAATACATAACGGAAGTGAAGAAATATAAAAATAACAAAATTGACATTTTAATTAGTAACCAAATGAAATTTGTAGCATTTGTTAACCCTATGAACAAAAAATTGATCTTGTGAGCTTAGTTTCCAATACTCCTCCTCGAATTATATCATTTGATTCCACATAAACTTCTTAAATTTCTTAAACGTGGTCCTGAAAGTGGCTTAGTTAATAAATCAGAACCATGTTAAGTGTTGAACAATATATTTGCATATGACGATTCCCTTATCAACATAATCCTTTATAAATGCTTCACGTACTGCAATGTGTTTCGTTCTTGCTGATAATATTTTTTCTTTGATGAACTTCAAAGAACTTTAATTATCTTCGTTGATTATTACAGGTTGATGAATATCTTGACCAAAGTAATTTAATAATCTACGAATCCAATGAGCTTGTTAACATGATTCTGATAGCGAATAAATTCAGTTTCTGTAGAGGATAACGCAACAAAATCTTGTCTTCTACTGTACCAACTTAAAATACCATTAAGATATTTAAAAATGCAGCTACTGTGAGATTTTCTAGTAACGATATCTTCAGCCCAACTTGCATCAGCATTAGTATTTTTTATTAAAATTTTAAATTAAATTTACCTGATTTGCTAAGCTAAGATTAGTTAGCTTATTTCTTAATTTGTATATTAATTTGATTAATTTTTATTTATAATTTAAAACGAACGTAGATGTCTGATGATTTAAACTATTGAATATAGCTGACAAATTATTAACCGACTTCAAAAAAGGAGGATCTATGTTTTTCCATTGTTTTTGGTTTAAACAAAACTATATTTAAATATTTATTAATTTGACCTTCAATATAAAAAAAGGAAGTATTTAGTTTATGTGGGAAACCGTTGGATTTTTATCTCATCATCACAGGAAATCGGCGTGGGCCCAGGGACTATTAGTATAGGCTTATTTATTTTTAAAGAATTTATGATACCTGGCCGGAGTGGCACTAACCCATTTATTATGACTGTGTTAAGAAAATGCCACCTTTCATATGTCAGGAGGCATATCTGATGATAATCGGAAAAAATTACCTAATTCGTGTCAGACAATCTAAATGGTATCTTGATTAACATATATTTTATTTATCATACCAAAACCACCACTTTTACCATTACATATTTTCTTTTTATTATTTTAAATAAATTCATGTTTATTAAACTACACTATAAAAGTATCTCACTATTCCACTACAGCTCAACAAAACAACTCCCTTACCGTCTAATTTTAGTTCCTTATATAATACTAATTTTTATCCCCTCTTATACTAAACAAATTGAACTAATTCATTTTTTCATTATTTGTTTCGTTAAAAAAATATTGGTCAAATAGAATTAAGTGTTAACATAATCAAAAATTTATTTATCATGAAAAGTAACATAAGGAAATGAAATTTTATTATAGTTTTGGTTCAACAAAATATCACACCTTATCATGTGAGCATTACAGGAAACTATTGCTAGTGCTGGTGTTTAGAGTTCAACTCGTGAGTTTTAATTCTCATACATGAAAGTCGATTTCGAACAAATACACAGACACCATGCTTGTTTTTGTTATAAAAGGAATGTTCCAATTCGTAACTAGGTATCCGGTATTTATCGAGATCCAATTTCGATGCTTTGCCACTGACAATTTCGTTAAGAAACAATATGTCAGGTTTATTTTCTTCGATGGAGTGATGAACCTCGTTTAGATTCGAATTGGAACCTCTTATGTAGGTGAAGTCAATGCTAAGCTGTTGGTTCACTCTGCTGTCATTTTGCTGAGACAAAGACTTACTCTTTGACATTGCAGGTATAGATGCTGAAATTTGGCCAGGCCTAAATTTCAAAACTACCCAATACAAAAAATACTGGGTATCTATGTCACAAAAATACGATAGAAGGTTTCATGCAACAGTAGCACGATAAGAGTATAATGTATCCAATCGACACTAAATGAATGTGTAAGGTTCATAAATGAAAACCTTATAATGGTGCGTGAAACTTTAATTAATCTTTACGAGGAGATAATTTATAATGGTTAGTCAACGTTCGTATTCGGTCTTACAGCGCAGTCCCTTCTATCATTAGAACCCTTTTGCTTAACAATTTCTGTAACTAAGATGAGTAGTAAGGTTTCTTTGCTTAACAATTCGAAATTATCGAGATCGATAGTAAAACACACAATGTAAGTCTAAAATCAATCTTGGTGTTTATTTGTTTGGTAGTTTGTGGTAGACATGTGTGAAATGTAATACAAGAGAAAAGCAAAAAATGGAGACACAAAAGACACTAGCCAAATTGAAGAGTACAGATAAGAAGTTAAATTCGAAATTCTTACTAATAAATAACTAAAAAGAAATTTTGCATTTCTTGCTACCAGGCAATACAAAATAAATTTATGCTTTAAAATAATAAATTTGTAACGATCAGCAGTGCAACCTAGTCCTCAAGATGAGAGAAGAGATTGCACTAGCCAACGCTAAAGAATTGTCACTCTGGCTGAACTCCGAAATCGCTCAATCGACTTCGCTCAGTCATTTGGGGCCGTGGGGTTGTTCGGCAGTCAGAGTGTCCTAGTTGGTGAGCGATATAAACAAAAACCTGATAAAAGATAGACCACCAGCTCTACCTACCTGCAAATCCTGTGATCCACGTTCTCACTCAAAACAACTTTAATATTATTGAAATACAAATTCCAAATCACACAATTTTAAAATCAAAACTTATATAACTAAGTTAACCTTGTCAAGATGTTGAATATTTTAACTTATAAAGATTAACTTAACTTTTACTTAATTTAACTTAACCTTAATTTAACTTTTAACGATATTTAATAAACACCAATAAAAAAAACAATAATAACCCAATTTTTTCCACTTTAAAACTTAAAAAAAAACACAATATCACAACAAAAATTTACTACATTTCTCAAACCAAAAGAATCGCGAAATAAAATCCCTGACCATACCGGTCAGAAGTTATAATCCGAGTCTCTAAAAAAAACCTCCTGACCATACTGGTCAGGAGTTATGCTCCGACTGTCCATATCTTCATTTGTTTTTATTCCACGTCGATCTCAAAAAAACTAAATCCCACGATTTAAAATTTCATTTGTTGGCGAAAACGTTGAATTCCAAGATTTACATAAAAAAATAGATCTAATTTCAGACGACTGAATCTTAGACAGAGAAAAGTTAATAGAAAAACAAAAGAAAACCGTAATTTGATTAAAATTTATTTCAATCCAGTACCCTATTTCACCAAACTTACAAATTTGTAATTTCATACAAATTTTCACAAATTTTGTTAAAATTTGTATGAAATTACAAATTTGTAAGTTTGGTGAAATAGGGTACAGAATGTTATGTTGTGTTTTTACAATATTTATAAAAACTTAACATGGAAACCGTTTAAATTCAAATTTAGGTAAATTTGCAATATTTGCATAATTAAAACATGGAAAAGATTCTGATAATGGATATAATGTCATACTGCATCAAAATAAATGTTTCAGTAAATCTGGAATTCGGAATCTTGGGACGAAGGAAAGTAAAAATAAATGTTTGACACAAAAGTGGTGTGTCCCAAAACATCCTTCGTCACAAATTTATTACATTAAAGCAATAGAAGTTAAAATTTTGCCTGCCTTACCTTTACTCTGTCTTTATAAAGACATACATGCAAAAATAAAATAAAATTAATTTTTTTATTTTCTATTTTTTTTTGTTTAAAATCTAACAAACAACCTTCTCCTTCTGACTCCGGTTGATGATCAGTTAATTCTTGTATGTATTTTGCTGTAATTGAATATTTATTTAGGTATTCTTCTTAAATTTCAACTGTTTCATTGCAAAGTTCTTCCGAATTATCGAAAGCAATATCAGATCCTACTGGAAAACGTGACAACGCATCCGCGTTACTGTGTAAATCTGTTCTCCTGTATCTCATTTCGTAATTATATCCCATTAAAACAGTTGCCCATCTCGTTAATTGCCCATCTCGTTAATTAACTATTTGCTGTTACCACAGGTAACTTGCTTTTTGAATCCAAAAAGACTATCTAATGAAAATGTTGGCCATACAGATACTGGTGAAATTTCTTCACGCCAAAAATTATAGACAGATCTTTCTCTATTTAATGGTGAAGTTGTTGGTGCTATTGTATGTTCAGAGTTGTCTGGATATATATGCGAAATAACAGCAATCAACAATCAACAATCTGGCTTTGAGCAAACAAAATTACAATCTCTAGCAATTCTTCTTAACTCAGCTACCCAATTCGAACAACCTTGACCATCTTTTAATGTAGTCCTATTATATTTACAGCGACCCGCTAATACGTAAATAGTTGATTTAAAATGAACTGATAGCTTACTCACCAAATCGTTGTATATTTCTCGACCTATATCATCAGCTCCAGAAAGTTTTTGAAGAAGTGTATAGGTTTCCGTTCCAACACATGATAAAAAAAATGATCTTTTTTGAAGGTGTGCTTCAAAATGTTGTTGTAGCTGTCTGCAATATATATCCCAATTGATTTGTATCTTGTTAAATTCACGAAAAGGTGGTAATGCAATCTCATTAGATGTTTTCTGATTATCTTGAATAATTATCTTTTTGATTCTCGAACAATTATCGCATAAAATCATTTTGTTGTTTTAATATTTTTGACATAAACTTTTCTATTCCTTCTCCCATTTTAGTCGTCGCCAATGTAGAATTTCCTTCTTTGATTTAACAAAGGTCAAATTCAGACTGACAACTCAAAACAATAAATTAAAAAATAAACTCTTGAAGTTAACAATTAATGATTGTTTTTAATGAAATAATAAAGTAATTTAGAAGGGATTGTAAACATAACAATAAATATTTTTTTTTTTTAATAACGTAAGCTTACATTTTGTTCTTGACTTACACCCTAATGATGACAGGTTCTTCCAGGCTCCTTAGTTACAATGTCTTCATAACGATTACTGGTGTAATATTAATCTTTTTTTTTCATTTGTTTCGTTTGGATTTTAGTTTGTTAATATTTATTATTTATAAAATTCTATTGAACTAATTCTCTACGATCATCATAATGTATATTAACAAACAGTTAATTTCTACAAAAAATTCAATTTTTTTTGTTGTTGTTAACAATTTTTTTTTTGTTTTTTATCAAAAAAGAAAGAAATTTTTATCCCTTCTGGTGTCGAACATTAAAAATAGTTAAAACCCTATATGCAACGTTAGGAAGTTTACACCACAATATTTAATAGGTAGTATATATTGCACAATTTGCCATTATCTTAATTTTATATTAATGTGGTTAGTCCATAACAATCCCCCACTAGTTAATTCGATAGAAGAAAGAAAGATTTTAGTAGACAAAGTGCGTCGACATTTTTTGAATTTTGCTATCTGCTTAATATCAGATTCAGTAAGTGACAGTTTAACGCACTTTCGTTTTTCCAACTTGATTTATTTTCCAAACAAATTCACGCAAACTTTAAATTTAAAATAATAAAATTGTTTCTACTTTGTAAACCACTGTATCATACCGAAACAGAACAAAATCAGCTGAACAGAAGACAATATAAAATTTTGGTTGTTATGACTTATGTATTTACTGTTTGATTGTTATGACTTATTATTTGTTATGACTTATGTAGATATTTCACTTCAATAAATATATTTGCTTTGTGACCTTAGATTGGAGTTATAACTAGAAATGTCTCTTGACTTCATATGCACCGTTGCTGTGTTATTTTATTTATGTGTAATATGTAAAAACCCCGATTACCAATTCTCATATGTCAGGAGGTATATTAGATGATAATCGGAAGAAATTACCTAATTCGAGTTAGACAATCTAAAGGGTATCTTGATTAACATATGTTAATTTTATTTAAATACAAAAACACCACTTTTACCATTATTTTCTTTTTATTATTTTAAATAAATTCATAAGTTCATTTTCTAAACTCTACTATAAAAGGAACTTACTATTCCACTACAGCTTAAAAAAAACTCTTTCTTAACTTCTAATTTTAGTTCGTGACAAACAAAGTGATCTACATAATTCCTTTTTTAATTATTTATTTCGTTTAAAAAAAATTGGTCAAATAAAATTAAGTGTTAACATAATCGGAAATTTATTTATCATAAAAAGGACTATAAGGAAACGAAATTTTATTACGTAGTTTTGGTTCAACAAAATATCGCACCTTATCGTGTTAGCATTACTGGAAATATGTAATAAATTCTACGTGTTAAAATTCCAATTTTGTAAACTAATATCTTATTCAAACAATATTCTATACTTGGGCGGTCTAAAAATTCTTATGCTTTTGTTTATCTAAAAACAGGATGATGATAACTACACAAAAAGTTTCCATTCTAATTGATAAGAATTTTGTTATGAGCTTGATTTAAATTAATCATTTTTTTAGTGATCGGTTGAAGATCACGACAAACACCTGAGATCTTCAGTGCTAGAGAAATATGGTGTTTAGAGTTCAACTCGTAAGCTTTAATTCTCATACATGAATGTGGATTTCGAACAAATACATAGACACCATGCTTGTTATAAAAGGAATGCTCCAATTCGTAGCTAGGCATGTGGTATTTATCGAGATCTAATTCCGATGTTTTGCCACTGACAATGGTTTCGGTAAGAAACAATATGTCAGGTTTATTTTTTTCGAGGCAGTGATGAACCTCGTTTAGATTCGAATTGAGATCTTTTATTTTAGTGAAGTCAATACTAAGCTGTTGGTTCACTCTGCTTTTATTTTGTTGAAACAAAGACTTACGCTTTGACATTGCAGGTATAAATACTGAAATTCGGCCAGGCCTTACACGTGGTTATTGAATTGAATTAGCACAACACAAACAGATACATTGTTTTTATAAATTTCACTATAATTGAAACTAGTTAAAACAAATTGTACTACTTAAACTAATGAAAATGGTAACTGATTTAAACATTTAGTTTTGTTTAATTTAATGCCAATAGAAGTGAATACCAAATGCAACATTTTTTTATATTTTAGAATAATGACACAAGACATAAGAGTCACAATAGACTAAGAAAAGAAAAGCGTTTACATGCGTACATTTAGATTTGTTTTTAAATTAACTTTCACGGCACAAACATATAGAATTTTTTTCTTCTTTTAATTTAAATTAGTGGGACAAACATATAAAATTTTTGTAAATTTTTCTAATTTAATTACGTTAATAAAAGAGATTGCACTAATTGAACTAAGTACTTTACAAATTTAAGCCAATTAAAAATTTTCATTACTTAAGTTTAACAAAGAAAAACGTGAATTCAAAAGCGATTCCACCAATTTTGATGTTCACTAGACAATTTTCAAAATACAATAAGAGCTATGTGTTAGAAAACACGTCACTAACAGATAGAATTATTTTTTGTTTTTTACTTGAACTAAAGGCAGAAATATGTAAATTTTTCTAAATTTGAACTAACGGGACGGATACATTTAAAAAAAAATTGAACTAATCGAACTAAAGTGTTAAAATTTTATATAATTAAAATTTGCACTACTTAAATTTATATGGAAAACGTGAATGCAAAGCAATTCCGTTGTTTGACATTCACGATAGGATTTTCAAAATGCAACAAGAGACCGAAGCTAGCTATCGCGTTCTATTTATAATCAGTTAACGCCGTTTCTTTGCTTATTCCCCAATAACGAATCGATAAAGTAGTTTCTTGGGCAATTCTATTTTTGTTTTATCGTTAGCTATTACACTCACCGAAGAAAATGGGCTGTTAGTTTGAAAAGATTTAAAAAAAAAAAAAATTGAAACATCGTTTACGAAACAGTTGCACAAATTATACCTGAAAATATCGCGATCAGTGATTAACGATATTACACAACCGTTTTTTCTGACAATTTACAGCGATTAATGATTACAAATTAAACATAGGAAACTACTTTGGGAAATATTATTAATCAATAGACAATTGTAGGAAATCTATGTGGATATGGCGGAACTTTGAACACAATTTGGATAAGGGAAATTACATTGAAGAAATATTACCCAACTGATTTATGTTCATTTTTATAGTGATTGACGAATCTAAACTAAATATAGGAAATCACATTGGAAAATATTACACAACCGTTTGAGGACAATAGATTTTTGTGGCGGAAACTATAGTAAAGGATGACTATGGACTGAGTATAAAAAAAAAATTATGAAATTCTCAGCCAATGCAAATTTGATGTATATGGGAAAATAGTGAATATCTAGCCGGAAATATCTAGCTGCTTCGTCGAGCACCAAGCCACTTCGTTACAAATTTCAACACTACCCAATACAAAAAATACTGAGTGACTCTCACAAAAATACGATTGAAGGTTTCATGCAACAGTAGCACGATAAGGGAAAAGCAAAAAAATAGAGACATAAAAGACACTATCCAAATTGAAGAGTATAGATAAAGGGTTAAATTCGAGATTCTTACTAATAACTAAAAAGAAATTTTACATTTCTTGTTACCAGGCAATACAAAACAAATTTATGCTTTAAAATAATAAATTTATTACATTAAAGCAATATAAGGTAAAATTTGGCCTACCGTCTGGTAACAGTAAATATAAAATAGCAAATAATTTTTTAATATAGAACAATCTCACCAATTATATAATTGTACGCCTCCTATCTTCACTTCACTTTCACCAACACTAATACACACTAAAATAAGTGTATTTTATCTTATTTTACCTTTACTCTGTCTTTATGAAGACATACATGCAAAAATAAAATAAAATTAATTTTTTTATTTGAAATTTTTTTTGTTTAAAATTTAACAAACAACCTTCTTCTGACACCGGTTAATCAGTTAATTAATCCGTTAATTAATCAGTTAATCAGGTAATTCTTGTATGTATTATACTGTAGTTATATATGCATTTAAGAATTCTTCATAAATTTCCGATGTTTTGGATACAGTTTACGTAGACTTTACTCTATGAAAGTCTACGTAAACGTTACGCAAAAACGTAACGTAAACGGAACACAAACGTAGTGTGTTGAGCGTGGACTGTATATTTTGCATGTGATTAATTACAATGATGTTATTGTTTTTTTGTATTTTATTTAATTTCTTGTATTCCAAAATAATGTTAATTCTATTGATTAATGCTATCGTTTTAACAATTGATTATTAATCGCACGTTGGTAATTTTTTGTATCGTTTTTATCTTTTGCACGTTTTTAGTTTGAAAGGTTACAATGAATTGAATTATTCTTTGTTAATACAAAAAAGTTAACTAACTCCCTCTACGTTTTAAAAAACATACTACTCTATTTCAATTAACCTAAGTGTTTTAATTCATATTTTTATGTAATTAATGTAGAGTTAACAAATATTATTGTAGAGTTAAACATGCCGCACCCCTTGAAAGATTCGACTTTCAAAATAAGAAATAAATGAACATTAAGAAAATAAATATAATTGTTAACAAACAATTTGTTTATTTGTGTTTTTATTTTTACGTAGATGCCGTAGCAAATTGAATTCATCAATAATTTAATCAATTGGGAGCTTAGATATTTTAGAAACAGATCTTTTAAATATTCCGTTTTTTGTTTTGATATCTGCGACACGAATCTTAGAGTCGGATCCCGAATACACAGCCACTACTAGACCTAAAATCCACTTTGCGACCAATGAACTTTCGTCTGCGATCATAACTATATCATTAACCTTTAGATTAGGTTTTGAATCCTTCCACTTAGTTCGTTCTTGAAGTGAATGAGATGGAATATCGCTTCCAGAAACCTTGAACAGCGAGTGTAACCTTTTTCCATTTGCTGATATGAGAGGAATCTATCAAGGAAGGTTCAATAATTGTCTGGATTGGGCCTCCTGTTAAGAAATGACCTGGTGTGAGTGGAAGGGGATCGGTTGGAGATGACAACACTGACAATGGTCGACTATTTAAAATACCCCCGATCTGTACAATTAGGGTGTAAAATTCTTCGTAAGTATAATGAATTCCATTGGTCACACGTTTCAAGTGAGTTTTGAAAGACTTTACCGCAGACTCCCATAAACCGCCGAAGTGTGGAGCCCGAGGCGGTATAAATTTCCACTCAATTCCTTCCGAACAACAAAAATTAGCCACCGTGTCGCCTTGTAATTGTTTCGTGAACTCTGCCATTCGTTTTTTCAGTTCATTATCTGCACCTATGAAAGTTTTGGCATTGTCCGAGTAAATTGTTTTTACCTTTCCTCTACGAGAAATGAACCGTTTTATGCACGAGATAAAGGTTTCTGACGTTAGGTCACTAACGATGTCCAAATGTATTGCATTGGTTGCAAAGCAAACAAACGTAGCTACGAAAACCTTGGAAGCATTTGCCTTTCGGATATATTTATTTCTAATTAAGAATGGACCACAAAAGTCTACCCCAGTTATGTTGAATGGTCTAGATGGGGTAACCCTTTCAGGTGGCAAGTCGCCCATGATTTGTAGTAATTGAATTGGTTTAGCCTTTGCACATGTTACACAATTTCTCACCACTTTCTTGGCTAACAATTTACCATTAATTGGCCAATACTTTTGCCTAATTAATGATAGTAAGAGTTGTGGTCCTGCATGAAAATTACGTTCATGTTCATGTCTGAACAGTAAAAGAGTGAAATCTGATCGGTTTGGTAAAAGAATTTGATGTTTTGCATAATATGAAATGTTTGATTTTGATAATCGACCACCTACTCTAATCAACGAATCGGCATCAAGAAATGGATTCAACTGTTTTAATTTACTGTTATTAGGAATTGGCTTTTCTTGATTAAGACTATTAAATTCTAATTTGAACTCGGCTTGAGCTATTTTACATAATTGTGTAATGGCATTATCTGTCTCGCTCACTGTCAATGGACCTGTTAATTTGTCCTTAGATGATTTTATGTTGTTGATATACCTAAGACAGTATGATGTAACACGAATCAATTTTTTGAATGTGCTGAATTTTGTTAATAGGTCTAATGGCATTAGTTGAACAGAAGTTAATGTTGCAGGGTTTGGTTTGAATTCTAAGTCTAGAGACATGTCCAATTCGAAATTCTTGTCGATTTCAATTTCAGTTATGTGATATAAATTGTCAGGACCATGCCACCATAAATTCGTCGATAACAGTTCTACAGGAGATATGCCACGAGTTAATAAATCAGCAGGGTTAGAACCAGATGAAATGTAATTCCAAGTGTAATTGGATGTTAATTCTTGAATGTTGTTTACCCTGTTGGCGACAAAGGTTTTAAGCTTAAATGGAGCTGTTTTTATCCATTGTAAGGTAATGGTAGAATCAGACCATAAAATAACCTTATTAAAATCTATGCACATTGATTTCTTTACCGATTTGACCAGTTTAGATAGTAAAAGTGCACCGCATAACTCAAGTCTAGGCAGCGTTAAACATTTTAGAGGTGCTACTCTAGACTTGCTACAGAGCAAATTTGTTGTAATGTTTTGCCTTTCATCTATGGTCATAATGTACACGCAAGCTCCGTAAGCTTTTTCCGATGCATCAGAAAATCCGTGTAATTCTGTACGTGTTACATTAGGTGGAATTACACAGCGTGGTAGTTTTATCTTATTTACCCTGTGAAGTTCAAATCTAAATTCATTCCAAGCCTTGCTTTCGTTCTCTGGCAGCTCATCGTCCCAGTTCGCGTGTGATTTCCATAATGCTTGTATTTGTAATTTTGCAACTATAATGATGGGTCCTAACAAACCCAATGGATCGTATAGCCTTGTTATTTCAGATAGGATAATACGCTTTGTTAAAAATGAAAAATGTGGTTGATCTGTAATGTTAAATACAAAAATATCACAATCAGGACGCCAAATGAGTCCTAGAGTTTTTATGGATTGTGAGCCATCGAATTCATTTTTAATGAGTTTCTCACGATTTGGCAGATAAACTGCGTCTAGTAAACGGATACTGTTGGAACACCACTTGTGAAGTTCAAATCCACCCATCTTTAGCATTTCTATCAACTCACTCTGCAACGTTAATGCATCGTCAATATTATCGGACCCTGAAAGTATGTCATCCACATAAAAATCTGTTTTAGTGGTTTTTGATGCATTTGGATATTTAGTTTTTTCATCTTCTGTCAATTGCATTAAAACCCGAGTGGCCAAATATGGAGCGGATGCGGTTCCATATGTAACAGTTAGTAATTCATACATTTTTAATACATCCGTGTCGTTCGCACGCCAAAATATTGTTTGATAATTTGTTTGGTTGGAATTGACAAGTATTTGCCTGTACATTTTCGAAATATCGGTCGTAAAGGCAAAGCGATGCTTTCTAAATCGAAGAATTATTGAAAATAGCTCTTGCTGGACCGTTGGACCAGTGAGCAATATGTTATTCAACGACAACTGGTTTGTGGTTTTGGCCGAGGCATCGAAAACCACTCTTAATTTTGTACTAGAACTAGATGGTTTGACGATGGCGTGATGAGGCAAAAAATATGTATTTGAGCTATAGTGTGTAATTTCTTTCATATGACCTAATTGAATATATTCATTTATGAAATTGCTGTATGCTTCTTTTAATTCAGCATTTAAGTTCAATTTTCTTTCTAAACAAGAAAATCTTTTTAATGCCATAGTTCTTGAGTCACCCAGTGTAATATTTTGTCTCATGGGAAGTGATACAATGTATCTACCAGATTCAGTTCTTGAGAATGTTTTCAAGAATACTTCCTCACATAGTTTTTCATCATCTGAGAGAAATTTTATGGATGGGATATTTTCTATTTCCCAAAATGCTTTGATTGATTCTGTTAGTTCGTCGAAACCTTCTGATTTGATTTGGATATGGAATGACTGTTGATTATAAGTTGAAGAAGTTTTTGCTCTTCCAATTATTATCCATCCAAATGAAGATTCATGAAGTGTTGGAATAACATTATTAAGATTGATCTGATTTATACCAAGTATTTCGAAAAATACTTCTGCTCCTAATAATACCTCTACTGGCTTTGATATGTAAAATGTGGGGTCAGCCAATGCTAATTTTGATGGTATTGTCCAAGAAGAAATATTCAGATTCGTTTGCGGTAGTGAACCAGTGATTTGTGGCACCTCCAAGAAGGTTAAATATTTATTATATTGTTTGTAACGAGATTTAATGTTTGTTGAAATACTTTGCTTTATCAGAGTTTCCGTTTGATTTATCCCATTTATAGTTAAATTATGTAAACTGTTTTTACTAGTACCAAGCTTGTTTGCTAGAGCAGTAGTAATGAAATTCGATTGGCTACCTGAATCCAAAAGCACTCGGCATTCATGATACTTTCCAAGTCTGTCTTGAATAAATATTATTGCTGTAGATAGCAACACTTCCGTATTTGCAACAGCGTGACAAGTAGTGGTGTTCTGATTAGGATTAACATCTTTCGACGGATGAAGACGGAATGAATCATGTAACAGTGTATGGTGCTTCTTGTTACAAACTCGACAACCAATTGACTTGCAACTGTCTATCGAGTGAAACCTGCCGAGACAATTTAAGCAAGCCTTGTGTTCATTGGCTTTCTGTAATCGATTTACAGATGACAATTTCCGAAAAGCAAGACAAGCAAATAAGGGATGATAATTTGCTTGGCACATTTGACACTGGTTTTGTTTATTGATAGTTTGCGGTCTTGGATATACTGATTCAGTTGATTTTGCGTTTGATTCCTTTGATGATTCGTTCGATAATACAAGGGAATTTGATTTCTTATAATTTTTGTTAACATTGTAAGCTGCAGGTTTGTTGTTCCATTTATTCGTGTTAATAAAAGGAATCTCCGTTTGCTTCTTAGTTTGTTCAACTGACTCAAGAACTCGACTTTTTACTCGAAGAAAGTCTCTTAGTTGTGACCAGGTAGGAAGTTCAGCTGCGGACAACTTGTCCTCCCATTCTTTTCGAAGCTGTGTATCAAACTTGCTTACTATGATATGTATTAATATTTGTTCACCTAAACCAGTAACTTCTAACCCGCAAGCTTCAAGGAAAGATATATGGTTTCGACAAGAATTTGATAATGTTTTAAGATCTTGGGCATTATCTCTTTTTATTTGTGCACTTTTACATAATGCCTCTATGTGTACCTCAACAATGAGTCGTGCATTGTCATATGTTTGTGTTAGATCCGTCCATGCATTATCATAGCCGGCAGCAGTTAAAGTGATATGCCCTACCGTCTCTCGTGCATCCCCTTTGAGCTTGTCTAAAAGATAAATAAATTTAATAATTTTCGATATTTTTTCGTTGTTGTGGATCACTGCCGTGTAAGTGTCTTTAAAGGTCAACCATTGTGCAGGGTCGCCATTAAATGTTGGCACTTGGATTTGTGGCAATTTAGCAGCCTCAGCTCTGATTGATTCTAGGTTAATTTGTAATGAAGAAGGAGAATTTAATTCAGGATCACGTATTGAAAGATCTAAATTACTTTCTTGAACCTGAAGTCGTTCAGGTAACGAACCTTGTAAACTCTTAAGAAGAAGAAAATATGTTTCTTCAAATTCGGTAAATGAACCGATTAATGTTGAAAATTCCTTTTCATCATCTACCGATTCAGTTAACTCGGCTACTACACATTCAAATTCACTATAGGTTTTTTGCAACGATTCTAGTCTGGCTGAGTATTCGATTGACTTTGTGTCTACTGTAGCTTGCTCTACAAATTTTTTGATGTTTGTTAATTTTGCTTTTAGTGTCGCAAATTTCTTTTTATTAATTTTAGTTTGAGCCTCCATATTTAATTAAACGAAAAATGTTTTCAATTTGCTGTACAATAAGGTGGAGTACACTGCTGTACACTGGAAATTATGCTATTAGTAATTTTGAATTTTAAATTAAAATTACGATTAAAAATTTTTAAAATATTAAAAAAATATTAAAAATGAAAGTATGTATTCAATTAAATATAGAATGTATGTACTTCAAATTGTTATGTTACCGCTGTTGATATTAGATGTCACAGCTGTGTAAATGTAGTATTATGAAATCCAATCCAAAAACAAGTTTGCTCGTTGAGGTTATGTATAGTTGAACAATTTTTAATATTTATGTATAAATATTATTACCTTTGAGGTAACGTTAGAAAGCTGTGTTTCCTGTTCTCGTTTATTTTTTGAATCTGTGCTACCCCGCTTGTTGTAATCCGGTGTGCAAGGACCAAAAATGTTGAGCGTGGACTGTATATTTTGCATGTGATTAATTACAATGATGTTATTGTTTTTTTGTATTTTATTTAATTTCTTGTATTCCAAAATAATGTTAATTCTATTGATTAATGCTATCGTTTTAACAATTGATTATTAATAGCACGTTGGTAATTTTTTGTATCGTTTTTATCTTTTGCACGTTTTTAGTTTGAAAGGTTACAATGAATCGAATTATTCTTTGTTAATACAAAAAAGTTAACTAACTCCCTCTACGTTTTAAAAAACATACTACTCTATTTCAATTAACCTAAGTGTTTTAATTCATATTTTTATGTAATTAACATAGAGTTAACAAATATTATTGTAGAGTTAAACATAGTGGTTGTAACATGAGAAGTGAAACAAATTAGCGCGGACTTTTCTATGTATTAGTGTATATAAAAGTGTTAATTTGTACGATAAAACGTGACGTAAATGATACGTAAAAACGTATCATTTACGTGATACTTACGTGTTTCTTTTAAATACGGTTTAGTTCATCTCAATTAATATTAAATAAAATATAATATTGTGACGATTATGGAATACGATTGAACACAATACAATAGAGCATCTTCCAGAAAATACTCTTAAGAGAAAATAGTTATACAAAAGAAATATAAAAATCAATAAAAGATAACAACGTAACCAATCGTAAACACGTAGTAGGAAGTTTTTGTTTATCCTATAAGAATTGGTAAATAAAAGAATTGAAAAGAATAGATTTCACACCTATGTGTCAATATTTGAAGATCGTGTTATCACGTTTATGTTGAAAAAAGGAAGGTTTGTGTTCTAGAATATAATAGTAGTATCGAGGCTATTTCATGTAGTATATATAAGAGGTGTTGTTCGAGGATAAGATTAGTATAAAATTGTTAGCGATAGAATTGAGTATAAAATTGTCAGCGATAGAAAAAGTATAAAATTTAGCAGAGATATAGGCGAGTTAAAATTAACAGTGTTATAAGTAGAAAGAAAAAATATTATTGTAATAGAACAGTTAAAAGTGATATTGTGAACAATTATAAAGAATTATAAGTGGTGAATTATTGTTAGTACAAGAAGAATAAGCGGAATAGTAATAGGAGAAATATTTTTATAATAAAATCTTGAACGAATAAAATTATAACGTTTAGAAAATCCATTGTGTTTTGATTTCCTAATTTAGTGTTCGAACTAAATAGTTGTAGCCGTGTTAGAAACGTTAGAATATACTTTTCAATTGATATTAAATAAAAACGAAAAATATAACTGCAAAAATAAATAATTTAATATGATTTTATATTACATAATTTGGCAATAAAATAAATTATAGTATAGTATTAATTATAATTATAGTATTTTCGGTACTACTGTTACCAATTTAAAATTTGATGTATTTTGTTTAGATATCATCGATTTGTTGGTACTGAAACAATCTGGACTTTTATTAAAAATTATATTTTTTTTTTATTTTTAATATACCTTCGCCGGATAACTAAATTTTATACACAAACAAATAAAATTTCACTTGAAATCTCCCATCTTACAGAAAACTATTTATATTTTTGAAAGCAATATCGGGACACGAAAACTAAATGAATCAACGAAAAATATACAAATAAAATCAAAGCTTACATTAATAGCTGGTGTTGAATGTTGTCTTAAATTTTTTTTTTTGCATTTCCGTTTACCTTTTTGTGATAACTCCCTTTATTATCAATTCCTGTTTACAAATATTATGGGAGTTTAGACAACTGGGTGCTGGTTACTATTTATTTTTTAGAAATTTATATAATTTAATGCCGAGTCACGGCCGAATTCGCTCGTTTTTTCATAAATTTCTTCATTTAAAAATTTGTTATACTCCTCCATACCTTTAAATAAAATATAAATACATTATAAATGTTGCATCGGTATGTAAATACATATGTTGTTTGAATTAAATGTTAATATTTTTGTTGTAACACGTTGACGTTATAGTGTGTGCGATTTTTCTGCATATTCTTCGTTATCAGTACAATATATACCCAGGTTCGAAGATGGTAGTAGATACTCGAAGAAATTTCTTAAGCTGACAATTAATTTACAAACACAAATATTCCTCCTCACAACCACTTTCACTGCTACTGGTGATGTGGTCAACGCTTATTTCACTTAATAAATTTTCATTTAAAACCATTTTTGGACGTTTGTGTTCTTGGAAACAATCTTTCCAGCGATCTTGGCGCTTTCACAAATATTCGCAATTTCATTACGCACAGATCGATAAAGTTTCTGATTAATATAAATTATTTTCTTTTCTTTATTCTTTTATATAAATAGAAAATACACTTTTGTTATACCTGGGGTTATTTTTATTAAAATAATTTAATCAATAATTTTTAATCAATAATTTTTTATTTAATTTAAACTTAAGCACCTTAGTTTTGATTTTTATTTTAAAAATTTATTTGTAAATTTTTATTTTATTTTTATTGGTTTGATCTAAATTTTGCTTTATATATTTTAGTTTCGAATTTAAATGTTTTTAGAATAATTTACACTATTATTTTCAATTTAATAAACTTTCTTTGTATTTATAAATGATTCAATGTTATTCTTTAACTGTTAGACTGTAATTCTCAAACTGTTTTATTTAAAACTTTTAAGCACTATAAATAATGAACTGAAAGACTAAGACGTGTGTCTTAAAAATTCATTCTTAAAACTATCTTTCGAACTGTCTGTAGAACTCAAAGACATCTTTCTTAAACTATATTTTTTATTCACTAAACTGTTTTTTGCTGTTTTTTGACTGTTTTGTTCGAACTTAAACACTGACTCTGAGTATTTCTTATAACTACAAATTCTGCTTAAATTGTATTATTATACTATTTTGACTTAAACTCAAAGACTGTGTACTTTAAACTGTTCTCTTAAAATTACTCTGTTAAACTCCTGATAAAGTTCTCTTTGTTTTTTTTAAGTAGCGTTAAACTAATAGCACTAATATTATTTGTATTGTTTGACAATTTGATTTCTAACACTTGCATTATTTGAACTTGAAAAGACATTAGTTCGTCTTTAAAATCATCAATAGAGAAACGATATGAAATCAAGAAAAATGAGAGAGAAATAGATCGCCACAACACCCCCTCCTAGTGCCATCGAAGATGAAACGATATGAAATCATGAAAAATGAGAGAGAAATAGAATCTATTCCTCTAGAAATAAAATCTATTTCTCTCTCATTTTTGTTTAACCTCATGTTTAACCAAAAAAATAATTAAATTTTGATTCTTCGAAAATAAATAATTACATTCTCTGCAGTATAAAGCAGAGAATGTAATTATGTATTTATTTGCGAAGAATCAAAATTTAATTATTTTTTTTGGTTAAACATAATTTAAAAATAGTTAGTAAACGTCTTAAGTGACGATGGCGAAGTGAAATTATTTTTTATTTTAAAGAATTTATAATCAGTTTTACAATGGTTGTCATATTGTCAATAATGGACTTAAAAATACATTAACCGATGTTGCCTATTTCATAGATTGAACCTAACTTCACTAATATTAGTATTATAAAATTTACAGAATTAAATTTAATGAAAACTAAATTTCGACTTCATATCGATTTCGAAATTTTTTCGTTAGTGCTCAAGTTAAATAAAATATTTCTCAGATTTAGATGAATTGTTGTGGCGAAGAATATAGCATGTGTTGAACAATTAGTGGCTCGACAGTATTGTCGTTATTCTTATATCGGGTTTAAGTCTGCCGACTCTTGTGTTTGTTGTTTTGTAGAAATTAGTGTATGCACGAGTCTTGTACAGAATTTATGTTCAACGTCTTACACCTCTCTATAAACATTCCAAGGTATGCGCTTCACCTTTCATCAATTTTTTGCAAAGCATAAAATTTTGTAGTTCAGCCCAATTCTTCATTTAACAAAATCTTCAAATTTCCGCAATCATCTTTCAATTGGACTTCTTGCTACCGCTACTTCTTGTTTTTGTAGTGCCAATGTTCTAGCAACACTACTATATAATATTATGTAGTGCAAATGATCGTTTGTACTACCAAATGATGATGAATAGTGCCGATATCTTTGAAACACTGTTATAGTTATGGAAAATGTAGTGTAATGAGTAACTTAACGAACACTATTTTTTTGTAAAAATACAGTGAAACGGCTTTGGGACAATACTGAATATTTATCTCTTTAGCACGGACAGTGTATTGACGGTGTAGTGCCTTTAATAGAGTGACGCTCTTTTAAAGAGTTTAGAATAGATACACAGATAATGTTTATTCACTTATTCGTATTTATTAAACTAGTACACTGACTTATTGAATTTAACGTATAGAACTGGTTATTCTTACTCACTAATTACAGATTTGATTTTTTTATTGTATAGTTTATTGTTTATTGTAAGTACTGTAGTTTAGATTGATACACAGATAATATTAATTCACTTATTCGTATTTACTAAACTAGTACGCTGACATATAGAATTTAACTTATAGAAATCACTAAAATGACTGCTTTAATTGATTTTATTAATTGTTACAAAACTACCGTGTTAATAATTTGTGTAAAAGTGACTGTTTTTATTGATTTCGGTAAAACTGACTGAGTTTAAGTTACTCAATTGCTAAAAACGATTCCGTTAATTGTGTGAACACTGACTGCCTTGATTATTTATCAAAAACTTACTTATATAATTCAAAAACGATGACTCGTTGACCTTATTATTAATTATTATTGCTATAAAACCGATCCACTGACCAAACTTTAGTTTTTTGTTTTTATTTGATTAAAAATTACATAATGTAATTTTCGCGAAATTAACGCTTATTTTAATTTTAATTTAAATAAAGATTTAGGTTATTATAGAATCGCGGAAATTTTGTTTTAATAAAATTGGAATAAATGTAAGAAATTGAAATTTGATATATTGAAATTGATATATTTGAAAACGATGTAATGGAAAACTAGAGTTTAGGTCAGTGTTGCGTTTTTGTTGGACTATTTGTTTATAATTGAGGAATGTTATTAATTAATTTGGAATATTTAGAGATACTAGATTTGAAATTTATTAGAATGATAGCAAGGTAGTTTGGGAGTTTAGGTGTTTGGATATTGATTTGGAGATACTACATTCCTTCTCCCACGAAAAAAAATTTTGTGTTTATCGTTAAAGGAATTAAAAGGAAAGCTAGGTAGAATAATTAACGATAAAAACAAAATTTTACCAAATTATGTATTCTATGTAAAAAATTGAGCTACGTTGTCCTGGGTTTTGTTTTTATGATACAAAAATGCAGTAACAATGTTATTAGAGAAATAATTCATTTCTTTTTGTACTTAAATTATAACGAAATCTTGAATATGTGAATCTTAAGTCTATTAATCAAAAATTTAAAATGCCAATGTATTTGAAATGAATTGAACAGTGCAATATGTATAATTATTATAATAGTTCGAATTTATTTCTTTTTTGTTTCATTTTTTTTTTATTATTTGCTTTGTTTTTAGCAAAAAACAATTACTGTCAATACGAGTACATATCTAAATTTATTTTTAATCTGTTAATTTTCAGAATTATAATTATAGTCTTTAAATCAGATTTAAAGATACAATTAAACTTATCCTAATATCTGGAAATCTATTTAATTTCGAAATCAGGAAAAAAATGTTTTTTAAATCTAAGATTTAAAGAAAAATTTTCTGTTCAGCCAACGTTATTTAAAATGATTTCTGTATGCTTACTGTAAAAAATGTTATAAAAATAAAATGCTGAATATGATTTTTATAAAATTTAATTTTTTAATTTGATATGATTTGATGCGAAAAACAAAAAAAAAGGTTGAACTTGAAAAAGAAATGTTTAATATGAAACGTTAGTATTTAGTAAATAAAAAAAAATTATGTAAGAATATTGATGTAGGTCAAATTCTTTTTGTTTTGATATTAGGATTATTTGTTTATTTCAATGACAGAAATTGGGGAACAACAAAAAAAAACGTTTTTAAAGAAATTGTTTTCTTTTCGCAATAGATCCATTTCCCGCATGAAATTTTTCTTTTATTTTTGATCTACGGGTGTGACAACCCCGCGTACTCCAGTCCCTGCTATTGACATACGAGTTAACGTGAGATATCACATACCACTGGCAATAGCAGTGAGATATCACTAGCCAAGGTGACATCTTAGGGGTGGTGGCGGATGAACTGTATTCAGTCAACGGGAGCACCCTCAATCTTAGCTGTGAAATAATCCTTGATGATGAGACGCTATTGCTTCCTTGAAGAAACGAGCCTTCATATAACTATGTGTGGGCTTTAATCTTTAAGAAAGACGGTGCGTCACAGGATCAAGGAATATGCAACCGGCTGGATTATTGGCAACTACATTTTTGTTTTGTTTCAGCAAATTTTTGTAAAAATTTGCTATTTACTTTTTAATTTACTTTTATTTTCTCTATTCTATCATAAAATATTGGCCTATGTCATATTTTATCAGTGATAGGATTTTTTGTTTAGTTATCCATTCTTTAACAAAAAATATAAAAAACCAAAAAAAGAAAGATTTACGTCCATCAACACCTTTGAACGTATGTTGTTGTGGGACCTTGGTCTTAAAAGGTTTTTATGTGTTATTGTGACACATATTGTAATTCCTACAACACAACACATTTTATTAAAAAAAAAAAAAAAATATGTTTCATAGCATATGAAACTTTAATGTATTTCCCGTTCTTAAATTCTAGTTTATCATCTTGTTTTACTAATCTATATTTTTGTATTGTTTAAATAAACTGTTCGTTTTATATAATGAGTTCAACGGTATTACCTTTTTTAAATAAATTTTGCTCAATTGATAGCTACATAAAATAACGTTGAACTTGAAAAAATAAAATGCTTGTTATGAAATATAATAAGTATTCATAATTGTAGTAAATAAAATATTATGTAGTAAATTATTTGTTTTTGCTTGAATAAAAAAAAACTACGTTGTTTTGATTATCTCGCGTATCTTACAAACTACTGTCTTAATATAATATGTATATTTATGCTATAATGATTATTTATGCTTAATGATTTTAAACTTATTATTTCTATTGATTGTATTGATTGGAAATTGATTTGATAGTAAAATTATTGTTATTCGATTATTATTTTTCTTGTATATCGTATATGGCTTAGTATAAATTGTTTAGATTTGACTTATGGTTTAAGTTAGTATTAGGAATAGGTAGGTTTGATTGGCTTATGGTTTAAGTTAATATTAGGTTTAGGATAGGTTTGTTTGGTTGGCTTATGGTTTAGGTTAGTATTAGGAATTAGTTGGTTTGATTGGCTTATGATTTGAGCTAATATTGGGTTTAGGATAGGTTTGTTTGATTGACTTATGGTTTAAGTTAGTATTAGGTTTAGGATAGGTTTGTTTGATTAACTTGTGGTTTAGGTTAGTGTTAGGTTTAGACGGAATATAGTAATATTGAAGAGCTGTAGTTTTTTAAAAGTGTGAAACTTTTGTCTATAGTAAGAAAAATTATTTCCAATTTGATTTATGTGTTTGATTAATAAGTAGGCATTGTCTTTAACAACATGTAACAGTTTATCGATGGTGTAAAACTTTGGAATTAAGTTGAAAACTTCTCCTTTGTCGAATATGTTTTTACGAGATGATAGTACTAAATTATTTGAAAAACACAGGGAATTTTTGGAACAGATTTTCAAGCCTATAAACTGAATTAGACGATGTTAATGTCAAATTTGTTAACAATACCGAATATAGACTGGTGGTCGATATAGACTACCATAGAATCTAGCATTTTGAGTGAAAAGTATTTATTATTTTGTGGACAGGATTATCGGAAAAAAGCTGATAGCCAAATTTTAAGTTTTGGTAAAAATTAAAATTATATCGAATTTAGATAAATAAAAAAAAAATTACTGATCCGTTTTTGGTTCAACTATTGAACTTTCTAGATTAACAAACCTAACTATGGTTAAAAAATCTTACCAGATTAACTAGTCGACGTTGAACTTTGTTGTTGGTGTCCTCTTGATCGTGGTGGATGTTAGTGCTGATGACGGTTCTGGATCTCAGGTATTTTTTGTTCTGCTTGAAATGTTTTTCTTTGTTTTGCTTGAAGCTGGAACACAGTTCGTTGTTACTATCCTTGTAATAGTTGGGGCTGCTGATTCGTTTATTCCTTTCTGTCCTTATGTCGGAAAGGACTAACCGGCTGCGCCAAATGTAGTGCCAAAATAGTTTAGGACACTACTAATGATAAATTGTGGTGCAAATAATTTATCTAAACTACTTTATGATGATGTAGTGATATTGCTTGATGTATTTATAACATTACTTATTTTAATATGTCGAACTGCCAAATGTAGTACAATAATTGTTTGTACACCAATGTTGATTCGGAAATGTAGTGCAAACTGATTGTTGAACACTACTTAAGGTATAATTTGTAGTGTAGCTTGGTTTATATACACTAGTTTAAAGTATAGTGAATAATGTGGCACTACTTAATTTAATATCTTGATACGGTTTGATTCCGCCTTTGGCACTTTTACTATTTATTAATAATTTATTTTCGAAAAGTTTATTTAAACACATTTATTTGTTTAATTAGAAACATATATTTTAATATAACTTTATTTGCACTGTTATAACTGCCACTTTTCTTATTAACTAATAACATATCAACATTAAAAAACTTAACGATTGTAACTTAATTGCTTGTTGTAAACTTAATAACCGATTGACGGTTTTATAATATTTGTTGTAAAACTTGTTGCTAATGTTACCGATAGCGAGCTACTGATTTCATAGATTTTTGTAAAAACTGACTGAGTTGATTCATTTGTGTAAAAAACTGTTCTTAAATTAATTAATTATTTGCTACCAAACGACTGTCCGATTATTCATCAAAATATTACTTATATAATTTAAAAATGATTACTCGTTGATTATTGTTTTTGAAATCGAAACAACTGACCTACTGATGTTGTTTTAATTAAATTTTATTTAATGCCAATGTCGCGAATTGATTTTATTTAAATTAAAAAAATAAGATTATCACTCTAGTGTGTGTTCATATATTTTCTTTATGTGATTAAACACACTTAAATTATTCACATTTGTTTTCTTTTAATATTTAAATTCATCCATTAAATTTTTAATTTTATTTACTTTTAATTATTTATTTTAACTAGGAGGGCCCGGCGTGCTTCGCTACGCTTATAAATAAAGTTTTTGCGTAGACATTTTGTTGACGTAAAAGCAATGATTTCGAAAGTGGTAATGAGAAATGCTAGCATATAATTTTTAATTTTTCTTTTTAAATATATGAATGAAAAATAATCAGAACTCTAGCTGATCAGTTCGGATATATGAAAAATTAGCGATCAAATAAGTTAGAGATCAAATAAGCTTACTTGAAATATAAGATCAAATAAGCTTACTCGACGACTCGATCTACCACTCACTTCCAAACGTTTACGACGTGGTCTTGGCATCGAAATAATTAATATCGAAATAATATCAAAATAATATCGAAATAATAATATATTTTTAGCCTAGCAAAGAACGCTGTTCAAAAATTAGGATTTTTGGGTCGTTGTCGTAAGGTTTTTAATAGCGAGCAGCTTCTTTTAATATATAAATCATTTATTCGTCCCTGCATGGAGTATTGTTCTCACATATGGGGAGGAGCTTACATAAGTAGTTTGAAATGTCTTGATTCTGTACAGCGGAGAGCTGTTAAATTGATCGGCAACTCGACTCTTACTAACGAGCTTGATTCCTTGCAACATAGAAGAGACGTCGCTGATTTGACGGTATTCTACAAGTATATTATGGACGAACGGACGTCTGCGGAGATCAAATCGATTTTGCCTGAACCAGCAAACTTTGCGCGTTTCACTAGAGCATCAACATCAGCCCATCCTTTTACGGTTCGAGTGACTAGGTGTAGAACTGTCGCTTTTCAACGCGATTTTTTTAACAGAGTTTCTCATCTCTGGAATGCCTTACCGGCGTGGGTCTTTCCTGATAATTTTAATCCTCAAAACTTTAAGATCAACATTAATAAATTCCTCAAAGAAAATTGAATAATACTTTCAAGCCCTAGTTCCTTAGTTAGCATGGTATCTTCGGATATTCAGAGACGTTGATCTATATTGGTTAACACTAAACATGCCTAACATAGAATAAAAAAAAAAAAAAAAAAAAAAAAAAGAAATAATATCAAATAACAAAATAATCGAAATAATATCAAAATAATATCGAAAACCTTCCATGTACGAAGACATAAGAAGACTAAAATGAAATTCCATCTACGTTTGTAAATACACTGAAATTTGATTAGAATATTTTTACTAATACTACGCTAATATAAATAATACGTTTATTACTACCCACTACCAAAGAATATATAAAAAAGAAAATATAAAAAAAGAAAATAAATTTTTTTAAATTTCATTTCGTTTTTGTATGTATGTAAACTTATAATGCATATGTATATAAAAAGTTTTTCGTATATAATAACTTTTTTATTTATGATCCGAAAAATCCCAAAAATCTCTAAAACCTAAGTTACAGTAATATCAGTTAACAGTGAAAATTTGAAATTAATCAAAATTCGAATAAAAAAGCCTTAGGCTCCAGAAAGTTTTTTTCTAGCGTATTAATATATAAGAAGATTAACTGGCTTAACCAAAACGGCGACTGTGTTACGAGCTAACGATCGATTGACTAAAAACAAAAAATTTTTTTTAATTGTTGGTTTATTTATTGTGTTTTGTGTATAGTGGCGATCATAAATTTGGTCCTACGGTGGTGATCATAAATGTGGTAACCATATACACAATATAATAAAACAATTAACACTTCACTATCCTGGTTGAGCCCCCAAAATTATGTAAGATAAACCTCAGGTTAGCTAATATTGACTTGAACCAAACAAATCATTTAATTTACACATGTTACCTTCTTTAAAAAACATTAAAATTACATTTTACATTTTTATCACAATTAAATACCTTTGGGAACAATTAAATTAAATATTTCATAGCACTTCTGTTTTTTTTTAAACAAAAAATACAATTTACGCGTTGTTTTTTATTTTACAAACTTCGTTTTTAGCAAATTAAAGCGTCTTCTAGAGTGATTCGTGCCAACCACCTCTAAAATAAGAACTAGTCGTCTTCCTATTTTTTTTAAATATATCGTCTTTTCGTCTTTCATTGTATTATTCGTTTTGCTGAACTGAGAGTCGGTTTTCAAAATGTTGGTACATTTATTAAAAATCCTACTTGTATATATGTATGTCCTTCGTTCGCGTTTTGTTGTCAAGAAATGACTGACAAAAACTTCCATAATTCATCTTTGTAAATGGTACACCGTCAATCAAACAGAAAGCTTACCTTGCATACATGCGTCGTAAAGATATTTAAATTTAATGATTGTGGAGACCGGAGATCCAAGTTTGATTCCAGGTCAGGTCAATATGTTTTTATTTATTTATTTACTTAACATCCGATTACTCATTTCCTTATAGCTCGCTCAGCTCCTTATTTAATTTTATCTATAACATAACTCACATTAAAATAGAATATTAAAATTACGAGAACCAGAAAATCTAACACATATAGGAATAATATTATTATTCCATAAAAATAGAAATAATAATCATAATAATATCGTAATAAATATTATTTCTAAAATAAATTATCTTTGGTTTTTGGTTTTATTGGAAAAGTAGGTGTATGATTTGTATATGCATTACAGTTGAACAGTTATCGACGTAGGTGGCTTGTTAATTTTAACAAAACTATCAAACCCAAGGAATTGGTGGTATTATATACATTTCATGAACACGTTTATTTTGACATACACAATGCATGTGGGGTGCAATTTATTTGATAATAATATTTTACTTTTAATGATGATATATGTAAGAAGGATAATATTAGGTTTCATATTTATAACAGGATGACAATTTTTTATATCTATAACTTAAAAATATTTATTTGCATTTTTATGAAACAATTTCAGGCGTAGTAATAAAGGCGAGATAAAAACATCCCAAATGTCTTTAATATAATCGATCAAGAGAGCTCAGGCAAATTTTAGAGTAAATGGAAATTGGTCACGAATCACGATGTCCAGGAGTGTCAAAAGTCATTTTCTACTTTATTTCACCCGAATCGATGTTTAAGAATTACTCGAAACAATTAAAACGACAACGCTGTTGTTTGATAGATAGATAGGACATTCAATACCGGTATACCGAGTACCGACATACCGGTACACCGTGAAATTTTTGAAAGCCGAAATTTCTAATTGATTTTTATGTCACACGTTTACGTCATCCGTAAAAAATATTCTAGTGAATTTCTTAGGTCAACGCAAATTTGAGAAAGACGAAGCAGAAATCAGTGACGTTTGTCACTGTCACAATAGGATCAATTAATTTAATTTTATATTAACAGTGTAGTGCAATTTATTTTACGTACACTACTATGTTAAAATGTAGTGCCAATGTTAGTTTTAGTGCAGTACTTATTGAGGATGTAATGCGATTATGGTTGCTTCTCTAACTATTTGAGTTACAATTTGTCACTACAAACAATTTGTCACTGCTGCTTACGAAAGAGTTGTGGTGGATGCACTAATATTTATTCAGGATGTACTACTATTTATGATGGTAGTGTTAATATGGTGTGTATTGTGTAACACTACTTCACAGATGGTATAAAATAAAACGTTTATATTTCTCACTTTTAATTTGTGTATTTATTTAATAATAGTTCGTATAACTTTTTTTAAAACGATTATACATATTCGTATGCATTTATAAGTATAACTTTTCCGTTATATTTTTACAAATTTTGTATGTAAACATTGGCTTTTGTAATTGTTTATTTAACTTGGTTTTCACACCGTATTAATCGATTTCACGTTAATTACTCGATTTATCCACTTAACTTCAATAAAAATTAACTTAACTTCTTTACATGAGCTTAAACTTTATTTTACTTTATTTTAACTTATTGTATTAACTTGGTTACTGACTGTTTGTTTAGTTCTGTGGTTACCGTTAGACTCGTTATTAATTCAAAAAACTTTTCTTAATCGATCCATTTTTCATAAAAACTAAAAATTGATTACCAATTTAAATTTTATAAAATATTATTATTTGTTGATGTATGTCGCGTATTACTTAATCCTAATTTGTCAATTTTGTATTTTAATTTAATTTAATTTAAAAAAGTGTTTCGCAATAATTAATTTGAAGATTGTTAATTTTGTATTTTAATTTTATTTAATTTAAAAGAAAGTGTTTTGTAATAATTGATTTTAAGATTGTTGATTTTGCACAAATAATATTTATTGAATTTACATTGGTAATAATTGGTTATAATATTATTTGGTAATGTTTATTTGGATATTAATTTGGGGATACTACAACAGTTTGTAATTTAAAATTATTGCGAAAATTAATTTTGTTATAAAATTTGTTTATTTATTTGCTTAGTGAACGGTAAAAACAAGATTTATTAATTATTTTTCTTGATGTAGCAAAAAACAACGTATTGATTAAAGAAAACGAACAAAAGTTGGCACGATTTAAGTCACAAAACTATAACACTTTAAAATCCAACACAAAAATTATCACAATTATTATCAGACTAGGGGGTATCCCCACTCCCCCCTGCCCCCGCACGCCAATTTGAATATTCTAAATTTTTTACTTCTGAAGCATATTAAAAAAAAACTTGTGTTAAATCATTACATGTTATCATTAATAGTCCATGATTGGTTATTTTTGAACAGATATTTTCTGTAATCCGCTACACACTTCATTATATTTTTATCTTTATATCTATTTAATTTAAACACCATTATATTGTTTTAATATTCATTTTTTTTGTTTTAATATTAAAAAAATCATTTTACAACACTTTATATTCTTAAATTAGGTAAAACAAATTTATATTTAATATGTTTTTACATTAAAACAGCCACTGTTTTATATTTATCGTTTTGACCGTACCAAAGAAAACACAAAGAAAAAAATAACTTGTTTTTCAATGCACAATATAGAATTTGATTAATTTGTTTTTTTTTCTTTTAAAATTCACATGTGTTTGGTTATTGTTTTTAAGCAAAAAAAAATGAGATCTGAATGATCTTACATTAAAAAAACCGACATCTTTATCATCGAAAGCTAAGTATCTTTCATGTTTCAAAGTGAAACATGAAAGACGACTCTTAATCTCAGGGTCGTGGGTTCAAGCCCCACGTTGGGCGCCATCTTGTAGTATGAGGTTTGTCTGGTAGACCGTGAAGGTCTACCAGTTGGTCACGCACGCCAATAACCCTGCCGCTAGCTCAAAGAGCGAAGGTTCTATTGCCCAACCTCAGTGCAAGAAATTTTAACATATAAAAAAAAACAATGCGTGCCTAAAACCATCGGGTAGGTTCTCCAGAAGGGAGAACTGCCAGGTCACAACTCTCCCTATTGATTTACGTTAACACATCATAATTAACAGAGAAATATATAAACACAAAACATAACATAAACACATAAACACAAAACATAAAACATTTAATAAAAATAAAAAACTTCCCTTACTGGTTAGTCCCTCGCTGATGGTCCACGCTTCTCTTTTCTGCCTTTTCTTCCCAAATTAATCCCCAACAGAACAAAAATCTCACAACTCATTCACTTTCATTATCAAGATCCATATGTAACGGCTAGTTCTGATATTCACTAGTTTTCTGTTTCACTTTCTTGATCAATTATATCTGGTTGTTGGAGAAATAAAACACATCGAAGTTCACTAATAGGTTTCTTTTCTAATTCCTTTATTTGGTTTGGTTTTCATTAATAGTGCACTTAATTTAACAATGTTCTTAACTAAGTTAAGTAACCAAAAAAAAATTTCTTCATTTTTCCTTCTTTTAATTTGATTTACTTTGATACTTAGATCACTTAATAAAAAAATTTGAGGGAAGAATCTGATCATTTAGCTCTACGACCACTTGACATCACCGTTCAGCCCTCTCCACACAACTCTATTCTAAACTCAAAAAACCGACAAAAAACAACCAACTGTCCCAAGAGTTTAAACCGAACTCATAGCCCAACTACCAACCACCAACTAATTAATTAAAAAAAAACAATTAAAAAAAATACAATTTATTCTCAAATTTTTTTTCATATTTTATAAATTTCTTTAGTTTCCCATAAAAAAAAAGAAGAAACATAAAAAAATAGAAAAATATAGAATTTCAGAAGTGTCATGTGTTCTTCCTACAGAGTTAATAAAATATTTTACAAAAACAAAAATGGCGCTGTCACATCTAGTTTTATTTTTGTTTTTGTTCTGTTGTTTACATGAATTGAAAGAAGGTTTGCATGGGTGAGACATTATGTTGCTGTTGCTTACTGTTAGGCAATATTTAAACCGTTTTTAAATTGATTTTTGTGCCGCTTCAATATGTTTGTATAACAGAATTATTTGTGGTATACAGGTTGTATTGCAGTTACTGTCAGTAATTCTCCTGCTGCCATATTATTCAGATGTGTTAAAAACTGTAATGGTTGTCGCCCATTAGCTGTAATGTGACACCCGCCAGCATTTTGAATATTCTAATCTAGCCTCATTGGATTATTAAGATTTTTTTTATTTGAATGTAAGCGTTAACATATAGTAAATTCACTTCAACTTGTTTAAATGCATTCTAATTCTAATATTTACTATGAACTGTGCTTTTTATAATAGGACAAACTTTGATTTGCCATGTAATTTCGCGAATGTTTTGATTTGTTCTTGTTAGAATTTTACTAAAAATTTTATTTTGTTCCATTTATTTGTCGGGGTCACCATTGTAGAGATTGATTTCTATTGTAATATAATAATATTTGTTTATTTAATTTTAGAAATAAAATAAACTTTCAAAGTAAACGTTATTATTAATTCAACTAGCTGTCACAAGTTATTTGTTCAGTCAACACTCAAAACTATATCTTTTAATTTAGATTTTTATTGTAAGAGGAGATCTACACAGTGCTGCGGATACACTAAATCTACTGTTATACTATGTGCCATAAGGTGATCATAAATAATATTTGCCGCTAAATAAAAGTAAAAATAGCAATCCTACTACAGCTAGTATCACAGGGAGTAGTCGATCGGAAGCTAGACCACGGGTACAATGGAACACAAATGTATGAACGACATTAAAATAATTCATTGCCATAGTAATTAAAGCAGAGAGTAGAGAGGATAAAAACCTTAAAAAAAATACAAAAAACAATTTTATAGGAAATTACAAACCGTAAGTTGGTATGCAGAATTCTTAAGTTGTTCGGCAGACTTGCCCACCTTCCCACTTTGTTGAATTAAAAAAATCCAGATCTTCTATATTCAAGTGAAACTCTTTCAAGTGATGCAGGCGGTTGCATCTCAGGATGCTGGTGTTACATGGCTACCATGGCGACAATGGTGGTAAACAATGCTAAAGACATTGATTTAAAATATGTACCTAAATTTATTTATAATTACTGCAACGAACAACGAGAACTACCAAAAGCCTGTCAATCTAATTAACTAACTACGGTTAGTCAACAAATAACGTATCCACAAGTTCTAATTATTAAATAATTACCTTCTCATTAGCACATTACTATAAAGAAATTAAACATACTCGACAGCAAAATTAAATTAAATTTAAATTCGTACCGAACGTTATATCTATAATATGATTTTTTACCGTTAGTAGAAAATATATATAGTCTTGAGAAAAAATATTCTTACATAAAATAAAGAAAAAAATTAATGGTATTAAGTCACGTGAAATTTCAGATTATTTTTCCTTGACAATATATTGAAGAATGAATATTCAGGAAGTTTTTATTTTACTTTCAACATAAAACTCAATATACATAGTAGTTTTCGTTTACATATCATTATTATAAGAAGAGGTTTTGTTTTTAGTTTTAGTTTTTACTTCGTTCTTAGTATACACTATTTTGATTAATGTTGATTTATAATCAATATTTATGATTTATTTCCGTTTTTATGAAAGTTATCATGCTTTTGATTTAAAACTACGGAAAATCCACTACAAAGTTTCTTACGATACTAAGCGCACAATCAACTCAATATAACGCTAATAAAGTATCAATCATTATCAGTTACAACCGTTTTCAATAAATATCAATAACAAATTCTATTTCAATTAACTTACTAAAAGAAACTTAAACAAAACTTTTCAAATCAAATTAATTTATTGTAAACAATATAGTAAAAATATGAATAAGATTTTCCACTATTTTCCTTCTTTTTCAACTCAAACCCGAAAAAGATTTTCTCTCAGGACTCTATTAAAATTTTAAAGTTATTCTTCAGTTGAAATTCAATTAATTGCTGATAAAAATGTAAATAAAAAGAAAAAAAAAAGTTGGAAGATAAATTTTTTTTAGAATTGGAAAACTTGATTTTCTTTTGATTACTTCTGAAGAATGTAGTTTGATAAGTTTTCTTTCATTATAGATTTTTATTTTATTTTAATTTCTTGTGATTGGAAATATATCTAGATAGATTTGTTTGCTGTCAAGAAGTTGTTTATGAATTAATAATGAACAAGAATTTATTGATATATCACTTAAATATAGATAGGAGACTGTTTTTAAAATTCGTTAAATCACGTTAAAATAACCGATTTTGAAATTCATGTCTGTGTCGTATGGTTGTCAAGGTTGATTTAGAGGTTTTTTTCGGAAAAAAGTGGGTAATCCTCTTTTGAGAGATAGCTGTAGATTCGGTTTTGTGTTTTTAAGCCACTGTTGTGTAGATGTTTTTGCACACTGCGTTGTGTGAATTAGCCTAGCCGGGCCATATAGCCGGGCCGAGAACAGATAAAAAACTGATTCATTCTAGAAATAGTATATTCTTCAACGATGCCGAAAATAACATATTTTAAAACGATTAGACGGACAGTTTATCAATCGAGGCGATAGCCGAGGTTGGTAATGGTTGAGAGGTTTAACATATGATTTTTGAGGAGTAGAAGTATGTGCTTTTTCTACAACCTTTTTAAAAATTATTAAATATTTGTATATATAATTACATACAATTAAATCTATAAAACAATCGCTCCTATAAATTAAAATCTTGGATATATATTTCTAATATTTATGCTGTTGAAAAATAAATGACACAATATGAATGTCATCTAGTTGTTATGTTATAAACAAAATCAAATTTAAGAAATAATAAAAAATCAGTTTTGTTGTACTGCTGCGCCAACTGCTGTATCAGATACGTCAACCATTAATGCGAGTTCGGCATTTTGAGATGGATGAGCAAAAAAAGTGGCGTTACACAATTGAAGTCAGAAGTTTAACATTTCTAGAAAAACATTTCAATCACCGGATAAAGGCGTTTAAAGCGTTTAACGACTTGTAATGAACACTGTGCATTCCTGATAATGGAATTTCTATCAGGAATATTTGACCAATTGCGTGCCTTGAGATTTAAATTTTCGACTGACTGCAGTCTGTGAGTTCGATTATGCCTTTCCTCAGCCCATCACAAATGCTAAATTGCACCCAAAAGTTTAACAAGAAGACGTATTTAAATGAGCAAAGAACAGGAACTCTGATGACACCAAAAGTCGGAGAAACCAAGACCATCACCAATACATCAAATGTAATTATTAGCTAAAAAAATGTTTCGCTCAACCATGATTGTACAGGATCCAACCCGCCATACTAACAAAAAAAATTTAACAGTTCATTAAAAGTTCATACATGTAGTGATAATATATCTTTATAACTATATAAATTAAATCACAATAACTAATTGAACAAAGTATATTTCTGTTTTCTGAAGAACACATTTATTATTTACTATTCAGGTTTGCCTAATGGTGCTATTACACACAAATTAAATTCAGTTGCTATCATCATCTTTTCAGATGTGAGAAACCAGGAATAAATTTTCTAAAATAAGAGCATAATCCGACAAAACTGTGAACTTGCTTACTATTCTGTGGTACTGGAAAACTAAGAACAAACTCAATTCCACCCCTTGTCGGACTTATGCTATCTTTATTGACCGTATACCCAAGATATTATATTTCCTCTACAACGAATCTGCATTTTTCTAAATTCAATTGCAAATGATTTTCCTTCATAGCATTAATAACTTGTTCTATCATTACTAAATGCTTATCTAAGGTTTCTGTGGCTATTAAAATGTCGTCTAAATATAGAAGAATTTTGCCTGTTGCAATCAGGGGCCCGAAAATTGATTTAATGTACCTAGAAAACACAATAGGAGCGTTCTTAAGCCAAAAGGCAATTTTAAATATTTGTACTATCCATGAGGTGTTATGAATGACGTGTACGGAATTGAACTTTCTTTAACAGACACATGGTGGAATCCATTTTTAAGATCAAAGGATGTAAAATAATTTTATTACATAGCAAAAGCATTTGATCTTCAATCAATGGTATTGGAAAATTGTCTCTTAGTCTAATCTTATTCAAAGTTCTGTAATCAATGCAAATTGTTAGGCTACCATTCTTCTTCTTAACTAAAACTATGAGAGAACAATAAGGCGATTTGCTAGGACGAATAATTCCTTCATCTAATAATGCCGATAAAATGTTCTGCAGTTTTAAACGCTCATCGATAGATAATCGTCGTGGACAAAAATTAAAAGGTTCAGTTTTGGCTAAAATTATTTCCATCTTATTTAACGGTTCAGAACAATTCTCATCAGTGAAATATTTATTCAAAATTTTATAAAACTTGACTTTAAAATTATTTGAGTAATTATTATTAATTATAATTTTATCAAGATTCTTGTCAGTACAATCGTTAAGATAATTAATTGACATAAATGGAGATATTTCTTTATTCATTAACTGCTTGTCTTTTTCCCTAACATTCTCTAAATTATTCGATTTACCACCATTAATACCAGTACTCAATCTTTCAAACCTATCCTCCGAACCCAAAGTGTCAAGACTAAACAAACCAATATTAAATTCTCTGAGAATATTTTAACCTAAAACTAAATCGTAGCTCATAGTATCATTGGGAACAACTAAAAATTCAAAATTAACAATTTTACCATGAAGCTTAACAAATTATGTTTGGTATCCCAAAACAATTAGTTTGGAATTATTTATCCCATAAAAATTTTTGTTTTCTTTTATAAAATAATTTTCAAAAAAATCTCTGTACGACGACACCATCAAATAAGGCACTTCACTCACATAAACAAAAAAAAAAAATTCAACTTACATTGAAATTACTACGCGTATCAATAATATTGTATTAAAAGGAGCGGTTTCATCTGTTTTTGGTTCTACTTGCAAAGAAAAACCGAGACATAAACATAATCGAATTAACTTTTTCTTTTGTTTAGAAAATGTAATAAAAAAAAACAAATTCAAATAACTTTATCATAAAATCGCCCAAAGGCTGTTTAAATACGTTATGTATAATGATTGTACATTTATCGAATTTATATGTCAATTTGTTAGTTTATCATACAAGAATTGTGTATGCCTAATGTTGCGGCATAACAGATGAAACAGTGCTTTGCGCGCGCTGGAGAATGATCCTTGTCTGTCAGTTATTGACTACCAAGTATCATTCTCTTTTGCAAAACACTCTGCCCAGAATTATAGTACTCTAACATTCTTGCATAAGATTATATATTCATCCAAACGCCAAATGTTAGTGCATAACAATTTTTCCCATATGCCATTTCCTTCTGATTATTTCAAATATTTCTTTTATCATCTTTTTACGACTAAAGGAATAAGGTGGTCGTTAGGATCACTGAATAAAGGTGTTAAGGGTATTAAATTCAATATCGCTTCTATTTCAATTAAATATATTTAAATTGTTTGTATGAATCTTGAAAAATAAATGGAAATTTCCGTTAACGAAATTAAACGGAAGGAAAAATAACTATCGATTGGAAATGTGACCACAAGTTTACCTTAATTCTTAATTTAAATTTTATTGCTTTTTAATATTTGACTTAATTTTAATTAATGAGTTGGATGTAGTTAGAGAATAAAAACAAAATTAAAGTTAAAGGGTTGGTGGAGCAGAGTGGTTCCAGCCTCTGCAATTTATTACTAAATATAAACTGAAGTCCTTTACAGGAAATAATTTTTGATAAAATCGAACTTGGAGAGTCGCACCAGAGACCAGAATAGAAGCACTGGAGATCACGGCAGCTTAACATTGCTAGTCAAACTCCTGGTCCTGATCAGACAAAAGAACGAACCGGGTGAACTTTTGTTATTAAGCTGAAAGTTGGTCCTAGAATTGCTTCGAAGCACCACCAGACAGATGGAAGACATAGAATATATTCTATCTTGCGACCTTGAATTAATTCGTCCACAAAACACGTTCAATTGAGAAGAGAATATATGAAGGGAAGGCACTGGAAATGAGTGAACGTACACTCAAATACACTTCAACCCAACTCAAAACCCATGACTTGATGAAGAATATGAAAATTGCTCGATACTATGAGGCATACCCTCAGTTAATGGTTCTTCAACTCAACTCAACACTATTCATCATCCCTGGTCTCCTCTGAGAGGTCAGATTGTTTCTAAACAAAAGAAAAGTTGTGATGGTTAAACTTTGGGTTTGACACGAGAGAGGTCCGACCCGACGTATCCTTTCCATCGTTTCCCGAAGGTTTCTGTGGAAGCGTTGGATCATTTCAAAGCAAATATAATGCAAACAAGCTAAATTCGACCCGATTGCGGCCCTTCCCTGTCAAGACACATAAAGGGAACACCTGAACATTTTACAATGGCGCTAGGGCGAAGTCTCAACCTTCGACACAGTCAGGTTAGTATCTCGTCTTAGAACAAAGCTCTGAGGTTCTGGAGAGCTTCTGTGGAAGAATCCTTCACTTCTGCCCACATGTGGTATATAAACTTTGGTACTTATGGTCCTTTGTGTTTAATTTATCATAACCAAAAATTGTTTTGTTTTTTTAATTGATGATGGTGGGTAAGAGTATGGGTAAGTATCTTCCTTTAAAAGCTGAGGACAACTCATAATTGAAAGGAGGTTGCCTTTGATAAGGACACAATTTCTATTCTTTTGGAAATTATTTATGTTTTTTACAGAACAATTTGGTTTATGAAAACCTGACGACACAAAATAGGAGTTATCAGATAATTGTCTTCTTTGGGTTCCGTTAAAACTAATAACGCTTTTATTAGTATTTATTTTATTTGAGAATTGAGAGCTCGTAGGTAACAATAATGGTTTTTTACAAACTTCTACAGATTCGGGGTACATTTGTGTACAAATGTGGGGTACATTTTTTCTGCAAAACTCCCCAAGTGCTTTTATTTCCTGTTTACAAGATTTGAGGGATGAAATGCCGACAATAACCTCATCTACTAGTTTTCGAAGTTCACTAGAATTGTCCCTAGCAACAAATGGTAAATTAAAGAGTTTATCGATATGAAACTTAACAATAAGTCTTTCATTATCAGCATAACCGGCAGATGCAGCATAACCGGCAGATGATAATGTTATGGTACCTATGGCAGCTCGAGCTGTTTCCTTTAACTTATCAAGAAGTATTGTGATCTTCAATATTTGGATCACAAAATGTGATCCAATGTGTTGGAGTTCCATCAAGAATAGGTATTTTGATTTCTGACAATTTGATTTTCATTATGTGATTGTCATTCGGATGGTTTTTGTTGACGTTTATTTATTTCGCTCTCTGAAATCGGTATTTTGAAATTAATACATTGCAGACGGTTGTAGTGACTATTGATTGCACTAATATTTTTACATTTTGTTTTGCTAAATAATCTGTCAAATCGCTCACCAATGTTCGAAACCTATTAAAACTATGGTTAATATGACGGCGTATGTTTTTATGATTCACCGAATTAACTAGTTTGGAATCAACTAATTTCTTCAATTATTATTATTAATTTCAGAAATATTTAGTGCCTGATTAGTTGCATAAATTTTGGACCGTAGAGTCTGCGTGCCAGGACAAGTTCCGCTGCGCGCAACCTGTTCATCCATTTCTTATCTATCTATCTTGTCAAGGCTTGTGAGATTTTCTCGACGTAAATAGTATTGTAAAGGTGTGTCATCGCCAATATCGACACAATATAAGCTTGGAAATTCTCTTTTTTCCCTCTCAGTATGACGAGCTATAATCGTGATTTTATTTGTTTTATTCTTTTCAGTAATTAGAGGCATATATTAAATCGGTAATTGTCATTGAAACATCTTCAAGGGGAGGCCTGAGAATACGATGATACTTTAGTTCATCACTTTTGATATTATTAATAATAAAAGTTGAATTAACTAATAAAGACTACGTACTTGGACTACTTCGACAGAAATTCGACATTTACTCGCGCGATTGTATCAGTCTCAATTTTGACCATATCTGCCTGGGATTTCTGGTCTGGTCTGGGATGCGGCCGTGGGTCTCGAAAAAGTATGGTGTGGTTTAATTATACCACAACGAAGGGAAGCATACTTACTAAAACTAGAGAGAAAAGATAAATGAACGAAACTGTAGGCGATATAACAACTTACAGTGTGACAAAAAAATCACATTGCTTTTATAAATGCTTTACCATGATTTTATTTTTGCATTTATTTCATAATCCGAATGAGTCGAATTTTCACCAAGACCAAAGAATGGTGTAGTATTTTGTATTTTATTTAATTGTTTTCAATTTCACCAATTAAATTTCAGACAACTTCGAATTATCTTTGGAACATTTTCTCATCTGTTTTCAAATTGCGAATATTTGATGGATCTGATTCACTAGGAAAATAAACTAGTGAATGATATCTAAGATTAAATTTCTTCCAATTCATATTACTTCTACATTGCTTTGTGGTGGATTTAACTGTTTCGGATTTATGTTTGGAAGGTTGTTTTAGAAACTCGTCCAATATAAAAATTGCCTGGAGTACGTGGAGTTGTCTGGTGTAGAGCACAAATTAGAAAAAAATTGGTTAATTATAGCTTTGCTATTTAATTTATAGTAGTTCCATAAAATCTTATAATAAAAACGTTAATAAGATGTTAGAAATGGCAAACAGAAATCATATCAGAAACATCAACACTACCTAGTCGCACAAATTTGGAGTAATTTCCAAAATATTTTTTGAAGTCGATCATATTATAGTTATGTATGTCTAAATGGAATGACTTCTTCCTTTATTTTTTTCTTATTGATTTGTTGCTGTCTTTTATATAATATGATCAATATCAAGACGAACGAATTACATTTTCCAGTTTTTCTATTTATTTTTTTTTCATTTCCTTACTGTTAATAATACGCATGTATTGATTTATAAATAAAAAAAAAGCTTGAAATAAAATAAAAATTTTAAAGCTTGTTTTCATGTAATTGAATATTAAAGGAAATTCTATTGATTTTTGTAAGCATCATCTGTTTTATTATAAATTAAATTAATTTTGTTTTATTTTATTATTATTAAATATAGAAAAGATTTCATTTTTTCAAGAAAAATTATTTTCAAATAGAGAAAATTTTGGTGGATTTCAATTGTTGATTAAAAAATTAAATTTGTTTAATCTTTATCCAATTTATGTTAATGTTGTTAATTCACTTACTAAACTTTTAAACTTTTTAAAACTTGATAAAAACATGTAACCTTTAAATTACCCGAATAAACTTTTCGGTGATGAATCGCTTTAGACGTTCCTTCAAGAATTCCTTCAAGAATGAATTTTTTAAAGATTATTCAGTCATCGAAAAGTTCTTGCAGGATCGCCATTGTCTCTCTTGCGGTATGAGGTGTAGCTCCATTTTCCTGGAATAATATATCTCGATTATCGAGAATTACCGGGCGTAAACAAATTACCAACATGATTCTGTTATACCGTCCAAGAGAAGGTTTCTGGCTGGTCAATTTCATTTTCGAAAAAAATATGGACCAATGACTGTATCAATCATAATTCGACACTGAACAGTGCATCTGTTAATAAAAGAAATAATTGCTCAACTAAATCCCAGTTGAGCCCCCAAGTGTGGAATTATTCTTTCTTTGTAAATAAAACTCAAATGTAATTTGAGTGTAGCAAAAACGAATGAATCTCAATCCAAAGATAACGAAACATTATTTCGTTTTATTTCGCCATCTGACACATTAAAATAGAACTAATTCAAATTGCTTTTTTATAAAATGACTGAACGTATTCATAATTGGATTCAACGTAAAAACAACAAAATTATGATCAAACAACTAATCTTAATGTTCTCATTAAGAGTTACATTACTCTTCAGTGACTCTTCTACTCGCTTGGTCTCCTTCCTTCCTGGTCACCTTATTATCCGGTCACCTTATTATCCACTGACGTGATGAGATCACAGGCTTTTTTCAAAATTTCAATAAAACACAAATGTAGATGTGAATCGGTAACTCGGTAAAATTCTTTTATTTGTAACCACCTTTTATAATTTTTATAATTTATAACTTATAACACAATTAAATTATAACACAAATAAGAAAATTTAATATTTAACCTTTAATTTTTATAAAACTGATATTAAAAAATTAGGAGCTTATGCTCACTTGGATTACCACACAACAACTGATTTTTCCCTGGCTTTTCGTTAAAACAATCGTTCTTCAATTTAAGAACTACGTGACAAAATACGCTGTCTTGCATTTTTTTTGTGAAACATAAATCTATCATACAATGTAAAATAAAACTTTTGTTTTCTTTTAACAAATTAAAAAATCATTCGATTAAATTTTGTTTATTCTAACATAAAAATTAGAATATGATATTGGGTAACAATACAATGTATGGTATGAATGTACACTGGATACATACGGTGTGAAACCGAAGTTAAGTAAACTGAAATGGTGGGTGGGTTACCACATTACCCTCCCGCTAGTGAAAGATATTTCTTACATATTGCTAAGAAATGTCTCTTAGTTCACAGAGTCAGACAAAAGGAATCAGTTGTTGTAGGTTTACAAAATAACAATTCAAACCTTACATAATAAGAGAAATTTTGTTTTCCTCTATTTCTCAATAAAAATTAAAAATTTAATCTTACAAAAATGAGAGAAATTTTTGTTTTTCTCCATTTTCTTATATAAACTTCATACAAATTTAACCCTAAAAAAAAAATGGAACAAAAAAAAAAATTTTTTCTTAATTGTTTATACTAAAACTTCATATCAACTCAACCTTAGAAAGTAATAATAAAAAAAATTTGAAAATTTGCCATCTGTTGCACCGAAGAAGGTAAAACAACAAAACAATACCTTACGGTAATTGTAAATTCTAGACCACCCCCTGGGCTCTCATTTGCACAATTGAGGCACTTATAAATTTTTGCTTCCAATATTTAACGGCAAAATAAAGTAAACCGAGAAAGATCAAGCATACAAATATTCCTATATGGGTGTATGCAATAATATTCTCGTTTGTCGGAGTAGGATGTAGTGGTGTACTCTGTACTGCTTGAGGTGCGATTATTACCTCCTTATCCTTTTTACTTTGATTTCCCATTCTCAATAGAGGACAGTCCAAAATTTAAACAGTACTTTTACTACGAGATTTGTTGTACCTATTCCGGATAAAGAAATTAAAAGGTTATTGTTAAACTGCTTTGCGTGTTTTCTAATTGTCAAGACCCCATAACCCAAGAAGTGGGTTGTTAGTATAAGGTGCAAGTAAGGTAAGTGCGATTAAATTTCCAAATAATAAAATAAAAATATTTTTCCCAATGCCATAATCCTAATATACGACAAACAACTCTACCAAAGAGCTAGATAACCAATAAAACTTCAACTTCTACACTCTACCAAAGAGCTAGATAACCAATAAAACTTCAACTTCTAAACTCTACCAAAGAGCTAGATAAAAAATAAACTTCAATTCCTAAACTCTACCAAAGAGCTAAATAACCAAAAAAAAACTTCAACTTCTAAACTCTACCAAAGAGCTAGATAACCAATAAAACTTCAACTTCTAAACTCTACCAAAGAGCTAGATAAAAAATAAACTTCAATTCCTAAACTCTACCAAAGAGCTAAATAACCAATAAACTTCAACTTCTAGACTCTACCAAAGAGCTAGATAACAAATAAACTTCAACTTCTAGACTCTTCCAAAGAGCTAGATAACCAATAAACTTCAACTTCTAAACTCTACCAAAGAGCTAGATAAAAAATAAACTTCAATTCCTAAACTCTACTAAAGAGCTAAATAACCAAAAAAAAACTTCAACTTCTAAACTCTACCAAAGAGCTAGATAACCAATAAAACTTCAACTTCTAAACTCTACCAAAGAGCTAGATAAAAAATAAACTTCAATTCCTAAACTCTACCAAAGAGCTAAATAACCAAAAAAAAACTTCAACTTCTAAACTCTACCAAAGAGCTAGATAAAAAATAAACTTCAATTCCTAAACTCTACCAAAGAGCTAAATAACCAAAAAAAAACTTCAACTTCTAAACTCTACCAAAGAGCTAGATAACCAATAAAACTTCAACTTCTAAACTCTACCAAGAGCTAGATAAAAAATAAACTTCAATTCCTAAACTCTACCAAAGAGCTAAATAACCAATAAACTTCAACTTCTAGACTCTACTAAAGAGCTAGATAACAAATAAACTTCAACTTCTAGACTCTTCCAAAGAGCTAGATAACCAATAAACTTCAACTTCTAAACTCTACCAAAGAGCTAGATAACCAATAAAACTTCAATTCCTAAACTCTACCAAAGAGCTAAATAACCAATAAACTTCAACTTCTAGACTCTACCAAAGAGCTAGATAACAAATAAACTTCAACTTCTAGACTCTTCCAAAGAGCTAGATAACCAATAAACTTCAATTCCTAAACTCTACCAAAGAGCTAGATAACCAATAAACTTCAACTTCTAGACTCTACCAAAGAGCTAGATAACAAATAAACTTCAACTTCTAGACTCTTCCAAAGAGCTAGATAACCAATAAACTTCAGCTTCTAGACTCTACCGAAGAGCTAGATAACAAATAAAAATACCGGGTTTCACTTCTCCTGAGTGCTCCAAAACACCGGTTCCATTAACGTAAAACATTAAAATTTTGTCTAGTTGACGCTCAACAAGTACCTTCACTCCGCATTGGCCTGTTGATTGCACTCGGCACCGTATCAACTTCCGTATGGGCTTTAGGATTGCTAGCATCAACCATAACAAAACTACCAAAATCCTACGTATTCATTTTGACACTCTCTCATTTTTAAGAAGACCGATTTCCTTCTTTATTTGTATTCCCGATTGTAAGGAAAACTTCAATTCGAACCCAATTAACACATTAATTAAAATTGTTCCAAAATTTTCTTCCCAAAAATCCCACAAAGTTATCGAAGTAAGGAAAATTCAAGTTAAACTTAGTTAGCGAATTAAAATTTTCCCAAAATTTCATTCTCAAAAATTTATCAAAATAAAGAAAGTATTATGTATCTAAATTCTATTTTAGAATTATTTAGCACACTAATTAAAATTTTTCCCAAAATTTTATTCTCCAAAAATTTATCAAAGTAAGGGAGATTCCACTTAGAACTGTTTAACACATTAATTAAAAATTTTTCCAAAATTAAAATGGTATAAAATTAATAATAAATTTTTTTTTTTTTCAAAAATTTATCAAAGTAAAGAAAATTCGATTTAAACTCATTCAGCACATTAATTACAATTTTGCAAAATTTTATTCTCAAAAGAATTATCGAAGTAAAGAAAATTCCATTTAGAATTATTTAACACATTGATTAAAATTTTTCCAAAATTAAAACAATATAAAATTAATAATAAAATTTTTCTCAAAAATTTGTCAAAATAAAGAAAATTCAACTTAAACTCATTTAGCACATTAATTAAAATTTTCTAAAATTTTCTTCTCAAAAATTTATCAAAATAAAGAAAATTCAATTTAAACTCATTTAGCACACTAATTAAAATTTTTCCAAAAATAAAATACTATAAAATTAATAATAAATTTTCTCAAAAATTTATCAAAATAAAGAAAATTCAATTTAAACTCATTTAGCACATTAATTAAAATTTTTCCAAAAATAAAATACTATAAAATTAATAATAAATTTACTCAAAAATTTATCAAAATAAAGAAGATTCAATTTAAACTCGTTTTAGCACATTAATTAAAAATTTTTTTTCAAAATTTTCTTTTCCTTTCAAAAATTTATCAAAATGAAGAAAATTTAATTTAAACTCATTTTAGCACATTAATTAAAATTTTTTCAAAATTTTTTTTTCTAAATTTATCAAATAAAGAAAATTCAATTTAAACTCTTTTAGTACATTAATTAAAATTTTTCCAAAATTTTCTTCTCAAAAATTTATCAAAATACAGAATGTATTATCCAAATTCTATTTTATAATTATTTAGCAAAGTAATTAAAATTTTTCAAAATTTCATTTTCTAAAATTTATCAAAAAATTAAAATTTTTCCAAAATTTTCTTCAAAATTTATTAAAATAAGGAAAGTATTATCCAAATTCTATTTAGAATTATTTAGCAAAGTAATTAAAATTTTCCAAAATTTCATTTTCTAAAATTTATCAAAGTAAGGAAAATTCCATTTAGAATTATTTAGCACATCAATTTAAAATTTTCCACAATTAAAACAATATAAAATTGATAATAAAAATTTTTCTCAAAAATTTATCAAATAAAGAAAATTCAAAAACTTCTTATTTAGCACATTAATTAAAATTTTTCCAAAATTTTCTTCAAAATTTATTAAAATAAGGAAAGTATTATCTAAATTCTATTTAGAATTATTTAGCAAAGTAATTAAAATTTTCCAAAATTTCATTTTCTAAAATTTATCAAAGTAAGGAAAATTCCATTTAGAATTATTTAGCACATCAATTTAAAATTTTCCACAATTAAAACAATATAAAATTGATAATAAAATTTTTCTCAAAAATTTATCAAATAAAGAAAATTCAAAAACTTTTTATTTAGCACATTAATTAAAATTTTTCCAAAATTTTTTTCAAAATTTATTAAAATAAGGAAAGTATTATCCAAATTCTATTTAGAATTATTTAGCAAAGTAATTAAAATTTTTCAAAATTTCATTTTCTAAAATTTATCAAAGTAAGGAAAATTCCATTTAGAATTATTTAGCACATCAATTTAAAATTTTCCACAATTAAAACAATATAAAATTGATAATAAAATTTTTCTCAAAAATTTATCAAAATAAAGAAAATTCAAAACTTCTCATTTAGCACATTAATTAAAATTTTTCCAAAATTTTCTTCAAAATTTATTAAAATAAAGAAAGTATTATCTAAATTCTATTTAGAATTATTTAGCAAAGTAATTAAAATTTTCCAAAATTTCATTTTCTAAAATTTATCAAAGTAAGGAAAATTCCATTTAGAATTATTTAGCACATCAATTTAAAATTTTCCACAATTAAAACAATATAAAATTGATAATAAAATTTTTCTCAAAAATTTATCAAAATAAAGAAAATTCAAAACTTCTCATTTAGCACATTAATTAAAATTTTTCCAAAATTTTCTTCAAAATTTATTAAAATAAAGAAAGTATTATCTAAATTCTATTTAGAATTATTTAGCAAAGTAATTAAAATTTTTCAAAATTTCATTTTCTAAAATTTATCAAAGTAAGGAAAATTCCATTTAGAATTATTTAGCACATCAATTTAAAATTTTCCACAATTAAAACAATATAAAATTGATAACAAAATTTTTCTCAAAAATTTATCAAAATAAAGAAAATTCAAAACTTCTCATTTAGCACATTAATTAAAATTTTTCCAAAATTTTCTTCAAAATTTATTAAAATAAAGAAAATTCAAAAAAATTGAAAGTGACTCACCCGACAATTTACAGCCTGCCTTTTGAGTGTTTTGAAGTCCAGAAGCCTTCTTCTAGACAAAATTTTGTAAGTATTTGCCTTTGAAGTGTTAAATACTTCCGGATTACGATTTATTGCGGTTCTTGTTTTTGATGTTGAATACCTCCAGATTCCAAGTTATTCTGGTACTTGTTTTTGCTGTTGAATATTTCCAGATTACGAGTTATTCTGGTACTTGTTTTTGATGTGTTAAATACTTCCAGATTACGAGTTATTGTGGTTCTTGTTTTTGATGTTGAATACCTCCAGATTCCAAGTTATTCTGGTACTTGTTTTTGATGTTGTGTTAAATATTGATGTGAGCTGCTGTGTGGTAACCGTCTTGTTGCGTGTTCCCTCCTGGCAAGGTCGCCAAATATGTTGTGCCCAGACTCTTCAGTGACTCTTCTACTCGCTTGGTCTCCTTCCTTCCTGGTCACCTTATTATCCGGTCACCTTATTATCCACTGACGTGATGAGATCACAGGCTTTTTTCAAAATTTCAATAAAACACAAATGTAGATGTGAATCGGTAACTCGGTAAAATTCTTTTATTTGTAACCACCTTTTATAATTTTTATAATTTATAACTTATAACACAATTAAATTATAACACAAATAAGAAAATTTAATATTTAACCTTTAATTTTTATAAAACTGATATTAAAAAATTAGGAGCTTATGCTCACTTGGATTACCACACAACAACTGATTTTTCCCTGGCTTTTCGTTAAAACAATCGTTCTGCAATTTAAGAACTACGTGACAAAATACGCTGTCTTGCATATTTTTTGTGAAACATAAATCTATCATACAATGTAAAATAAAACTTTTGTTTTCTTTTAACAAATTAAAAAATCATTCGATTAAATTTTGTTTATTCTAACATAAAAATTAGAATATGATATTGGGTAACAATACAATGTATGGTATGAATGTACACTGGATACATACGGTGTGAAACCGAAGTTAAGTAAACTGAAATGGTGGGTGGGTTACCACACGTCTTGAGTGAGATTTAAATTATGTTTTTGTAGCAATTTTAATAACGAATGCCCGCAATTGTGGGAAATATTAAAATTCTACTTGCCAATTGGACCCGCTTAAAAGCCCCCGTGGATGGCTTTTTAGGCCTACCATTCATAAGAAAATTTATTTCAAAATAAACAAGAAAAAACATTAAAAATTACTATAAGTTTTGCTGTTCAGTGTATACACCTTTGGTACATACACTGAATCTGATCTACGCGATGAAATTTCTTATCGTCAATGGTTTGATTGGTAGTAAGAGTTTTACCACAAATAAAACACCAAGCCTTAGATCAAAAAATGTCTTTTTTATTACATATACGTTTGCTAACATGTTAGCTTGACTTTATACTTGTGTCACAGATTATTATAAGTTTTGCTGTTCAGTGTATACACCTTTGGTACATACACTGAATCTGATCTACGCGATGAAATTTCTTATCGTCAATGGTTTGATTGGTAGTAAGAGTTTTACCACAAATAAAACACCAAGCCTTAGATCAAAAAATGTCTTTTTTATTACATATACGTTTGCTAACATGTTAGCTTGACTTTATACTTGTGTCACAGATTATTATAAGTTTTGCTGTTCAGTGTATACACCTTTGGTACATACAGTGAATCTGATCTACGCGATGAAATTTCTTATCGTCAAGCTAAGAATGATTTAAAATATTTTGGTTACATAAAATTGCAAGAGATGGCGAAACGTAGGTTTTGATTGTATAAGGTTGGTATGGTCATTTTAAAACTTTTAAATGTCAAAGAAAATTTATTCAAAATAAAAAAACTGTCAAATATACTTTATTAAATTTGTTTAAAATCAATTTCATTTAATATGATTTGTTTTCAACATGATTTCAATAAATTTGCTTAAAATTAAGTTTAAAGCAATGCCATGCCTACGATATAAAATCCATATTTTTTAAAGATTAAATGTTTACAATTTTTTATTAATTATCAATTATTTTATTTCATTTTATTTCACGCCATTTGCAATAATCAATGAACATTACCATATGTAAAAAAATGGTTTAGTGTTTTTAGTAAGATGATTGATAGTTTATTTCAGTAAAATTGCAAAACTATACATTTTTAATAGTTAATATTCGACTTTTCGACTTTTTATGTTCGTTATATTCGAAGTTCGACTTTTTATGTTGAATCACCAACTGAGGAGAATCCCGCAATCCTCCCCCAAAAGTGAAATCTACCATCGTAAACAGTTTCGATGATCACAAAAAAAACTTCGATGAAACAAAAATGTACAGAGGAGCAGAAAAATGACAAGAAAATGCTGTTGACTCTCGAATCGGTTGATGTTTTATTAATCAGAAAAAATAAAATATGTGTTTTTCTGTTGGTTTCTAATTAAAGAGTAATTTTTATTTTTATTACAATTTATAAAAACAACTATCAAGCAAAAAGTAATTTTCATATTTTGATTACTTAAAATGTAAGTTAGTAAATTTGATGCTGACATCAAATAATTTACTTCTATTACCACTTCGTTAACCTTGAAAAAACAGTACAATTAAATTGTACTGAATTGCATAAATGATGTGAATAATATATATAATTATAAGTATAGAAGTATTTAGAATTATGTAAATAGAAAATATTTACGCCATGTCAAATCTATGCATTGACAAATACCATGCAACAGGAATGCATCAATTGTGCAACATCAACAAGTAGTAAAGTTTTAAGAATGCAATACGCATTCTTACACCTTTAACTGACTCAACATAATAATGTTCGTACTAGCATTTACAATATCAGTATAACCCCCGCTATCGAAGCGCTGATGTACAACAAATAAACATCAAGCATATTTCAAATACGATTATAAGAATTTCTGTACAATTACTCGTTGTAATTATCACTTAACTGGTTTATAAAGTCTTTGTGTAGACAAATATTATTGACAACGGAAATAGCAAATATAGTTCCCAGTACGCTACTTGTATTTTTTTTGCTAGAAAAAAAAAACAAATTTAAAGCTGTAACTTATGTAGATTTAAAACCACTGATAATGTTTGGTAACATGACTTTTTAGTCATAGTCTTTAATTCAATTTCTTTTAATCTCGTAATTAATTCTTTCCCTTTATACAAAATTTTATAAAAAAACAAAGGTTGAGTATATACTCAACAGTAAACATGATCACAAAAATGCATTTTTTTTATTTAATTTTCTCACTAAAAAATATTCAGAACATGAATAATTATCTCAAATTATAATCACTCGCCATCGTTTCTTAAAAAAACCTTCTTTATTCAAGAGCTAAAACAAATCTGATCTTCAACCTTGATTTCTTCCACGATCAGTAGAAAATTTCCACCCATCTCTGCATACCGGTTGTCTCTTTCCTTAACACAAAAAAACATAGCTTTAGGTTACTCAACATTCGCGTAACAACCTACCAGAACAAACGATTTTAACAAATTGATTTACAAATAAATCAAATAAATTCGTCATTTGGCTCTTGTATTTGTTCAAGTCTGTCCATCATTGTAGGGCGAGGGAAATGAGTCCTAGTTTTTGGAGTTTGGAGGCGAGGTATTGTACCGAGATTCTTGGAATGTGAACTATGTGTCATTTCAGTTGTATCTTCTTCTGTGGAATTGTTTAAGCATCGAATACTCTTTCTTATTGGTATGTCAGGAGTTTGTGATATACTTTGTGAATTTTGTATTTAAGTAGGTGTAGCGTTTTTCCAATCGTAACGAGTTTCACGTGGAGTTTGGTTTTGATAAATGTGTTGAGATGGGTTTCTGGAAGGGTTGTAGTTAGTCTGCAAATTGTTGCTATTTGTTTGTCTGTTTAGGTTACATATCGTTATTTGTTTACTATCATGTAAATGTTGTCTCGGGTAGTCTACCATTATATCGATGACTATTGGGGCAGCTTCGTTACAGTGTCCGCTGCATCTGAAAATCGCAGGTCAACTATGAGGAAGCAGTCACTTGCTCCGGACTTAAGCTCTCGGCCTGGGTCACGGTTTTCCTCGTTGTTCCTTTGATATATTCAATGTCAAAGTTGAAACCTTGTAAATGCAAACTCCAACGCGCCAGTCCACCTGTCAGTTCTTTTTGACTCATTAACCACTTTAAACTACTGTGATCTGTAATTATGGTAAAAGGCAGACCATCGATGAAGTCTCGAAACCTCTTAACCCTTAACACAGCTGCCAAGCATTCCAGCTCTGATTCGCTATAATTACGTTGTGCAGCGTTGAGCTTTTGACTCATGTAAGCTATGGGTCATTCATTGTTATCATCTGCGTTTCCTCATTAGTTAATCCACATTAACATCCGTTTTCCACATTAATGGTCAGCCCGGCTAGCCCAGTCGGTAGAGCATGAGACTCTTAATCTCAGGGTCGTGGGGTCGAGCCCCACGTTGGGCGCCATCTGATACAGGCGGACTGGGCTTAAATTAAAGTGGCTTGAATAAGTTTGTGTTATTGACTAAGTCAGAAGAGAGCTAATTGAAACAAAAACAGAAATTTGAACGTCCAAGTAAAACAAACTCGTACTAATCCACTGCAAACAACAATTACAGAAAATAAATACCGAAATAAATAGAAAATTCAAAAAGATAACTGGTAACTACAGACAAACAATTACTATAGTAGCCATATACATAATAATAACAATGTTCAATGTTGCGTTGAAGTAGTAGTGGACTGTATTAATTTCTGACATCAACTTCGAACATGTTTGATATTATTTATACCAAATAATAATATTGATTGATGTAAAATTGCGATGAGTTTTTATTAGCATTAATATACAACGATAGTGAGTGTGTTGATAAACATCAATCTTGGACACAATCAATTAAGCTGATATTGATGGGTGGTACGATGAGTTTTAGCGTGTAAATCTTGATATACTTGTTGACGCTCATAACAAAAATCACAACACTGAGGTTGAAGAATAACGAAATGATTAGAAGTCCGATCCAGTTAGCAATTTAGTTTCAAAAAGTTATATTTGATTCTCATTATCGGCAATTGAAGAGTTACAATGTTGAGTTCGAGGAACATTAAATGAATTCAACTATGATGATGTTTTTTTACCAACGGAAGAATTACAAATTGTGATATTAACGAACATTAATTGATTTTCAAGTAAAATGATGGTTCTTATTAACGCCAATCGACGAACTATACATTGTTGATATTGAAGAATATTAATTGATTTTCAATAGCGACGATGATTATTTATTAACGGCAAATCGAAGAATTATAACTTGTTGACATTAAAGAATATTAGTTGATTTCAAGAGTAACGATAATCGAAGCATTAACGGCAATCGAAGAATAATATTTTGTTGACATTGAAGAATATTAGTTAATTTCAAGAGTCACGATGATTTTTATTAACGGCAATCGAAAAATAATAATTTGTTGACATTGAAGAATATTAGTTGATTTCCAAAAAATATTGATTCTTGCTGACGGTAACGAAGAGTAGCATGAAAATAGTAACGACGAACAATAATTGATTTCAAATATAATAATAATCCTTGCTGACGGTAACGAAGAATAGCATGAATTTAGTAACGACGAACAACAATTGACTTCAAATATAATAATAATCCTTGCTGACGGTAACGAAGAATAGCATGAATTTAGTAACGACGAACAATAATTGACTTCAAATATAATAATAATCCTTGCTCACGGTAACGAAGAATAGCATGAATTTAGTAACGATGAACAATAATTGACTTCAAATATAATAATATTCCTTGCTGACGGTAAACGAAGAGCAGCATGATATTAGTAACGACGAACACTAATTGAATTCAAATATAATAATAATTCATGCTGGCAGCAATCGACAAGTAGCAATATACTGGTCTCGAAGACCATTAATTTTCAATTTCAATACAATGATGATTCTTGCCACTTAAAAAATGTATGTCTAACAACATCAACAAAAATGCATTCCCAAATGTACGTAAGCGCATCTATCGATATGATGAAACGTCTCAAACATCAGGAGCGCGATGAATTTGCAATAAAAAAAGAAAGGACAACCATTAATAAATACATTTATAAATTATAGTTATATAACGATAATACTGTCTCAATGTCCGGGCTACAGTATCCCACACAAACTTCAATGTCGAATGTTCTTGCACCTTCAACAAATTTACAGCGATGATGAGTGATGATATGTGGTTGTTAACACAGCATTGATTTAATGTTGATTGGATTTTTAATAATAGCACAATTTCGACAATAATCCAACAAAGAAGATATACAAATTGAATTAAAACGTAACTGTTAACTGTCACGTTACAACAATCACCTTTAGAGTTGCATTTAAATTGTTAACAAACTACTAAATTGACTGTTAATTACCAACCAACAAATTATATTAAATTAATTTTCAATTTTTTCCAACAGTTTTAATTAAAAAGAAACTCAATGTTTCGACTTTCGAGTCTTCTCAAAGAAGAGCAAGTTTTTCTTACCAAAGTTACACATTGGATTTCACATTAAGTCCAACTCAAATCCAATCAATTAAATTTTTAGAACCAATAAACTCTGGAATTTAATGTTAATTTATTTATACAAACGTTATTTTAACAACAGTACACATTGAATGGTAAATTAAGTCAATTCAAACCAATTAATTGAACCTCTAAAATTAATAAGCCTTTCAATCTTAATGATACTTATGTGCACGAGAAATACTTTTAATTTAACAACACTAAACGTTGAATTGCAAACCAAGTCCAATTCAAACAATTAATTTAACTTCGAGAACAAAAAATAACCTTTTAATCTTAATGTTAGCTTATGTACATGAAAAAATATTTTTTAATTTAACAACAGTACACATTAACTTGTACATTAAGTCAAATTTAAACAATTTAATAAAACTTCTAGAACAAATAACTTTTCAATCATAATGTTAATTTATGTACACGAAAGGTATTTTTAATTTTACAACAATACACATTGACTTATAAATTAAGTCCAATTTAAACAATTTTATTAAACTTTAAACAATAACCATGAATTAAGATATCTAAGTAAATTATTAACAAGTTAAAAACAAATATAATTTAACATGGATAGCACATTCCTTTTTCTTAAAATTTAACTTCAATTCGACCAACAATTGGTCTATTCACTTAAATGATTTAAAAACAATAATAAAAACTAAGAGAGAAAGAATTTTTACATTGGTTTATATAAGCCAAACTAAGCCTTAACTAAGCCTAAGCCTAAGCCTAAGCCTAAGCTTAAGCCTTAACTATGCCAAACTTATACACTCAAAACAAACTTGTTTGTTTTCTTTTTATTTTACTATGCATGTCATTCGTGTGAATTTAGGCAAAATGAAAAAGAGGGAAATTACTTATTGGGCGATTACTAAATTTGAATGCATGGATTCATACCCACTGTCCACTGTGTCGGACTGCAATCGGAAAACAATCAATTTTATTTTATTTTCAATTTCTATTTTATTTTGGATTTTATTCTTTCAATTTGTAGCATTGGGAATACTAGGCCAGTTCCCACTGAACTATCGTATGAGATATACGACCGTAACAAACAACAATAATAAAAATAATGCTCTCTAGTTTATAATTTATAGCACTAGACAACCGTTATTATTATATTTCAAATCGAACATTCAAAATCCAAAATCACAATGAACTGAAACTATATACCGACAAACTGGAACAAAATTTAAGTGAACATCAGTCCACTTCGAAATTCATTTCCCGACTCCCCGACAACTTGAAATTTTTCTTTCTTTCCGTCCAAAGTTTTTGAAGTTTTCGCCAATTCATTAAATTATAAAATTTATTTGTAATTTGATTTGTTTTCAAATTACCAAATCAAAGACAATTCAATCAATATACACACCAAGGTTAATATCGACACATTAATTATTGAAATTCATAATTCACGTCTTCAATTAGTTTATTTACCTTAGTTTGGTGTTATAAAATTTGCAACGTTAAACGATGCAAATTATACTTGTATTGGATTTCTTGGATTGTAAAATGTCAACCAATTATCAATTATCAACCAAATGTCAACCAAAAAGTAAAACTATAACGTTATATTATATATTATATTATATAAATAATAATATAAATAGGTTGGTTGACTTGAACTATCTTAATTTAGTGTCATCTTGGACCCCTAGCTCGAGCGGGAGGTATATTCGCGTGAGTTATTTTTATATAGTCAACCACCTTAGTCCGCTTGCTTGATGACACATTACACACTACGGTCACTTCCCTAGTTTCACTCACACACACACCAACGATACATTACACGGTCATTACAAGTAACTATGATTGACACTAAAATAACAAGAAAAATTATAGTAACAAAATAATACTAAATCCCCTGGCCTTTTATGTCGTTGAAATAGATCTTCCAGCATTTTCCATATAATACAGCAAAATTTTCCTTATGGATCTTTCAGCATTTTCCATATAATACAACAAAATTTTCCTTATGGATCTTTTTTTCTTTATATCATATTACCATTTACTTTCAGAAACGAAACGCCTAGAACGCAGATTTGGTTTTGGTTTTATTTTTGTTTATTATTCAAAAAGTCTCAATTTCAATATTATAATGATTTTTCTTTTATATTAAAATAGCACAACTAAAATGTTTAATTTTTTCTGAGATATTCTCAGTTTCAAATATTATAATTATTCTTCTTTTAAATTAGATTAACTTTACACAACAAAAATGTTTAATTTTTCTGTTTCCAATTTTAAAATTATATTTATTTTTCTTTTATATTGAATTGAATTTAGACAAGGTTACATCTATATCACAACCACCGGCATTTTCACCTGCCATATTTAATTATATTTCCATTAGAACAAAATAATCACAAAAAGAAAAAAACCTCACCCAGGTGGTGATAATATTATGCAACCCGATTTATATAACAACATTTCGAGAGTATGATTAAAAAAACTCTCTTAAAATAAAATGAAAACATATCAGAGAATCAAAAAAAACAGTGCAACTAGTCAGGCAGGATCCTAATATAACATTCAGGTGAAATCCTAATCGGAAATTTTTCGACAAAACTGTCGTAAAACTAGTGTTAATCGAAATTGTACCAAAAGTGTTACACAATATCCAATCCGGTTCTGACTAATTCAATCCTTATGCGTATATGATTTTACACAAATTTTACTCTATTCCTCATTTATCACCCTTATCTTCTTCATTCGCAGTTTTGTTGCATAATTTTATACTTTTCTGACACTATATTAAAAAAAGACTGATGTTGGAAGTATCAGAAGCAAATTCCATTCCCCAAATATATTAATGGAAATACCAAGAAAACGACAGATTTCACAAGTTCTACTATATCTTTTTTATTACAATTTATGGTTATATACGGTTTTTGGTTTGTAGTAATACACTTTCGTTACTTTTTATCAGATATTACACATAATAATTTTTTTTCAATAACAGCACAAACATTTATATATTCTTTTTCAATTTTCTTTTTGATCATTATTATTACAAACACAGTTTGATTTAATTTAACATATTTTCGAATGTTACAAGAAAACTTAAAAAGATTTTTCTTTATGTTCATAATTTAAATCCCGATTCCGAAATTAGAGTTGGAGTAACTCTATTTAATTTCAACTACCGCTATCGAATTGAATTTAAATTCTTTTTTTTTTTTTTCATAATATAACATCCCGGTTTAACACAATGAATTCTTCTTTAAGAAATCGAATCCCGACTTTACGAAGGAAAAGCTAATTTTTCCCTTTTTACCATATTTCCAAATTTAATTTCAATTACAAAAAATTTAGTTTCAATTTATTTCTTTGAAACATTATATGAACTGCCTCGAATTTTAAATTTCAATTGTGAAAAAAAATCCCTGACTCGATAAAAAAAATTTCTTTTTCGAATTGATAGTTTCTGATTTTAAATTCAAAATCAAACTTAATTAAAATTAAGCAATATGCTAGTATTAATAATATTTAGTCTTAGGAGTAAACAAGACAAAAGTTGATTTATTGTCATTACGTCTCTTTCTTTTGTTAAACTATCAAAATGAAAAACTAGTTTCTGTTGAGGCTTTGAAGCATTTAATAGAAAAACAATTGCAAGAGAAAAGATCTAATATTCCTGCTTCATTTTTTCTTATTTAAATATATCACAGATAAAAAAATTTACAAATGAAAAGTTATGTGATTACGTTTTAATGATACTTTTCTATTGCAATGTGCTTCGTCACCCCATTATTTCTTTGTTTACGCTTGATGACAAATTTTTCTATTGATGTGTGCCGCGTCCGATTTATTTAAGTACATTGTGATCTGTTGAATTGAAATTACTATAAAAGACAACATATAGGTTGGTAGTTCAACGATGGAATGTGCAGGATGAATTAACTAGGATCTAATCTTTGCTGACTGAATTAGTCGGTCTAACTGTCTGATCTGTCACGCTACAGACTCCAGTTAATCTACCCTACACAGAACCAAATTGCGAGCATAACAAAACAAATAAACTTGACACAAATTTTGGAGACGGTCATTAGAATTCAGAAGAGTAATTAGAAACTATTTTTAGGAAAGATTAGACACTAGAAGAATTAAGCAATGTGACGAATGGAAGGAAAATTAATTTGGAAGATTTTCCATCCGGCTTATAATTTCATTATTTTGATACTTTACACTACAGAGGTTTTTTAAAATTTTAGAATTTTTTAAAATATATTTATGGGTAGATAAAAAAAATAATTAAAAAATAAAAAATTACATGATTAAAATAATTTTACAGACCAAAACTAAAATCAATAAAAATTATATAAATCAAATCAAAAGGCTTACAATAATTAGTTGTCTTCTTCCAAAACCAGTCCTGTGGAACAAATGTTGATTGTAGGCTGTCATAAATTGCATTCAAAAAATCACTTATCTAAAAATCTGGAGCGTCATCCATAGACGCTTTGTAGAATGCAATACACTACGTTAATCACAACAAAGATGAACAAAATCAAAAGATGAACCAGCATGACAATCATACATATAAGTGTCGTAAGTTTGGAAATTGGGAAACTTACCTTTTTTCTTTTCCTATTGAACTATATTTTTTGTAACTTAATTTTTTGATACACTAATAAATGAACATGACTCAGTACGTTATAAAAATTCCTATTCTTTTTGTTTATTTCTTTAAAAAAATTTCTTTCTGTTTTATTTTACACAAAAAATTAATATATATTTTTAATTAAATCAACACTACAAGCGATATTACATTTATTCTTAATACTCATTTTTTAATTTCACTCTCACAATTTATTTATTGAACGACACTAATTTTTCTTATACATTTATTCGATTAACACTCCCAATCTAACTAACTTTTTCTATCATCCAGTTTTTTGTTTTTATCTTCAAAAACTACATCTGTTAGGGATTTTTAAGCGACAAAAATATTTCTTAAAGGTTTAAATTATATTTATTGCTTATTATTATTACTATCTGTTGTCACCATGAAGTCGCCATCACTTTAATGTTGTCTCATTACAACATAAGAATCATTTGTAATTAAATCATTCATTACCACCTGCTCTTCTAAATCATCACTTGATGCCCCAAGGCTATTACTTGATTTTGCAAGGCTAAAAAATTCCTCAAATACTATTTTGTACATATATGTTTCGCGTTGAAATAAATCTATCACGTTCAAATATTGACGACGAGCTAAATTTGTATGCGCTAACTTACAAATTAAGCTAAATATATTAGTTTTTTGCAATTTAATTTACTTTTATTTTTAGAACTTCAGGCGAGTTATTTTCTCTTTTTTGAACACAATTTCTAGTATCCAATTCTTTCGTTGCATTTCTTTCAACCACTATCGATAAAATTTTTTTTTCAGTAATCGGAATGGTAAAACAACGGCTTCGCTATCTTCGAAGGTGTTTTCTAATACAAACACAAACAAAAAATAAATTAAAAATGTTGAAATTTGTTTGGATTATTTGTTTGCTTTTGAAAATTATTGCTAGTTAAACTTTTTAACACTCAAAACTTAATAAAAGGCGACAAAAACTTAACAATGTTAAAATAAAAACACAAATTTTAAAACAAATTAATATAACAAATTTAATATAAACAATCAATAAATCAAGAATATACTTTATACATTTTTTTTGTGTCACAATAACACTACTGATAACAATTGCACTGGACTGGACTTTCCACAAAAATTATCATAAAAATTAAAAAAAATAACGAAAAATCGGGATGGACGGATTGTCCCCTTACGGATCCATCCTTGGGAATCTCTTATGCTAGATTATTTCCTAGCCTAACATTTTTAAGAAACTACTAATAGTATAACGAGCACAGCGGTGCTGTTATGCCAAGGTAAGTATAATAAGGCCGGAAATAAAAAAAACAACGATGTGGTGTTGTGGCCAGGATAGTAGCGGTTAACATAATCAAAAATATAAATAAAACTCACTTATTGATTCGGTTTTTTGTTTGTTTTTTTTATTGTTAGTTTCTTTTCTTGTTCTTAATTTTAATTCTCTCTAACTTATATTAACGATTAGTTTAGCCGTGACAATAAACAGATTTTTTATGTAATGTTCCACTCGGGAACGAACTTCATTAAATATCAGTTCAAATTAAACAATAATTCTTTCGATTTCTAGTAATTACTTTTCACAAAATAATAGTTCAAATTTGAATAACAATTCCTTTCGATTTCTAGTAACTACTTTTTTAATTAAACAAATGTATAAAAAAAAATTGCGCTAGAAAACTGGTTGACAACACCTAGTTATAAAAACTTTTTTCTCTACCAAAAAAAATACATCTACTTCCACAATTCTGGTTTGACGACCAACACCCAACCAAAATACTAAAAAAATTCAATGACCGTTATACGGTAATTAGACAAAAAACCTAAAGGGTCCTTTGTTTCGTACGCCACTTGCACTGGACTGGACTTTCCAACAAAAATTATTATTATAAAAATAAAAAAAAATAACGAAAAAATTGGGATGGACGGATCGTCCCCTTACGAATCCATCCTCGGGAATCTCTTATGCTAGATTATTTCCTAGCCTAACATTTGTAAGAAACTACTAATAGTAAAAATAAACGATAAAAAATGTATATACATATAAAATAAAATAAAAAACTTAACTTATTAATTGTTGAAATGCTGAACTTCCATTCATTCACGGCTGGCTTGTTTTCTTTCCTATTTTCTCCTTTTGAAGATATTTCCACTTGATTGTCGAACGATAATTTAGATAATTTAGTTTGTCGATGATTTGGCCCCAATGTATTTTTCAGTCAAATTAAGAGTTATTCGTCCTGATCGATTTATAGCTTTAGTTTTACTTAATGGCTTTTATTTCAATATTCATCCTTGACAAATTTGAGGAACATTACTTCATATATTAACAACTGTAAATATCTTCCATTTAAACAAAATCGAACAATATTTTATTTGCGATTTCACACTGTTCAAACATAATATATCAAACGTCATAATATATCATACATCATATATCGACAAATATTTGTTTATATACAAATGTTTTCCTTTTTATTTATCGTAAACATTAACACATAACAATAATAAAGTGTGACGATTAACCATATGGAAACATTGTTATCTTTTTGTTTGTTTTGTTTTAATATATATCTTTTTCAATTCTATTTCCTTTTTTTTAAACATGGAATTGTAAAAAAAACTTAATCGTTTAAGAACTAAACATGGAATGGCTGTCTTAATTTTCTTTCACAATGTCATCACCTTTTTTGTGATGAAGCCATAGGGTGTTCATATCTGATTTTTTTTCCATTTTTTTGTTTTCATTTTGTTAGGTTGTTTGTTTGGTGTGAAAAATAGAAGTCTAGTTGGATGGAGAATTTTTGTTCGGGCCGTCGCTTACCGTTGAGTAATTCAAATAGTTTAAATTTATTTTTTTTGTGCCCGTTTCACAATGTTCACTCTTCGATTTAAATTTACATAATCCCCTGACCAAATAAAATGAACAAATATATATAGTCAGATATTTCAGTATTTGTATACAAATTATAAATTTCTTATTACAACTCTCTACCTCCATATCAATAAACAATTCCATTCAAACGAGAAAATATTCCCCTACAAATACAAAATTGCACAATTGATATAACATTATGACTAAGCTTTACACAACAAGAAAAATATTCACCATTTATGTAGACAAACAAAAATATCTACATACTACTAATTGACATTGTGTTCATAAAAAAAAATCAACTTAGAAAAACTGTTAAAATATTATTGATACAAACGCTTTTATGTTTGTTTCATTTTAATAGGCCGGAATTGAAATAAATTGGCAGATTATTAGCGAATTTCTTTATATTTGAATATTCTTACTTGTTGAGAAATATTTGAAATAGTCAGTCGTTACATGTATATAAAGATCTCAAATCTCTGTCTGTTTTTCAACAAAACCCGAAAACTCTTTTTTTGAATTGTAATACCAACCACTATTAAGTTTGTTGAAGTAATAATTTTTATGTTAAACTTGTTGTATTCCATGGTTGTGGCTAGGTTTTACCAACCTGCTTATTTAAATCATAATTTTTATTTGCTTTTTAATTTGCCTAAAATGTGTTTTATTATTGCTGCTTAAAATTATAAAAATAGTTAATATATAAAAATAAATAATTAAGACTGTATAGATACTAGTTAAATTTTTCTTGTTCTTGTTATATTTATTTCATATAATTTTTGTTACTAATTTTTTGATTGTTTAATTAATTATGTTTTATTGTTTGCAAAGAAGCTAAGTTTATTTATTTGTTTATTTAAATGTTATAGATCTATTATTTCAGGAAAAATATAATTAAAAATATAAATAGTTTGTTTAAAAAAAACAATTACCTATTTTGTTAAATCCGATTTTATATAATAATAATAATTTAATGGTGTTTGTGGAAATGAAGATATTTTGATTACATGTAAATATTATAATTTGTCCGTTAATTTTATAGCAAACAACTTCATTCCCTCAAAAATCATTGACTCAAATTTTTATTTTTAATTTTGTATTTTTTGTTCATATTTTTATTGTCATATTGTTGTTATTGTATTTTTTTTAAAAATAAAAATAAATAAACATATATACATTTTTTTATTTTTGCTTTTATTTTTATTTTTTATGTTTTAAATAAATATTTAACATTTATGTGTGTTTCATTACTTGTTTTATTTAATTTTCCTTTGTGTCATTTTCATATCAATATAATATATTTTTCATATTTTCATTTTTTTTAAAGAAAATTTTATACGACAAATACATATATATATATAATTTTTTATTATACTTTTATCTGTTTGTTGCTTTTTAAACAATGAAAGTCATTTCTGTCTTGAAATAGAGGAATTTCGTAATTATAGTTTTGCAATGAGACGTTTTTACTTGCTATCTTGAAGGTAAGTAATTATTTTTTGTTTTTGTTTTACTTTGAATAGGTATATACAATAACAAAAATATATATACGATATATACAATAATAAAAAATGAACAGCTACTACAGGTAAATTAGGATTTCTAATAATATAGAACAAATACTTATGTAGAAAATGAGCGGCGATGATCGAACGCGGTATATGTTAACGAGATGAATTTTATTTACCAAGAGTATTCATGTAATTTATTTCAATCAACTACAATATTTATTAACTAAACTTTTTTTCGATTAAAAATAAATTTAAAAAATCGTGTTTTCCAAATTACCAAAATTGTATCCTCAACACAAACTAACTATTATAACAAATAAAATTAACCCTAATATGAAATAAAATTGAAAAAAAAAAAAAAAAATAACAACAACCACGTAATGAATATAAATTAGTTTTTTCCATTCATTTTCACATTTTACCACGTTAATAATGGTTTTTAATTTTAACAAATAAATCAATAAGAAAATTATCCTAAAAATTTTCCGTACTTGTTCAGAACTAATAGCAATGAAATTTTGGATCTCAATTTTTTTATTTTATTATTATTCAATTAAACAGAAAAACAAAACCCATTAAATATCCGATAATCACCCACCAATGGACTAAAGATACAATAGAAAAAATGGAAATATTTGTATCCAACTGTATCGAAACTATAATACTTTGGGAGTTGGAATAATAACCGTGGCACTCATTTTATATGCGAATATATTTTTATGTTTTAATGAAGAAAATATAGCCGAATGGATTCAGAATTTTAGACAATAAATAGTCACTGTTTTTATTTTCAATTAGGGATAGTGTTAATTGAAAACAAAGGCTTAGAACTTTAATGTTGTTGCTTTAGGTTTAATGCATGCATACAATTATCGCTTGGTATCACTAGGACAGTCAAAAATGTGTTCTGAAGTGTTTTTTACAGAACTTCACTAAAAAATTATTAGGTTTGTAAATTTTAAGTTCTGTCGACCTAATGTCTTGGATCGGCCACACAAATAGCTTGGTTGTTGGTGGTAAGGAGCTAAAAATGGTGTGGTTTAAATTTACCGATCTTTTATGGCGTCCAGATAGATGTAATATTAAAAAGTGTTTTAAGGAGGATTTTAATCTATCTATTTCTATCTTCTCTATATATATAAAAATGAATGTTTGCTCGTATTTTATAATCTCCGGAACCACGTTGCACCTTTTTGAAAAATAATAATTTTATTAATTAAACTTAGTGATCGCGATTTAGGAGGAAGAGAACAGAAGTACAATGCTAATGATTTGCGTGCAATTGTTAAAGCAAATAAACAACTTTTGCTTGCGGAACAAAAATTTGCCTACGATACACTTACAAATGCTATATTAAATGGCAGAGCTGACCTGTTTTTTCTTGATGCGCCTGGCGACACTGGAAAAACGTTTCTCATCGGCTTGCTACTAGTCGACATTCGATCTCAAAATTGAATTGTTTTAGCTCTTGCTTCATCAGGTATTGCGGCGACATTATTAGATGGCGGATGAACAGCGCATTCGGCGTTCAAATTGCCATTGGATATTCATTTCACGGAATCTCCAATATGTAACATTTCAAAAGGACCTGGCATGGCTAAAGTTTTGCAGATTTGCAAAGATATTGTCTGGGACGGATGCAGCATGGCTCATAAGAAATCGCTTGAAGCGCTTGATTGAACTCTTAAAGATTTACGATCAAATACGCAACCGTTCGGAGGTGCCCTCATCTTATTATCTGGTGACATTCGACAAACTTTTCCTGTGATTTCTAAATCAACACCAGCTGATGAGTTCAATGCTTGCCTCAAAGCATCGTATCTTTGGAGACATGTGCAAAATCTCACATCAAAAACCAAAATGTGCGCACATTTACAACACAATGCGTCGGCAGACGCATTTTCAAAACAGCTATTGAACATAGGCGAAGGAAAAGTATCAGTTCATGCTACCACAAAATTGTCCGCAAATTGTTACCAATTATAAAAATCATAAATGGCCTTGCGAACGTGCGATTTTGGGACCAAAAAACACCGACGTCATTTCAATCAACTATGCAATTCAAGAACAAATTTGAGGCGATTCTGTTACCTTCAAATCGATTGACATTGTCATGAATACGGACAAAGTTGTAAACTATTCAATCATGTTTTTGAATTCGTTGGATATTCCTGGTGTACCATCGCACAAATTGTCACTAAAAATCAGAGTGGAAATTATTCTCTTGCGAAACATTAATCCACCCCGTTTGTTTAATGAACCACGACTCGCTGTAAAAAAGCTAATGCCGAATTTCATCGAAGCAACTATTCTTAACGGAGCGAAGGGAGAAGATGCGCTTATTCCACGAATTCCCATTATTTCCACCGACATGCCTTTTGATTTCAAACGACTGCAGTTCCCCATTCGACTTGCATTTTCGATGACCATCAACAAAGCACAAGGTCAATCACTACCAGTGTGCGGTTTGAACCTAAAAAATCCATGTTTTTCACATGGTCAGTTGTATATTGGATAGCAAAGCACGCCGGGTCCTGCTAGTTATTTCGTAATTTTTGAGTGTTGACGTATCATAGAAAATGTGTGTTTGTGTGTGTCTCAGGTCTTTAACTTACAATTTTTCCGATTAAAATAATAAAAACATTTCAACATTAGAGTTCTCTTTGACGCCGCATCGATGCTTTGCTGAAGGGCCCAGACCAGTATCAACCCCTACTGGCCATTCTTTTTCGATTTCGAGTGTGTGCTGATATTGCTGAAATGTTCCCGCATGTTCGAATTCGCGAAGAAAATAATAGAATGCCATTAAGTAGACGACTTCGTCTCGAGTTTCACTAATGAGGAAGAAGCACTACGTATTTCACAAGAAGTCAAATTCATTCATGCAAAAGGTTGTTTTAGCCTGAGGAGTTTTGTATCGAACTGTATGTAAACTCTTGAATGGACAATCTGACGGTAAAGTGAGCATGAACATTGGAGGAGAGTGTAAGTTCCGTGTAAGTTACAACATGTAAGTTACAACAAAATCCGACAAGATGTTTTGAACAAGAACAGATTTCCAACTAAGCGTGAGTTGTTGGCTTTAGTGATGGTGATCTTTGAGCCTTTCGGATTCAATTGTTGCAAGAAGTTTGGAAACTTCAGTTGAGCTGGGATAATCATGTATCAAAATCCGTCGCTCAACGATGGTATGTGATCCAGGATTCACTGTATGAAATGAAAGACCAAGATACCCAGATGCTACTTTTCTCCTGCACGAATAAAATCCATTGAGTTGCATTGCTCCGTAGATGCTGATAGCTGCAGATAGCTTCATCTGCAGTATGCTATTTTCGAGTTGTTTATAAAGACAATGATGTAGAAATTCAATTTGTGATTGGAAAAACTAAATGTTGTCCATTAAAGTATGTATCTATGCCTCGTTGTGAACTACAAGCTGCTGTATTGGGCTGGCGTTTGAAAAGATCTATCACCGAATGCACCGCTTGAGAATCGATAAGTTTGCTTTCTGGACCGATTCAAGAGCTATTTTGTATTAGATTAAAAGCGACCAAAGGGACTGTAAGCAATACGTAGCAAATACAGTTGCAGAAATTTTAGACCACTCGGAAGACTCTGAATTTAAAAAAAAAAAAAGATATTTATCGTATCTAAAATTACTGAGAGTTACAGGATGGATATTTCGATTTGTTTGAAATTGCAAAAACAAATGTAAGAAGTCTCAAATGTTGTCTGGCGGTTTGAATGTCCACGAAATCCAAGATGCTGAATTTTTTTTATACAGAACTCTTGAGAAAGAGAAACATATCTCAAAACAATTTAAGTTGTTGGTTAACTTTTACCTTATTTGGATGAACATAAGTTATTGCGAGTTATTGGCAGAATTGACAAATGTGAGATTTTACCACTATCAGCTAAGAGACCCGTTATCTTACCCAATAAACACGCTTTAACCGACTTAATTATTTATCATATGCACAAAAAATATTACCATCAATTGGGTTTTTGGTCTTCGTTCTTCGAGTACAAAAAATAAGTCGCAAAAGTAATATATGTAAAATTGCCAGATTGGAACGCTACCAACCAATAATGGGACAAATTCCAAAAGACAGACTAACACCGTATGTCAGACCCTTCACATATACAGGACTCGATTATTTCGGTCCTGTTACCATTAAAATTGGAAGACGTACAGAAAAGCGTTGGATTGCATTATTCACATGCTTAACTATAAGAACAATCCATCTGTAAATAGCTGAAGATCTCTCTGCAGATTCCTGTATTTTATGCGCAAGAAATTTCGTTAATTTTCGAGGAGTTCCGGTGCGTATTAGAACTGATCGTATGCGTATCTATTAATACTTGTATTATCTCTGACAACCAAGTTGCAATTTTTGGTACATGGTGTTGATAAACAAATAATCTTAAACGTACACTATACCCTCACATCACAGTAGTACATAAATTGCCCGCTGAACTTGCAATAAAAAATTAATACTATCCAAATAATTTAATATTTAGAATTTTAACTCAACCATGAAAATTTGCTTGTAAACCATATTTGTGTCTGATCCAAGAATTTGATTAATAACTCGAGCGTATAGCAACCATTTTTTAAACATAACAAAATCCTTAAGTAATTGAGCTTGTGGAATTGACTTTGATTTAGGTCATATTTATTTAAGAAATCAAAATTTCAAGAAACATCAACAAAACCTTAATTTATAAAAATATAACTCCAAACATAATTATCAATTGATAGCAATATAAACCAAAAAACATGAACCTAAAAATATTTTCTAAAACTTTCTAAATTAAATGGTTTATTTTAAAATTTAAAAAAAAAATCATAAAATTCACAGTCCTAGTCCTACATACAAACTTTCCTTTTTAATTACCTCAAAATTTTCTTATAATTAAATTTTCTGTTTTCTTTTAATTTAACATTTTACAAGAAAATTCCAAAAAATAAATATTTTAACCAAATTGAATCCTTTTTTTTTTTTGCTAAATAAATGTATAAAATTTAATTTTAGTTTATTTATTTTTGTTATTTTTTCCATTGGAGGAAATGAAAATTTTCAAAAAAAAAATATTTTTCGTATATTAAAAATTAAATAAAATTTCCACAAAATATGCAGGAATAAAAATTCTATTTTTTTTTTGTTGAAATTTGTGTGGACTTAAATTTTATGTTAATTTACATTCATTACGTTAATAAAGAGAATAATAATACCAAAACAAGTGTTAACAAAAAATTGAATACATATTTTTACAGTATTAAAAAAATCAATAATTTGAATAACCTTGGAATATAATATAAATAAATATTTAAATCTACAATGAGTTTCAATGTTTAATTTGATTTTAGGATTAGCGTCATACTGCGGCATTTCGCTCAAGATTAAATCTTATTTTTAGTTTTTTTTTTCACTTTACCAAAGAATTCCAAGACTTACAGATCGGTGAAAAGAGGAACATCCAGATATGTACAAAAATATAGATGGGGGTAAATTTTATAAGCCAAATTAAATAAAACAAGAGTATTGCGCTACTAAGGCTATTAAATTGTTTGCTTGGTTGAGAACTGCGGATCTATTCTTTCGACTTTAACTAAACCAAATTTGCTAATTAGACTTCCCGGCAAATGTTGTCAAAACGCAATGGGAAAACAAAATAACAGAAAATAAAATATAAGTAGACCTACAAATTGAGGTCAAAATCTGATACACCTAAAATATTACTATTAAAATTTAAAAAAAAGATTACAACCAAAAACGGCAAATCTTCAACAAATAGGCGGAGTTTCGACGCAACAATGCATTAAATTAAAGCATGATAAAAAAATTCCTTTTAAAAAAGTAAAAGTAAAACGAGTGTTCAGAGGTTTTCTTCGGTACGAATCGTGGAGACATTCCACACCTTGAGAATATCTCAAGCCGGGCTAACAATTACTTTTATGAGGGAGAATGCGAATTAAGTTGCAATAAACAATATAAAGGAAATAAAGTGGATATAGATCAGAAGGAAATAGATAAGCAGAATAATCCGAGGTGGTTACTTCAAATGGCGATAATGATTGTGTTCTGGTGCAGATATCTTTTATAAGTTGGATGCTTTCAATTTTCCTTACATATCATGTTTGCATTTCTTAGACAGATGTCAAAATTTTTCATCACAACTAGTATGCGTAGCTGTAAGGGGGGGGGGGGGGTGTGAAACATCACGGCTAGTTTTTGGAGTTGCTTAGTCGTGGAAGAGGTTGTACATAACTAAGTGAGTGGCCTAGCATTATCGAGGAAAGTGGGTATCATCGTCTTTTCAAGTCAAAATAATGTTCGTTTTGAAGCTGCGACGTTTATTGGAATCATCGCTGCTTAGAGTATTGAAAAATCCATCAAATGCCCCGTAGGTATATGTGTCGAACGGAGAAGAAATAATAAACGTAGTGGTGCTTATGGATATTTAGATTTTTTTCCGGCGTCAATTATTTGACCAAATTGAATTAAAATTGAGTGGTTTTCGATATGTCTACACAGACTATTGTCATAACTATTGTCATAGATTTTTTGGCATACAAATGTTTTCGATATAAACAAATCTGATATGAAAGAGATATAAATAATAAAAATCGTTACTTTTTGGGTGGTTTAGCGTTTGAGCCATTTTTCAACACAAACCCAAAACCACTCAAAAATATTAAATAAAATTTCTGTTTGAAATATTTGAAGTATTCCGAGTAAAATGTTAATTTTAAAATTCATAATCGAAACAATGAAAAAAAAAATAAATTAAGCGAAAACAAATTTAAATAAATTTATTTTATTTCATTTTAACTATCGAACTAAAACTTACCTTCAACAATAAACATATACCATAATGCAGAAAATCACTATAAAAATAATTTGATTGGAAAATATTAATTACAAAAACGTTATTTTGAAAGCAAATTAAATAAGCATAATTTAATGCCAATCAATTTATTTAGATGAGTCAGAACATGTTGGTAACGTTTATTGTTTTGGCTTGAATTTGATGGTTGAAAAAGTTTTCAAATTCAAAAAATTTCAATATTATTTAATGTAAATAATCGAATGAGGGAATTATTTCATAACAGACACACATGGTGTTGTATGGGGATGTTGAGGGAAATCGCAAAGAAAATTAATTATGATTTTCCTGATTAGAGTTGATCGTAGCAAAGAGTAACTCTTATGATTCCTAAGTTTCAAGTAGCACCAAACTGTCTTTTCATATATATCTACAACCTTTGTTCTCTGATTTCCCCCAGTAAAGAATTTCGTATCACTTTTTAAATTCTCTACCCTTAATTCTATACTTTAATTTCTATACGATGAAGGCTTCGTGCAGGTAAATCAGAGTTTGAACAAAATTATCGTTTAATAAGTTCAAAACATCGCACTTAGCCTGTCGGTTAAATTTAGTAATTTGGGCTTTTATAATATCGGTGTGATGACAGCGTTCTTTCGCTATGGAGAAGTATTTTGCAGCATCGGTATCGTATACCTTTTCATTAACATTGGCATCCAACTCTTTCAATTTATACAATATAGATGATCCATTAAAGATGTTTGCAAAATAGCTCTAATTCGGCTTAGATTTTAACAGTAGTGCGCACTTTTCCGAAACAAATCATGTATTTACGACCGTATTTGCAGTACATATATCCCTTGAGCTTAATAGTGACAACAATGCTATCATCGACATTTGGTGGCAATGCTGATACCATCACGCATACGGAAGTACACAAGAACATTTATCACATTCAAAATCAAACCGGGCTAAGAAACAAGGGCCTTGAATTTTGCAAATTATTTTATAAATTTTTTCTCGTCATTGCAGCTCCGAGAGTAGTCATGGCAAAAACATCCAATTTTCTTGCATGTTGGCCGATTTTACAGTGTCCCGTAATGACACATACGTCTCATTTTGGAGTAGCAGTTTGTACGAAGCAAGTGGTATTCCCACCTCAGCCATGCTTGGTGACATAAAGCAGGAAGTTCCTTGACGAGCGAGCTCGTCGGCCTTTAAATTCCCCGTTATACAGAAAGGTCATGGCACCCAGACAAGATGGATGTTGAACTGCTCAGCCATCTTGTTAGGAGATGCTAGATAGTATCGGTTTACTTTTGACGCGGTGAGGCTTGGTTCTGAAATCTTTATCACTGATTGACCGTCCGTAAAAATGCCGATATCTCTTGTGGATATTACATTATACTTCAACCAGCCAAAGGCAACTTTTACAGCTGCAAGTTCAGCCTGAAAAAGCTACATTGATCAGGTAGGCGCAAAAGAGTATTAAATTTAGTTCGTTACAGAACCACTCCACAATCAACACTCCAATTCAATTTCGGCCCATCTGTGTAGTATTTGACAACACCTGTTTGTTTGTCTAATTCACTTTCCCAGTCCTCTCTGGAATGAATAGCAGTTGTGAAACCTACTTTTCCGAGAATGGTTTCAGAATGGAAGTCTGTGGTCAAAGGAATATTCCTACTTACCAGAATAAGAGTGCCCAGCAGTGACTGCAATTAGGCGTCAATTAGTTTGGATAATATATTGGTAGGCGTAAGCTGCAAGAGCATTTCAAGTTCTGCGCTAGTTGTGCTCCTTAGAGCTCCACTAATGCACAATGATGCGGATCCTTGAACTTTCATCAAGAGTTTCTGATTGACCATTTTATTTAGAGCTGACCACGAAACCGAGACGCCATACAGCAGAGCTGAATGTACAGTAGAAAACGTGGAGATCAAGAGCCCGCCTTCGTCCAATAGGACTTTTGTTCAAGCGAAGTGCTATAGTAGCTTTCCTTACTCATTCAAGAATTTTGGTTTTCCAGCTTGGTTTACTATCCAGAATGAGCTCGAACTAGTTAGTCTTACCAATGATACTAAGGCAGATTTGAGATTTTTGTGGACAAATACAGGTGGTTTAGGCTTCCTAGAAAATAGAACCAATTCCAATTTCTGTGGATTTACCCCAGTCCACAGCTATTAATTGGAGAGCAGTCCACCAAAGAGCCCAAAGTACCAGGATATTTTTCGAAAACGTAAAAGCAACATCATCCGCAAAAGCGGTTACCCTGTAGCCACGTGCTTCCAGGCTTAGCAACCGGCAATTTATAATCAAGTTCCAACGAAGGTGTGATAATACCCCAACTAGCGTTATGCCTCTTCTTACGAACTTGCAAGTAGAGTACTCACCGAGACAAGCTCTGACAACCCTGCCTTAAGAAGTAGATCAATGCACCTAACCAGTGATTCCTCCACTCTTAAATGTACAAGCATACGGGCGATCGCCATAGTACTAACGTTGTTGAAGGCTTCCTCAATATTTCAGAAGCAATAAGCAATATTCATTACAGTCCAGAGATTTCTAAACTGGACGCATGAGAGAATTCAAGACTGTTTCAATATACTTACCTTTACAGTATGCATATTGAGATGCTGTCTACCTTGTAGGTGCCATTAAACCTCACAAAAAGTCTTCTATCAATCTTCCCAGTGTTTTCAAGAGATTAGAAGAGAGACTAATGAGTCTAAGGTCTTTCATATTGCAATGAGTTCGCTTACCCGCCGTAGATATAAAGATTACATTTGCCTTGGTTTATTTCCTAGGAATGTGACATACTACAAGGCTACTTCTATAAATCACTAACAGCCAGGGCATGGCTAGGACAATGGTTAATGCTTGCAAAGATGACCCCATTCGGTCAAGCAGCTATCTCAGAGCAGCTCAACAAGTGCGTTTTTAACAGAAGTTCTAAGGATTCTAAGTGATCCAATGCATACCCACCATCCGATTGTTAAAGATAATTTGGATTAGGTCGACGGTTTACGTCCTAACAATTCTAAAAAAGAAAAAATATGTCTGTCGGTCTGCCGGCCAGCCTGTTTGCGGTTATGTGATGTAAGCGATATCCCATTTTATTTGGTACCACCATTGTCTTGATTGTTGAGAAGCAAAGTCTGTTAACTAGATTTTTGCCGAAGTGATGCAGAGAATAGACAGAACTGATTTCATTCTTTTAAAAAGTTCTTGGTATATAATCTCTTGAAAGAATGAAATCAGTTCTGTCTATTCTCTGCATCACTTCGGCAAAAATCTAGTTAACAGACTCAACTCCACAACAAACAAGACAATGGATAGTATACCAAATAAAATGGGACATTGCTTACTGCGTATATTGCTGTGTATCAAGATTCAATATCGCTCATCAAAAGTTAAAGCTATTGAATTTTAAAATAATTACATACGCTCAGTAGAGGTCCGCCATTTTGTTCAGTATCGCTCAAAAAATAATCAGTTCCTGACAATCCAAATTCACATCTTTTGTCGCTGCTCAAGATAGACATGTTTACGCCCCAGAAGTACTCGGAACCCAGTTCCGACCAAGGACCATCATAAAAATTTTGACGAAAGGTGCTACCCTGTCGCTCCATTTTTGGATAAAAAAACAGTTGTAACTGGCCTCACTGCTTCAAATTCTCGTCATGGCTGGTATTGAAAGAAATCCTGGACCAACTAAAACATTGCATTGTGCAATATGCAAAAACATTTTAAGGGCAAACACTACATCCGTCCAGTGTAATAACTGTAAAGAACGGTGTCTGTGTTTCTTTTTATTACTACACCAAAATGCGGTAAGTACCATGTGTGCTTCGATACGGAATTCACTTCATTGGCTAGCAATTTTCGAGCATATCCTTTATCGATGAAGGCTTGAACTGCATGGCGGTAACCAATAGCGAATTCTTCTTTGTCTTTCATCTTCTTTTCTACCGTAGCTAAGCGACATCTTGCCATTTTATAACTTTCTGGAAGCTCCACATCATTACTTTTCCAAAGAAGTTTCATACCTGTTTGACAGTTTCTTGATTCTTGCCTTCATTTGAATAAGAGCGAGAATGTTATCCTTTCAAAACTCAAAATTGGTTTTCTTCATTTCAGTTCCTAGACTGTCGTTGAAATAATCTCTAACTATATCTTCTAACTCCTTCACTTGAGTATTGAAGACACTATGGCAGTAGTTTTCATTTCCTGTGTCTGCATTGCACAACAACTAGATGATGACTACTACGGCAAGATTGAAGGAATGAGACCATGTTTGAAACTTTGTTGGGAATGGGATTATTTGGTCCAAGTTATGTTCATCAAGATTTTGTAATTTTCTTATCTTCTCAAGCTGACATTTTACTATAAGTTCAGGTTTTCCGAATTCGAACGCCAACTTCTTCATAATCTCTCCGACATTTTGAGGATAAATCAGCAATCCTTCCACAGCTTCTCGTTCACGTCCTTTAAGCGCCTCCACCAAACAAAAATTGTTTTTGACGTTGGTGTATAGGAAAGCTGCATTTGACTCACGGTAACTTGACCATTCCTCAGCATTACCAGAAAACTTTGGTAGAGGATGCAATTTTCGCCTTGCTCCTCCTTTAACACCATACTGATGAATTGCTGACGTCTGAATATTTGAAAGATTCAACCTTGATGTAAATGGTATCACATTTGGGTTATGATACGATGATCCAGGCAGATTTAACGGATTCAACACTGATGGTATCACATTTGACTGATGATACGATGTTCCAGGATACATTAACGGTTGATTAGCAAATGATTGAATGCCATAATCAAAACCCACAGGAGATTGGACAGTGCTGTTAATTCTTGGAGCTTGTAGGGTTGCTTGACTTGCAATCGGCGTTTGAAAGCAGTTTGACGAAACTACATTTGTCAGCATTGGCAATGATGTATACGAAACTATTGGCATTTTTGACAAAGCAAGAGGTACTGATTGACATGAATTTGACGTTTGCGTACAGTTTGCTGAGACTCCAGCGGTTAACGACGCCAAAGAAGCTGGATCTGTTGACGTTGAAGACGAATCCGTCACTGATTGAATGTTAGTAACTGTGGTGGCTAGACTTGACATTACTGCTGTGCTAGTTTCTACATTCGGCAAATCAGCTGGGTCGTTTCTTGTCGACTTCCTCATTTCTGAGACTTTTCGTCGTGTTTCATTCATTTCCACTTTCATTTCACTGATTTGCGACATTAATGCTGCCAACATAACATTGCTTTCATAGATGTGTCTGATGCAACAGTGCTAGGCGCTTGGAAATCCCCTTGTGCATTGACATCTGTCTGATCATTCTCTTGCAACATTTTCCTTGCCTTAGCCCTCGTGGTAGTATTCATAAATTGAATAAATAATGTTGACCAAATGACAAAGATCGAATAGAAACGGAGAGAATAAAATCAATTTGGGCTATATAAGGATTTATTCACTAAAACAATAACAGTAATTACTAACTAGTATAAAATTTTATAAATAAAATAATACAATTACATTTGCCTCCGTATTTAAAACTACTAATTCAATCCAATGTTTCACAATTAATATGAGGAAAAAAACACAATTTTAAAACATGAAAGTCAATGCTAACTTGATATAAAATGAAATTTGAACAAACTTCTTAACATATTCATTGCCTCCATTTTATTTTATCATTTCATTTCATTTAAGATGTTCGGTGGGATATTGTTTAGCTTGAAATATCGTTCTCTGAATTAATAAGACGCTACTACCGCGTGATTTGGTGAAGGTCGTCGTGTACTCTGCCAATATGTATAGTTTTTTTAATCAATATATTTGTTATCAACCCAGACAACAAGATTTGCTTTTACCTTTTATTTTAATCATTTCTGCCCATCAATTCTTCTGTGCTTCTATGCTATCAATTCTTTTATGCTCACCATTGGCGCCCGAATCATGTATTTATTAGAGTCGCATGAATCTAATAAATACATGATTATGAAATTTTTAGATTTTCTTTATAATTCGCTAGCGTAGTAGACTAATTTTTGGTTGATCTAGTTTTCATTTGATGAAGATGTATTGTTGATTTAATTCATGATTATTTACATAGCCTGCAAAATGCAAACCGTAAATAACAAAAATATATATTATATCCTCAATTACGCTTATATCTAATGCAATTTAAGAAAATTACGAAAGATAAGAAAAAATCTCAAAGAAGTATTTGCCTTCAATTAGTAATTGATTATGAGTGTGTTTGAGTGTTAACAAATTTTTTGTTTTTGATATTATTTCTATAAATAAAAATATTTCTGATAACAAACAACAACGCCCACTGATTTAACAAGTATGTCTGTCAATTCAGACAAACGAACAACAATTGTCTCAAATATTTTTCCAAATAGATTTGCACTAGAAATACTTATGTTTGAAAAATAATTCAAATAAACAAAAGCAATAAAATGTTCGTTTCCAATTCATTGACACAATAATCAAATTACGATACTCTAATCAGAAGAATACGAAAAATAAAAATTATTCCATAGAAATTATTAACCAGACAGACAGTCGTCTTGTAGATCGAATTTCTTAAGATTAAAGATTTCACTATATTTTCTGTATCAGATGTTTCGTTCTATTGATTTTTAGTTTGGTGAAGGTTGGATGTTTATTGTTAGTTTTGTGAAAGATTTAATCCTAATCCATTGTAAGTGTATTGATTTTAACTTATGATGTAAGGTTTATACGGATTGTGGGAAATTGAATAGAGATATGTTTTTTCTGTAAATAAAAGTGTGTTATAGGGTTTACAATATGCGTCACAACAACACATAAATACCTTTTAAGACGTAGGTCCCACAACAATTGAAACCACCTGAGACTATGGATTCCGGCAAACTATTCCATTTGTATGCAGTTCGGACAAAGAAGTCTTTCTGAGATCAGCCAGTATGACAACGCGGGATCTTCATCGTTTGACTGGTTGCGCTAGCCGATTGCCGAGTGGAACGGGGGTAAGAATAAGTTTGAGGCATGATGCTGCTGATTTCATCTGAGCACCGTTGAAGACAATATTTGTAAAAAACAACGAGGTCAGCAACAGTGCGACGATGTTGTAGGGAATTAAGTTTTTATGTCAAATCACAATCACCCACAATTCGTATAGCCCGCTTTTGAACAGAGTCCGAAAGGGCCAAGATAAAAACAGAAGCAGCACCCCAAACTTGACAATAGTACTCCATACAGGGACGAATATAGGACTTATAAACATGGAACAATTGGTATGGAGTGAAAAATTTTTTGTATCTATTTAAGAGGCCAAGTTTTCTAGACGCACTTTTTCCCATCGCCATAACATGATCGTTCCAGAATAGGTCATTTGAAACTGTGACACCCAATAAACGAATGTTTTTACTTTTTACATAGTGTAAATATCGGTAACATTCGTTAAAATTTGCTATTTTGATTTGAATTTTTTTTATTTTTGTACTACGAAAGTGACTCTAGTGCCTATCCCACTCCCTTCTATTGACATATGATTTAACGTGAGATATCATATACCGGTTTTGCAGTACAAATTAAACATTTTGCAAATCAAATTCAACATTTTGCAATTCAAATTCAATTTTTACATTTCAAATTCAACTTTTAGCAAATCAAATTCAATATTTTGCAAATCAAATTCAACTTTTTGCAAATCAAATTCAATTTTTTTCAAATCAAATTGAAGAGTAAAAAATTGAATTTGATTTGCAAAACCTTGAATTTGATTTGCAAAAAATTGAATTTGATTTGGAAAAGTTGAATTTGATTTGCAAAATGTTGAACTTGGACTGCAAAACCTGGCTATAACAGCGATATATCACTAGATCGGATAAGAAATCTTCATAATGGTTTATATGTTGGGGTTCATTTGAAAATGATGAAGAAACAATGGGTTTATATCCAAATACAAATTCAAGTGACAGGGGTAGTTAAGGGGTAGTTGGCAATTGAGTATTTTTTAGCAGTTTACAACACAAAATACTAACCAAGTTGTTTTCTTGGTCAGTTAAAAGTGACTTCGGCGTTCCAAACGCAATTAAAAGTTTCACAAAAACTTGCGCGACTGTTTTGGACCTACTATACCTTCTGCTAACATATCGTCGACTTATTTCGCGACTTGAGGTATGACAGCCTGCCGCAGGCGATACGGTCGTTAGTAAATAGAGTATAGTAGAATTTTTTTACCAGCGAATACAAAGATTGGTTGTTCTGCGCATATTCCATATGCGCATGTGTGAATATTCAGTGTCTCGAATTAAAATATTAAAAAAAACTGTTGGGGTTCCATTGAAATGGACAAAAAAACGCATAAAATTAATAAATTACTATGTTTTAAATTATAATAAAAAACCAAAAACTAGTAAAAATATTAATCATTTTGTAGGTTATATCACAAAATTTTGATAATTAAAAATAATTATAATAAAAATGACGACGCCTATGTAAACAAATGTCACAACAAACAAATGGTACGAACTAGGAGTAGAAATTTAACTAATATAATTGTTTTGAAAACAAAATAAATACTACATCTCTGTTTTACTTTTTGTCTCATCTTTTATCTCTTGCTGCGTCCTATCTGTCAAAAATTCGCTGGTAAAAAAATTCTACTATAGTTGCTTGTGGTAGGTATGCTGTCATGTGTGGTGGTTGCTAATGTCAAATGTGGTACATACTACATAGATTGTTTCCTCTTTGTAGTGTAGTTCCTACATATATTACTAATGAATTTCATTGTTTAAATGATCTGAACTAACCGACTTGTTTAAATGATCTAAATTATTATCTACCAGGCGGAGCAAAAGTGTGGAATAATCCTAAGAGGTGGCGCTAGTATGCACCATTATCAACCATTTATATCTCACTTTACTCTACATTAGACCGTTGTCAATTTCAGTAATTGATTTGCCCTATTATGTTATCTGATTATCTGGTGAGGACTCTTATTGGGGGACCCAGGCCATCTCCATTCTTTCATCTTTCAATTTATTTATGCATACTCTGCTATTTTCAGTTCTCCTTCACAGGTTGTACAATTTGGTGAGTTCTTAATTTTAAGTCTGTAGAAATGGGATCGTCATCCGTCTTTTATCTGACTGTACCCATAGTTTTTGAAAAACTCCCGTAGGATATGCTCGCGCTTCTCTTTTAGCTTCTTCTGTCGTTACCTTTAGTATTATCGATTTATCAAACTCAAAATATCAATTGACATCACACATGCTACTATACCCACGGTATCGTCTGCTATCTGCTACTGTACAAAACGACCATCCTTAATACACTCGGTCGGTGTACTGATGACAGCTTCTGCTTGTATGACTCAATTGTCTTTGAATCACCTCCAATAGGAGATTCATATAATATAATCCAGGTTACGACACTAGCTAACAGTACTCTACGTTTTTGTTTTGCTCCTCTTAAGTTTGAGATAATACGTGAAAGTGCTGTATGAACTTTTACTGCTTTGGGTGCTCCTTCCTCTAAGTGTTTCTTAAATAATATTTGGGCGTCAATTATTATACCCAGGTATCTGATTGATAGTTAGCGTAATGTTTTGCTATCAAACCCGTTTTTGATGTAACCGTTTCGCGTGACCAGGGTCATGGTGACCAGAACTGACCCGGTCTTATGGTCAGCTAATTGGAGTCCTGCTACGGAAAGCCATCTTCTAATTGGGTCAATTACATTTGACTTCATCAATAAAATTTGGCTACAACAACTACTTCAATGTCGTCTGCAAAGCTTATATTCCCATCTTTCGATACTTCGAATTTTCAGGCTTCTAAGGCTCGATTCTAAGATAGCGAGGTTTGGGAAAGCACTGCTATAATATTGGCCAATCGGACTGAATCGAATGCATTTTTTATATCTAAACTAATTATAGTACAGTACTTCTTAAAGCCTGCATCATATTTTTCTGAGAATTGCTGAAGGAAAGCGAGGAGCTGTGTCTATCACGAATTAAGTGGCGTCTATCGTTGGACAATTTTTACGGAAGCCATATTGTTGTTTTGCCAGCTCTTCACTTTCTTCTTTAGCTTGCTGTAATCTTTCGCATGCTATTTACTCTAAAACTTTGTCAGCTGTGTCTATAACATGCAAGCTGCCGTTTCCATATTTCAGAAAAAATCCTTTCTTTTAAACAGACGTTATAAACCTCGGGAAATTTGGGCTTGGTTTGGGCTCGGCTTGCTGTATATCGGATTACTTTATAGCAATGTTTGGAATGTCATCTGGATGGGAGCCTTCTGGTTTCCCAATTTACTTAACTCGTTGAGTAGCCTGCCTCCAAAACAACACATTTACTTCGGAGCCCTTCGAAGCCTATCGATTTTAACACTGACAAACTCCACTTTTGCTTTACCGGACCTTTTTTCATAGGTCCATTTTCCACAAGCCGAAAAAGCTGCTCCACCTGTTTCGTCAATTGTCGGTTGGATACCGTCTATGATTTTCTATGGTCCGCTTAAAATGGTAACATCTGTTCTTTCTTCCGGGACCGTTTGTACTGACAGGTCCTGTGCGACCTGTTTAAGTTGTATTATCCTCATCAACTCATCCGATAGAGAGTCTTCTGGAGTACTGACAGCATGCGTTACGTTTTCTTTGTTACCAGCTGCACAGATCATGCAGTTGGTGTCATTTTGGCAGTCTTTAAGTTTGTGTCAAATCCACACCTCATACATTACGTAAATTGGTCTTCATTCTGATAAAATCAAGCTATGTGCCCGTAGTCTAAACATTTAAAGCATTGGAGCGAATTCATCTTTCTCCGATTTCGACTGATTACCCATCTAATCCAAATTTTTCTTTATCGCTAGTTGACCTATATTGCTTAGAAGCCCTATTACCATGGTTAACTTCACTGGTCTGTTGTCCGAACCATCAGTTAAATCTTGCATTGGATTTGATGACGATTTGGACTTTTTTTTTCATTTGAATGATGTTTTCAACGTTCCTTAGGCAACCTTGCTAACCTTGAACTTTTCATAAAAGGATTGTCAGACCTGCCACTATCCTATTGATGCATTTATGCTACCATAGCCAGCTTTGCCACCGGAGTAACATTGCAGTGGCTGAAAGTCTGCTTGCTAACTCCCAGAACGTCCTGCCTGCCGTCCTCCCTGCACCGTAAGTTTTAATTTTTGACCCTTTATGCCAATTTAGTCTCGAGGTTTTATTGCCTCATCAGGTTTAATTTGAGTCTACCACCTACCATCTTGTGCAACAGACTATGTGTTGCGACAGCTCCTGACATGGAGAATAGACGTCGTTCTGTGCGAAGCAATTCATTGCAAAGGACGGACCATTTGAAAGTTTTATGCTTTTTCAATAATTCCTACAATTAAAAATAAACGATCAGAGATTTTATTAGGATCAGGTTGAATTCTATCTTCTGTAATAAAATGACCTAAACTGGCTTTCTCTGTTATAAAAAAAAATGACGTTTGGCCGAACTATGCTTTAAACAGACTTTCCGAAAACGTCGAAGACGAAAGTGAGTTTTTATTGTGATACGCTAAAGAGGTTTCATAAACAACTACGTCGTTCAAATGTTCTAAATATTTTAAACCATCAAACGTATTTATGAGGTGTTGCTAGGTTGCAGTATCCCACCTTAAGCCCAAATAGCATCCTTTTAAACTGGTAATGGTACTAAACTCAGCTTTTTCCCAGTCATCAAAGCGTAATGCATAAGCATAATCATTATAAATATTTAGTATGACTTAGCTAGTTCAAAATTTTGATTATATTTGTAGAGTACAAACAAGATATTCAGAATCACATTCTATTACTAAAAATCGACCACAACATGATATCGTTTCATCTGATCTGGTGACTTTTTAGGATGGCCGAATAAACGTTCTTTTGTTTCACTTATTCCACACTTGTTGATTCGCATATTGATTTGCTTTGTATAAAGATTGAGCCGTTTGCCGATTAACTGACAGTTTATAAGAGTGACAGTTCATTCGTGATTAACTGCAGCTGTCGTAGTCTGCTTAATCGGTTTTTAAACCCGCCTTTAGCGAAACTTACCCCTGTAAACTTGATATATTATGTAGTATGTAAAAACAGAAGATAAATACAGTAGTGAATTGTTTCCGAAGAAGTTGAAGTTTATATCTACTCTCACTTCAATGACTTCTTTTTCGTGAAATAATGATTTAAATTCAGTTCACCTGTTATCTTCAAAAATATTCGAAAAAACTTCACATATATGTAAAATGTCAATCTTAAACCATTTGGTAGCAATCATAACAACAACAAAAATCTTTGTGGTCGGAGAATTGAAAAAAAAATTTCTATGATAGTAGATGAAAAGTCTATTTTCAAGCAGGCTTAATCGCCTGTGAAAAACGTTTTTTCCTCTAGTGTAAAAAGAATAACAAAGTACATAACTACTATGGTATTACTTCGATCTGAAGGACCTAATTACTTCGGTCTGAAAGACCTAAGTATTACATTCTCGAGCCAAAAGTGAAATTCTTGTCCCCACTTTTTTGGCATTTCTCGACGTTTTAGGACCTACTGATTCTAAAAAGCAAAAAAAATGTTTGTCTGTCTATCGGCCGGCCGTCACAACCGACGAAATCTAGAAAACCGTTGGAGGGATTTCAAAAATTTAACGTTCTAAAAATAGGTTACTCTATAGAAAGAGATAAAATGACGACGTATTTGATTACTATACCGGAAGTGTGTCAAAAAATCGTCAAATGTGTCAAAACAAGGAAATTAGTATATTTTTGGCTTAAAAAACGTTAATTTTAAGTAATTACGAATAGAAACATTGAATTTGAAGAAATCTTGATGGTCGGATTGGTATGTGATACCAAAAACTAGATTATTGCATTATAAGTTTGCCAAAAAAATGTTGTCAAAAGAAAGATTATTATTTATTTTTTTACCCAATTTTTTGGAAAAAAATAAAATTAATTATTTGTATGAATTGAAATTTTATTATTATTATAGAGAATTATGGCATTATAAGATTGTCAAAAAAATAATGTCAAGTGTGCCAAAAAATGATTTCATTTATTTTGTTAGCCAATTTTTTTGAAAAAAAAAATTTTGCTGTTTTTATGACGTAAATGTAATTGAAAATGAAATTGGACATGGAAATTTTTGAAATATTTTTGGAATTGCGAAAAAATTTTGTATTGTTGATTTTGCAATAATTTTTGCAATATTTGTAGATTTTTGGAAAAAGTTTTAAATTTTGATTTTGTTATAATTTTTGCAATATTTTTAGAATTTTGGAAAAAGTTTGAATTTTAAGAATTTTTGGAATATTATTGGAATTTAGAAAAAGTTTTGATTTTATTATAATTTTTGGAATTTTGAAAAAGTTTCAAATTCTGATATTGTTATAATTTTTGTAATATTTTTAGAATTTTGGAAAAAGTTTAAATTTTTAAGAATTTTTGAAATATTATTGGAATTTAGAAAAAGTTTAAATATATGATTTTATTCTAATTTTTGGAATATTTTTGGAATTTTAAAAAATGTTTCAATTGTTGATTTTGTTATAATTTTTGCAATAGCTTTAGAATTCTTGAAAAAAGTTTTAATTTTTGATTTTGTAATAATTTTTGGAATATTTTTAGAATTTTGAAAAACCTTCGATTTTATTTAATTTTTACAATATTTTTAGAATTTTGAAAGAAATATGAATTTATGATATTGTAATATATTCTCGAAACGTTAAACTGGGAGGTTTAATTTTCCGACAGTGTATTGATGTTTTGTGTTAGTTTTGTAATAAATTTCTAAACAGAGATAAAAAAATACTTGTACTTTAACAAAGAGTTATGTTTGATATACATCGCTGCCCAAAACTAAAAACCATGTCCTCATAAAAGTTTTTTGCCGAAAACTATATCAAAATCCTTAACCCAGACCGAAGTCTTGATATGTCAGAGCTGGGAAATTTCAGCCCCTCCATTTTTTCATACAATTTTACAATGTTTTTAAAACAAAGCAACTATGAAAAAATAGAATATGAATTTTGAATGTTATTTTATCGATTTCTAATATAATTATTTCTAATAAAATATCGTTTATATATTTAGTGTCATAGAAAAAAATGCATTTCCAACGCGAGATGAAAACATTTTACGTTAGTGAAATTGTCCCACTCGACGCTAACGCGTCTCGGGAACAAACTTTCACTCACGAAAAGCAACGTCTTTATCTCTTGTAGCAAAATATACTATTTTCAAAAATTCATAAATAGCAACGAAACTGAAAATACTCGTAGATTTTATTTGAAATGAGTCAAGCAGAAATTAGAAAAATGATTATTTAAGTTTTTGGCAAGCAATTCCTTTTTCTTAAGGGAAAATTTACTTCATTTATACTGAAAAGTGAAACGTTATTATGCATAACTGCAATGTGTGTATTTGTATACATGTAGTTTTTTTAATCTAAATATTTTTAATTTATTTTCAACATTTATTTTAATTATACAATTAAAATTTATTTGTTTATTTTCTTTGTTATAAAAATATTTAATTGTAGTGTAGCTTGTTTTTTTAATTCTAAATTCATCATTCTAAATTCATCATTCGGAGTCAGACGAGTCGACGTCTCCTAAATTTTAAAATAAAAAGAACAAAAAACATAATAATCGAAAATAGATAAATAATAGTGTTATAAGTGTTAATAAGTGTTAGTAAGTGTAGTAGCTAATAAGTAAATAAGTGTTATAGTGTTTGTGTTAATGTTTATGAAAAATAAAAGTGTTGAAGAACGGACGCGTAATTTAAAAATTGGTGAGATTGTTCTTTATTAAAAAATTATTTGGTATTTTGTGTTCACTATTACTAAGAGGTAGGCAGGTAAAATTTTACCTTTTATTGCTTTGATGTAATAAATTTATTTATTATTTTAAAGCATTTGTCTTGGTAATAGAAACCCAAAAATCTTGTTTTAGTTGTTATTGATTTTTTTGGATTGCCTGGGTTTTTTTTTATTTGAAGTTTTGTGACATGATCTAGCTCCTCCCACCTCGGACTTATTTTGGGAGTTGGAAAGTGTCAGTTGGTTGATAGTGAAATGTTTTTTTTTTGACAAAAGTTAGGAATTTCGAATTTAACCCTTTATTTGTGCTCGTCAATTTTGTTAGTGTATTTTGTGTCCCCATTTTTTTTTTTGCTTTTCTCTTATCGTGCTACTGTTGCATGAAATTTGCTACCGTGTTTTTGTGACAGAGATACCCAGTTTCTTTTGTACTGTTTAGTGTTGAAATTTAGGCCTGGCCGAATTTCAGTAGCTATGCCTGCAATGTCAAAGGGTAAGTCTTTGTCTCAACAAAATGGCCGCAGAGTGAACCAACAGCTTAGCATTGACTTCACCAACATAAGAGGTCTCAATTCGAATCTAAACGAGGTTCATCACTACATCGAAAAAAATAAACCTGACATATTGTTTCTTACCGAAACAATTGTTAGTGGCAAAGCATCGAAGTTGGATCCCGACAAATACCGGATACCTAGTTACGAATTGGAACATTCCTTTTATAACAAGCATGGTGTCTGTGTATTTGTTCGAGATTCACTTTCATGTGTGAGAATTAAGGCCTACGAGTTGAACTCTAAGCACCATAATTCTATAGCACTGAAGATCTCAGGTGTTGATGAAACTATGTTTATAATAGGATTATATAGATCCCCAAATTCTCCCCCAGGATGTCCCTTTTTCGATCAAATATCGGCTAATCTAGACAAGATTACCACGGACTACCCCAAAGCAAGACTGGCCATTCTTGGAGACTTTAATATTCATAATAAAGAATGGCTTAAGTATTCATCGCGCACTGACGACGTAGGAAGACAAGCCGAACTGATACTCGCAGATTATCACGGTTTGACGCAAATGATAGAGTGTCCCACTAGAATCGCAGACAATTCACATCATAACAATAATTTGCTGGATCTGTTTTTGACAAACGAACCAGATACTACGAAGACAAAAGTTGAACAACCCCTCGGAACATCAGACCATTTACTAATATCAGCAATAGTGCAATTTACATCACCGACACAAATTAAAGCAAATCCTCGCCGGGTTTGGAACTATAAACGCGCTGACTGGGAGGGACTGAGAAACTTTTATGACGAAACACCTTGGAAAACTATTTGTTGTGTTGATCAAGATCCTAGCACATCGGTAATAAGAATTTCTGAAATCATAAAAGAAGGAATGCGGCGGTTTATTCCAAATCGATTAATCACTCCTAAAACTGAGCCTTGGTTCACACGGGATGTTGATGAGGCAGTGAGGAATAAACGCAAAGCATTCAAGACGTATAACGCTAATAAAACACCTGAAACCCATAGCGCCTATAAGAAAGCCAGAAATATTAGTAAATTCAAAATAGACTTGGACAAAGACGCGTTTATCCAGAAGAAAGCAAAGAAATTCGCCGAGCACCCATCTGGCTCACGTAGTTTCTTTCAGGCAGTTAAATCAGTCCAGAGCAATTTTACTCGATCCTCTATTCCAACCTTAGTTCTGAATGACATTCCCGTGCGCGACTCGAAAGAGAAAGCGGATCTATTGGGTCGTATTTTCGCAGAAAACTCAAACATAGTTGAACCCCCCCATTCTCCTACACTCATTCCCCCAGTTGTAACGAAAATGAAACCAATTATTTTTCGTTGCAATATTGTACGGAAAATGCTTCTTTCTATCAATATCAACAAATCTGCTGGCCCAGACGGTATTCCACCCCTCATTCTTAAAAACTTTGCTAGGCAACTAGCTCCAATTTTAACAAAAATTTTCTATTTATCTTATAAAACCGGAATATTTCCCGATTCTTGGAAGCTGGCCAGCGTTCAACCCATATCAAAGAAAGGCAGTAAGATAGACCCTAACAATTATAGACCAATTGCAATTCTGTCGGTTTTAGCTAAAATATTTGAAAAATATGTTAACTACAATTTGATAGATTATTTGGAAATGTCGCAAATTATTGATGATAAGCAGTATGGTTTTCGTAGAAGTCATGCAACAGGTGATCTGTTAGCCTACGTATCCCATCTCTGGAACAAATCGCTGGAAAACCACGGTGAAACATTCAGTATTTCACTTGACATTTCTAAAGCATTTGATAAAGTGTGGCATAAAAATCTTATAGCTAAATTAAAATCTTATGGCATAGACCATCTTACTGTCTCATGGATTCATAGTTTTCTTACAGGTCGCCAATTTCATGTTAATTTAGATGGTATCACATCCAATATTTTCACAACCAATGCTGGGGTTCCCCAAGGTTCGGCACTCTCACCAACCTTGTTTCTTCTATACATTAATGACTTACTTATTTCCACAGTGCACCCAATCCATAGTTTTGCTGATGACAGCACATTACATGCATCACATGCATCTCCTAAATTTCGATCTCATACTGCAGTTACCACTGATAGAGAGTTGCTAATTGATTCCATCAACAAAGATCTGGAGCGTATAATGGAATGGGGTGATCGTAATCTCGTTTCATTTAATCCAACCAAAACCAAATTATGCCGTCTTTCACGAATGGAGCGACATAAAAATTTTCCTATTAAAATAAACCAAGAGGAATTGCGTGAGGTTAATTCAGTTAGACTTCTTGGAGTGGATATTCAAAATAACCTGAAATGGAATAAACATGTGTTCAACCTCGCTAAATCTGCAATGCAAAAATTAGGATTCTTGAGTCGATGTAAAAAGTATTTCAATCCCGAGCAAATTTTGCTAATCTTCAAGTCCTTTATTCGTCCATGTATGGAGTACTGCTGTCATGTTTGGGGAGGTGCTTGTCAGTCAACAATAAATTGTTTAGACTCTGTACAGAGAAAAGCAATACGGTTGATTGGTAATACCGAACTAACGGACCAGCTTGATTCACTCCAGCACAGAAGAAATGTGGCTGAATTGTCAATATACTATAAATATAACTTTAGCGAATTCTCCTCTAAGGAAATTCAAAATATTCTTCCATCGTGTGCGCAGTATAGTCGACAAACAAGAGCTGCCGAGTCATCCCATCCATTTGTTGTACAAATACCTCGTTGCAGAACCGTGTCCTTTCAGAATGACTATTTTAATAGAGTGGCCAAATTATGGAACTCATTGCCCTCCTCTGTATTTCCCGATGAATTTTCTCCTCAGGCATTTAAAGAAAATGTCCATTATCATTTAAAAAAATTAGTATAGTTATCCCTATATCCCCATTCCTTCCATTCCTTTATAGTTGACATGGTATCTTCGGATATTCAAAGAGTCTAAATAATGAATATTTCATATTTAGTGTGCTAAACATGTCTAACTAATTAATAAAAAAAAAAAAAAAAAAAAAAAAAATATATTTTTATTATAAGATTTAGTCATTCACTTTTATCTTAAAATCAAAGAATTTACACTTTATTGTTGCAATAATTTAAAAACAGGTGATTTAAACCAATGATTTTTGAGTTAATTTGTTTAGTCTTTCATTATTGTTTTGTTTTTATTACGATGGTAAAATTATCAATATTATATATCCCAACAATATCGTAATGAATCTATTATGCACTTGTGAGTAATAAAAATGTCATGACAACCCGAAACAAATTTTCAGATCATATGTAACGATTCGTGTTTATATATTTTTTTCGTTATTCAATTATTATCGAGCTGTTGAATCAAAGGAATTCAAAAGTAACCAGCATTAGTTTGTATGTTATTTTTATTAAAAAACACGAACCCAAATAATATGAACGAATGAATAAAACCTATTTTTAGTGACAATAATGAAGTAATAAATTTTACACAGATCAATTTGTGAATAACATTAAAATAAATTTCTTTATAATCGACAGTTATTTTTGGTATTGATGTACATTAGATAACATAAATTTTGTTTTTTAAATTAGTTTAAATTCTGTTTCATTTTAAGTAAACAACACATTTTCTTTTGTATATCAGTTTTTGCTGAAATTGAACAAGTGTTTTTTCAACTGACACGCGTTTTATGTGAGACTTGTCCATGAATTATTTATGTGTACATTAATTTGAATATATCTCATTGTTTGTATTCCATAGATAAGCTATAACACGAGTTTAACTAACTCCAAGTAATTGTTATAAGAAAATGATATTTGCAATTGTATTGAGATTATTATTTAAAGCTTTTCAGTTTTGACCAAAGCTCCCGGAAGTTGTAATTGTAGCCACCCTCTGCAAAATATAGTTTGCACCCTTTTTTTTTTTGAAAATGGTTTGAAGAAAAAAAGTGCAACGTATTGCAAGTGCAACTTTTTTCACTTACGCAGCTTAATTTGAACTGCATCTCGTTCTGCAAAATTAATTCCTTAAAAACAATTATTCTACTTAATTTCTCAAATATGTATTCCGTTTGAATCCAAAATTTTTAAAACAAAAAATCTTCGTCGTCATTTAATGCTTTTTTGACCCTTTTTCTTGGAAACAGTATCAAATGTTGATTTTAGTTTTCAAATATTATATAGGACGAATACGGAAATTGAGGTCGAATACAATTTTGTTTTGTATTTGGTTGCGATTATGTAGAATCGTTACATTATTTTCTTCCGAAGCATCTTCTTCTCGTCTTTATATAAGGCCAATCGTTCTAAATGTACAACTTTTTCCTTACCTCGGTGGTTTTTTTTTAATTCTATAAAATACATTATTCAACTTGGTTATAATTTTGTAGGGTTAAATGCAGCTTTCAAGTTTTATGATAACCCTCGTTTCCGTTGTGACTTGTGTGGTCATAAAAATTGTCTTTCTTTAGACTTTCATTCTATCACTAGCCAGCTGTTTTTTTAGCCTAACAAACTTGTGAATATCCTCCAGGTTCCCCGGATTTGGTTGACATATTCTTGCCCAGACAATAATGCTAGTGGTACTGCTTCAAATTTAAGGTCCCAAGTAGTCTTAAATTAGCCAACAGTAGTTCTAGGAGGTGTCATGGTCGTGGTTTCATAAAGTGCTAATCTGTATGCCATAAAAAGTAAAGAATATTATGTTGATTCCAGTTACGTTGGTTCTAACCACTTAAGCTTAACCACTTAAGCAATGTAGCATTTGATATTTCCAGAATGCCATCCTGACTGTGGGTGCAAAGCTTGCTTCATTTTCCCGTGAATTTTTTTCGTGCGGTTTCTTTTAACTGCGCACATTTTATAGTATTTTTGACACCACTCCGCAATTGATTGCCGAGTCGCTGACCAGCAAAAGCGTTGTCGTAATTTTCAAAGAGTTTTGTTAATTCCAAGATTAGATGATCTACACTCGTTTCTTGTGATATTCCTTCAAAACTGTTGGTATGTTCCCTTTTGTTGCCACTGTAAGGAATTGCTTTATTTGGCCATATGAACTTTCCCATACTCACTTTTAGCATCCATCGTCTAAATGGAAGTTGCCCCTTTGCTCACAGTACGCCTTAAAAGTCGGAGTTTTATCGGCAATTTCTCTCCGTACTGGTTTGCAACTTTCTTCTTGAACTTCATGATGAGTTCAAAATCAGGCTCCACTCATCATCAGATACCACTTGTTGTAGTCTTACATCGATGACGTTATCCTTACTTTCTTGTCGACTGCAATATTTACATTTAACATGACAGGGTCGTCTTGAAATGTTCAATATCCAAGTCGTAGGCCTGTAAACATTCGATTCAGCGTGCTAGTTGTTCCTCTGAATTTTTGAACTGGAGTAGTTATCTTAATGCACCATCATGCAGAAATGTTTGACGCATTCCATAATATCCAGTAGCTCCTGTCCGGCAATGCAATAATTTCGCTCCGCCTTAGATAGCATTTTGGAAAAATAAGCTGCTACCTTTTCCTGTCCATCTATTTGCTGCGACTCGTCTTGCATCCTTCTTGCTAGTATTAGTATCCAACATAAACTTAATATTAGGTATTGGATAGGACAGAATTGATTGCTTACACAATCTTCTTCAGAGCTCAACAAATGCTTGTTCCATCTTTCTACAAACCGTTTACGGTTCACAATCCAAGTGCATAATCCAAGAAAGTTTCTAATTCACATAGATTCCCTTCTTCCGACCTTCTTCTTCAACTACCACCTGCCAGTAATCGCTCTGCAGATCCAATGTTGAAAATCTTGAACCCGATAATGGATCTGTTATCAATCCTAGGCAATAATCCTTCTACGTTATTGTGTTTAGCTTCCTGTAGTCAGCACAAAATCTCAAAGTTTCATCTTTCTTGTCAACTAACACAACAGGCTACCGCCAGGGACTGTATAATGGTTCGATTACACCAGCTGCTTTCCCTCACCATTTTATCAGCTTCATCTCTTTTAGTCAATGGCAATTTCCTTGGTGTTTAGCGAATCTGGGTTTTCTGCTTCGGTGTTAGTACGATGTTTTACCATATTGGTTCTGGTATTCCCTTCAGGTATGCTGCAGAATAGGGGCTTTTTCCGGTTATGTATTTAACGTTCTGCGGAAGCCCTTCGCTTTTTTGTAGTCAGTATCTGATTTAACTAAGGCTTTTCTTTCAACGACCTCTTTATGAATTTGATGGTCTTTGTTGGCTTCCAAAATCCACAATCTGGGTGACCGAGAACGTCCTTCCAATTTTCCCCAAATGATTGGTTTTTAATTGGGTGACAGATTTTCTCTGCGATCAAATATTATTTGAAGAATAGCAGTAGTTGATTCTAGACCATTAAACTGTAGTGGCCTCTCTACATTTCTGTACGTAAGTGCTACTTTTCCAGCATCAATAACGAATCCGTTAAGTCTCATGAAGTCTATTCCCAGGCTGATTTCATCCACAATATCAGCTACAACTGCTTAGTGTTGAATGTGAGTATTTCCGATTTCTATGGTGATCATTTACTTGTCTTTAATGCTCTGCTGGTATTGTTTTCTCTTTTACAACATCTGTGCGTACAATTTTATTTGTTGCTTACTTATTTAATGTGATGACACAAGTTTTTCCATCAATATTAGCACCAAATGTAAAGATTTTGCTACCAACTTGTTAAATTCAAAATATGGTTGAAGGTTATAGGCTAATCGGAGTCAGTTTAAGTTCCTTTACGCTGGTTCGTTTTAGTTATGCTACTGCTACACTATGCTATCGGCCTCTCTATCCTGCGTTCGTTTTTCTGTTGATCGTCACGGTTTAGGCGATGCTGATCTTGCTACTTTTCTTCTCATATCTCTGCATTCCCTTAAAATATGAGCCAACTTGCCAGATAGCCAGCATCTAATTCTGTCACAACTTAACCTCCCGTTTTCTTGGTTTGCATTTGACAGCACCAAGTCACGAATTTTTCATACGTTTTCTCGTATTTGTTTCTTGATTTGCCTTACCTCCACTGCCGCTATTTTTATTTAATTCTATAGAAAAAATATGCTATCTTCTGGGATTAACCTACAAACAATAACTGTAAAACCACCTCCTTGTTTTCACCTTAAAATTATAGTTATTTAATTCATATGGTGGTAGGGGAAACCAATGCTAGTTTATTCATACCATTAAGTACTTAAATTTATGCAAAAATGCAAACAGAAAATTAATAGTCAATTTGCAACGACAATCTAAACATCATTATTTTAATTAACTATAACATTTCATGCTGACATACATAATCATGGATTATTATTTTTGATTATTTTAAGTGATAATGAAAAATGCATTCGATTAATTTTTTATCACCGACACATATCCAATAACATTTTTTTATATCGCTATTTTGTACTCTTGGTCATAACTAAACCAGAAAATCACTATAATTTTATTCAAAGTTGATTAAAATCGCATCAATTATATACAATATTGAAAAATATTCAATAGTAGGGTTGCAGGTGTTGATGATGGGCATGGGGTGAGTTTAATAAATAGAATATGTAGATACTATGATATTTTGAGAGAAAGAAGTGTTGATTTTAAGATTTGGTGAAGAATTATTTATTTTCTACGTATCTACAGGGAGCGATCTGTACTGTTAAGGAGATGTGGTATTTCATTGAATCTATAAATTTGCCTTTTCTTCTATTATTGTTGTTTTTATCGCTTTATATGACCTCGTCACATTCCCCTGAAAATATTTTTCAATTTATAGAATAGTCCTGCATTCTCTTGCCACGTTCTCTTAAAAAATAGCTGCTACTATTTTACCCGCTGAATGTTAAACCTTAAAACGTGAACTTTGGCTTTGGTAGTTGGGAGTGAATTCCCTTTTCATTACCGGTGACTAATATTTTTGAATACCCTACCCTACCCTATCTGGGACAAAGACAAAATAAATAAAATTTGTTTTGTATATTGTTTGTGGTAGGAGTTAGGGCTTCCAAAATGCCCGTTTTTGCCAATACCGGTAATGGTAATACCGATTTAAGTATGTCACATAACCGGTAGTACCGATATTCCAGAAAATTGAGAAATTACATCATTTTTGCTTGAACATTGATTAAAATAAATATAAAAAAAATATTTAGCTTGGTCTGTCTTAAGTATGATTTATTTAATGTCGATTAGTGAAACCAAATTATGTAACGATTTTGTAAAACTAAAACAATAAAATAATTACGAAAAAAAATAATTAGAGAATTTAAAAATAGCAAGAGTTAAAAAATGCAAATGCAAAGTTAATTATTGCAAATGTTCGCTACAGCACTCCCCGCCTAGTGCCATCGTTGCAGGGTGGAATAGATGTTGTTGAGGAATGGGATCAAATCTAACCCTTTTACTTTATACAGTAGATCAGCGTCGCCTTGTTTCATTTCTGTAGAGGTAGAAGACGTCGAGGTCACCAGTCTAGGCTAGGATAAATAAATTGATTAATCACAAAATTCACTAATTGTGTTATTTATCTTTCTCTTAACGTTTTTGTAAAATAATTTTTTTTAAATAAAAAAATATAATTAGAGAGCTCCAAAAGAAACTAAAAAAGTTGCCTTTCTCATTCATTTTTTTAAATGAAAACATCGCATACCAGGATAAAATTTTGAAAAATAAATAATGCAAATGTCCGCCACAAATGTGACGAATTTTCTGCAACCAAATAATAATGTTTTTAATTGGGTCATACCGGGTCCGACTTTTAGGGTCATTGCCGGTATTCATGGTAATACCGTTACTGATATTGGAAGCTATAATATAGGAGTATAGCTATTTTCTTAATAACTAAAGATTGCTCAATCACCCCGAGTGTTTTGTAAAGCCGCTTGAGAATCTAAATAGCATTATAATACCAATAACTCAATAAGTGTAATAAAATTTTTCTAAAATGTTCTAAAATTTTATCATTACAGGTTAGTAACACCAAACAACATGCTAATTTACAAATAAAAAACTTCTTTATGGTATGTAGAACTGTGAAAATAAATATTATTGGAAAAATATTTCACTTTTTAAAACGTATTAAATCTTGATGAAACTTTGGTTTATGATGTAGATTTGAATGACAAGGAACTAAGGAGTTTTACATAAAAGTGCAAGTCTTACACTAGTTCTGCATGCCAACTTTTGGCTCGCCACTTACCTCTACGTCTGTCTTAAGTGGACTACTTTTACTTGTACTTACTACTTCTACGTCTATTTTAAGTGGACCACAGTGGACACTCTATCGTTTGTTTTAAGTGGACCAAAAATGTAGGTTAGGATCTTTCGCTCAAACACAGATTAACGTAATTCGACATTTTATGTATTGGTTCACCTTTGTGACCCATACACCCATCGGTCTAATGGGAAAATTACCATTATGAATAACACTATGCGACAAATGATAGGGGTCAGTGATCCGCTGGAGTTCTGACTATTGGGAAAAGTTATATCGGTCAAAAAAAAGTTATACGTGTCCCGGGGTTTCTCTGGGTCACGTCTAGGAATCGAGATATATTGATTTGAAATTAGTAGGTATCATATGGGAAATTGTCAAGCTTGGGTTTTTTTTTTTGACATTACTCGAGAACGACTAGTCCGAGTTTACTGAAAAAAAATTTAAAAAAATTAAGAATTTCAATTTCTTTAATCTATTTATAGACTATTTCTTTACACAATCAACAGTTTCGCAGTTATAAATAAATTTATGAAGAAAATAAATAATTTTTTGCGTAAAAAATAAAAAAATTGTATTTTAAAAAATCATGAAAAATTCAAAATGGGAAAAAGTGTCAAGTCTTATTACTTTGACGTAAAATCACATAATCTTTGCACAAAATGAGACATGGATCATGAAAATCGATGAACGCGTTTCGCTTTTATTCACAATTAAGTAAATATCTCATTTTGACAAGAATATTGATTTTTCATAGAATTTTTTTTTCAATATTTTTACTGGAATAAACTCCAAAATTTGTTGTTTTAAATGTATTTGGACATGTGTCTATGTGTATTGATTTTGTTTTTTTTTTACTTTTTTACGTTTTATTTTCTATCTTTCATTTATTTTTTATTTTTTTTATTTATTTATTTTATATTATTATTTTATTTTATTATTTTTATTATAATTTTATTTTATATTTTTATATTTTTATTATATTTTATTATATTATTATTAATATTTATTATTATTATTATTATTTATTATTATTATTATTTATTATTATTATTTATTATTCTTCATTACTATTATAATTATTATTTATTATTATTGTTTATTATTTATTATGATTATTTATTTTTCATTATTATTATTTATTATTATAATTTATTACTTATTTATTTATTATTTTTTAATTATTTATTTATTATTTATTTATTATTTTTTTATTATTTATTTATTTTTTATTTATTATTTATTTATTATTTATTTATTATATTTTTTTTTTTATTTTTTTCAATTTTAATTATATTTTTGTTTTATGTTTTTATTCTTATTTCATTTTATTTTATTATTTTTATTTTATTTATTTATTTATTATTATATTTATTATTTTTTACTTATTTTATTTTTATTTTTTATATTTTCGTTACTTTTTTAGTATGGTATATCGGTAGAATAAAGGAATTGTAATTCCTAATTTCTAAATTTGTTTCAGCAAAAACGGACTAGTCGTTCTCGAGTTATGTTTAAAAAGACCCCCAAACGTGACAATTTTCCCTATATGATACTTACTAACTTCAAATCGATATATTTCGATTCCTAGACGTGACCCAGCGAAACCCCGGGACACGTATAACTTTTACGGGACCGATATAACTTTTCCCGGTAGTCAGAACTCAAGCGGATTTGGGCTGTCGCAAAGTGTAATAAGATCTGAATTTAATGTTATGTTATGTTGACAATTATTAAAAAATTCTTTCCCAACCTATTGCCTGGTCGGCTAATGCTCCGAGTTAATAAACAAATTTGAGCTTCAAAAGTTTGTTATTTCTTAGCAGGGCAAGCCCATTGAATTTCTTTACATAACTTTGGGTGAATTCATTGGGAGGGAATATATTTCTTGTTACAGCAACATCCTAAATCACAAGTGTAAAGAGTTATCCAATTTTTTTTCAAACAGGTTAATAGTTGGTTGCACAAGAAAGAAATTTTTGGGCCAAGGAGGGATTATATTATACCAGTAATATTTACTGGTGGCTCGTCAAACTTTTAGTTTTTTCATAAGAATAACATGCTGAGAAATGTATTACTAGACAGTTTCGTCTGCATCGTGAAAAAATTGATCCTGTTTGGAAAAAAAAAATAAAAAATTGAGTTACCCTAGTATAGTCATTATTGATTGCTTCCAACACTCAGTCAACATTAGGGAAATTTCAATTATTGGTGCTTTTCGTAAGCAATTAAACTCCTACTCAAGTAAATAATGAAATAATTTGTTGTCTCAGCCGTTTCATCATACTTGTGATGATCTCATTCGTTATGTCCCAGTTTTCTTTTAAGCTAAGAATAAATTGCATATAATAATTGCTATGAGGAGTGATTAATACTCCCATATATGCTGTTCATTAAGTTTCCGTGTGTTTGTTCCGTGTGGGTCCGTTATGTGCTTATACTTGTATAAGTACTCACCGAAATATCCATGGCGTGAGATCATCTGCGTCAAATAATGGTTGACGTCAATGTGCTTCCTTGTTGTCCATGCTTTTAAGTCAGAGATCTTTGATGAAGTTTTCTGGTGTTTGTTGGTCACTATCATTTTATGTGGCTATATGATGCAGAGCCTTTTGCTGTAATATCGATCGGCAACCTATTTGCAATAATATTTACGGCTATTTCAGACACCGTGCAGAAAGCGCAGCATATGTCAGTCTGTATACCGTTTTAATAGGTTTAACATAAGATGATGTTTTCACCGTTGAGGCTCATATGGGTGCAGCATAATTTAAAATTTTTATTTTTTTTCTTTATTTTAAAATTAAAATTCATTACAAATTTGATGCAAAATTTTAAAATTAATTTTAATTGCAACAACTTGTAAAGATATAATAATGTCTGTGTAGCAAGATTCGTATATTTGTTAATTTACGTTATTATTTAATTTAATTGTATTTCTTTGTTTTGTTTAATAACGTTTTATTAGAAACTTTTTAATTTTAATTAATTAATTAACTAATTGACCGTAAAAACTATGAAATGTAATATTGATGTGCTAACATCTACCGATAAGCTTCCTGATCGGTTGTTTATAGCCGTCAATGGTTGACATGAGCCTTGCATGAGCAACCCAACTCACTGAGCTTTGTTACATCAAGTGGTCTTTGAAATTGTTTCTATGGTAGTTGAGTCTGTGGTAGAACGACTCTGGTGCTGGCCAAATGTTATGATCTGTCCACCAATCTGTCATTATGATATCGATACTTTCCTCCTCTGTAAAAAGTGAGGCATCCACCCTCCAGTCCTCTGGGCATGGTATTTTAGTATTCTGCTTACCCGTGTCTTCTGTACACGCGCTAATGCCTCCCGGAAAGTGTGTTTTTAGAAGAGTGCCATCCGGCATTCTTAACGAAGTTTTAATCTCGACACCGTCCTTCGTCAAAGCCTTATGCAGCCTACAGGCGCTGCTGAGATATTATCACAAAATGTTCTGAAACTGCCCCTCTTTGCCCTCCTGATTTCTTTATTGTAGGTGGTAAGTACCCTACTCTTTTCAGTTTCCGGATTGCTTTGCTCTATTGAAAAGCTCTCTCCGTACTTCTGTTCTTAGTTTTGACAACTCCTTGCTCCACCAAAACGCTTCTCTTTGCTTTTTTACCTTAGTAATTGGGCAGCTGGCTTCAAACGCCTTAGTGATTGCCTAGATTTTCCTCTGCTTCAGCTTGTTCCAGCGCGGTGTAGTGTTTTACTGTCCCTCTAACAGTTACTAGCTGTAGACTTTCTTTAAGGTTGTCTTCAACTTGATCCCACCTTGTGTTCCTAGGGTTCCAAAATGGGGGTGATTCCTCTTTCGTACTATTCAGTTCAAACAGAATCATTCTATGATCCGACAGGGAGGGTTCATTTGATACTCTCCAGTTCTTTATGAACTGACCTACTTCGATACTTTCTACCGTTAAATCTAACACTTCCTGTCTTGCCCTTGTGACAAAGGTGGGTGTGTTCGCGACGTTGAACACGCTTAAGTTTTCTTTAATTAAACATTTTAACAGAAACTCACCTTTCTGGTTTGTATCAGTACTTCTCCATGTCTCGTTGTTAGCATTTGCATCACAACTGATGATAAGAGGCCACCTTTTCTTGCTGCATCATTCTACCAGCCTCTGTACCTCTGTAGGCGGTATCTGTGTCCCGTCTCAGTATGCCGATGCTACCACTACCTGGCGGCGAATGCCTCCGAGTGTGATGGTAGTTGATATGGCCACCAAGTCCCTGGTAAGAAGATCTGAAAGACAAATATAATTAATGTTTTTCCTATTCATAATGCACGCTCTGGGTAAGTCTGCATTAGTATTCCATACTCTCTTTGCCTCGCTGCTGGCAAGGCCCCTCACCCTGTTTTTGTGGATCCAGGGCTCCTGTATCAGCGTGAGCCCTTGTTGTTTCTTAGTGAATGTCCTGGCCACCACAGCTGACGCTGCTATGACGTGGTGGACACTCACTTGGGCCACGCACAATCTTCCTGCCGCCTCCATTAGATGTTGTCGGAGAAGGGCGTATCTGCCCTTTCATCCATCAACAACCTCTCCTCCTTCTCGGTCCCCACATCCCCGATGCTGCTACAATCCTCTGCAGCAGCATCCTCCACTTCTTCGACAACCATATTTACCACCTTACTGGGTGTCTTTAAGGTTGCGACTGCCCGTTTGTCGGTGATAGTATCTGTGGTGCTTCCCCCGAGATACTACCTGTCGCTTTTTCCTCCATTCTTTCCGCAAACGCCCTTCTTGGTCCGTGGACAAAGGCTTTGCCAAATCGATAGTTAAGGGTATTCCCTATCTCCGATAAAGCTGTCTTTACCCTGTCGTCGATCAGTGTAGTCAGGAGCTAGCCTGTGCCCTCATCCCGATTGCCCGACAGCTTCCGATCCTTGATAAACAAGTCGGCGTTTTACCCTTCTAGCAGCGCGAGAGATTTCTGCCTGGTCTGCCCAGCACTCCTTGGGAGAAAGACGGTAATCTTGTGAGGAATCGGAATATTATCTCCCAATTTCGTCACAAGTGAATGTTTACCAACTTTCACTTCAAGTAAAACAGACACGAGCCATTTTACCGTCTGCTCGTCGTCGCACTCTACCATCATATAACCAGGTTTGAAATGAAACTCCCAAACCCGATCCTGTGATAAGCACATCCTATTGCTAGTTGGTTCACTAGCCCTGCCTCGATTAACTCTAGCTTTTCCGCACTAAGCATCTTCTGGGGATACTCCTCATCCAGGATAGCTACTTTTATCGTCTTAATTACACCAGCGTTGCTGGTGCCTGGTCTGAGATGATCTTGCTCTCTGTCCTGACGGGTGGCTATCCTAGGCTTCCTTGCTGCTTTTTCCTGCGGCGTCGTAGCCTCTCTGGTACGGTTTACATTCTCAGCTGCGACGGTTGGGGTCTTCCCTTTCCGTTCCAGAGTCTTTTTTTAGAGTCCTCTGGAGACATCTCCTCCGCTAGGAACCTTAGGTACCACCTGGTACCAGCACTTCTTGGTACCATCATCCAGCCTTTCGGGCTGTCCTAAAGGTGGTAGAGGTACACCTCTCTGCCTACTACACCTTTTGCCTTTCTTTGGCATAGTGCTATTTTCTGCCGGCACGGAAGCCTTACTGGTGCTGGCCGTAGAATTGTCACTTGCCGCTGGTACATTCACATCATCAGCATGACGAGGAGACTCGCTTCTGCGCCAGGCACTTGTACCTGCTTCCTTCGTCAACGCGGGGACGTCCCGCTTTTGATGTTTATGCGTTTTTGTTTTTATTTTTAAATTTATTATTATTTTTGTTCAGTTTATTCTCACGAGTTTCACGGGAAGATAGGTCGATAGGTCAGAGCCCTGATAACTTGGCAAGGTAAAATACACTTGGAGGTCACCCGGTATCCATTCGGCTCCGTTCACAACTGAGCTATTTTAATGGGTCCCCCAGCCTAGCCGATCATCAGCACGGCACGAGTCGCATGACACCTTGATCCAGCCCATTTGCTTATCATTTAGCGTGACCCGGAGGCGATAGCATTATGGAGCTGAACAACCTTGATAGATAAAGAACTATTACGCAAATGATATATAAAACAAATTGTTAATACTACGTATACACATTGAACTATTTTATGCTTACTTAGATTTGCGTAAAACATTATTTTTTCGACCTCAATTACTATATGCCCTCTTATTATTACTTTACGTAACACCCCCAATATTCACAGCTCGGTTGATTAACGCCATATGCAAAAAACAATGAACATTACCATATGCAAGAAAATGGATTAGTGTTTTTGATTAAATTTTTAAAAAAAATTTTTATATTTCCAGATGGCGTTAAATATTAAAAAAAATTTTTTTAATATTGAGTTTTAATTTCAAAATGGCGCTGCAAGTTCACGATTTTTTCTGTGCTAAAAAAACAAGCGGGCTTACAATATTGGGGGTTTTGCTTTACGCTATTTTTTTGTTACTTTACACCCTATTGTAGGAAGTATAAAAAATATTGTATGTACTACAGGTGTAAAGATTATTTCAGTGCTAGCGAAATTTTGCCATCGACTAACGTCTCGTGTAACAAATTCGCACTCGGGATGAAATGTAAAACTTTAAACCCTTGGTACGTAATAGCTATTTATATACCAAGTGGTTATGAACATTATTATGCTCGGAAAGAGAAGTAATCTTGCCCGAAGATCTTTGGCACGAATTATGGATGTTGCTTGATAGGTGTTATATCTAGTACCGCCAGTCGTTGGTGTATGCAGAATTTTATGCTTCTCTTAATAAGCTAAAAACTAAGAAACAATCTTACATGTTAATCTATATTGATATACACAAAAGTACAAATGTATCCTAGTATGTCATGAAAATAAAAAGTTTGAAGTTTAAAAAAATCATTTGTTATTTGTTTGTTGCTATGTAAACAAATCATCCCTGTCCTCCTTTAATCATAAAATGGAATAAAATAAAATAAAAATAGATCGAGGTGAAAATATGAAATAACCTGAAAATGCTAGTTGAAGTTTATTCGTCTTCCAGTGTGAATTAATAGGAACTTAAGATCTCCATTACCGGGTTATCATTCCGTATATTCGACCATTAGCAAGTTGTTTTCTTAAATTCCAAAAAATCGAATGAAAATATTTGCGTTTTTAGAATTTTAAAAATAACAAATTTCAATGTAAACAACACTTTTAACAGTGACAAATCTATAAAATATTTTAACTATCTCTGTCTTTTATGTTTTCAAACTGCAATCAAGGTTATATAAATAATTTCAAAAAAGTTCATAAAAATTAATGTATGTTTTATTTAAAAAAATATTTTTAAAATAAAGTTTTTCTGTCAACCATAAATGTTGCAGTAATTTTGTTTAAATTATTGTTTAAGGTAAAACAAAAACAAAGTTTTCTTTATCGTTTTACGTGTCGGGAAAATTATGAATCATAAAAATAAGTGCGATCCGTTGCCAAAAAAATATCAGTCATGATTGTTTGTATTTTAATATTTATTTATCTTTGGAGAGAGTTTATTTAAAAGGGTGATCCAAAAGCGCAATAAACATTAATGGGCGAAGACCTCGAACAGCAGGATTCAACCCGCATCCGACTTATTTCCTTCTTGTCAACTGATTATGCGAACTTCATTTAATTTGATCCACTCTAAGCACAACCCATAAATTCAATAAATATTTGTTTTTGTGGTTGTAAATAAGTGTAAATTATACTATAATTATGGCATTAAAAAAGAAAATATCAAAGAATTGTCACATTGTCGTGGGTTTATGAGATTTAAAAGTTTAATATAGACGATTTTCTAGACGGTTTATTTTTAGCATATTCTGATGACTTTTTCTTGGCAAAATTTAATTTACTAAAATATAAATTTGCATATACGTTTGTTCACATTGTTTTGAGTTTTACTATTATATGACGTATTAGAAACTGTCTCTGTCTAACTATTTTACACAACTGACCAGAGATTTTGTTTCAAATGCTGAATTTTTATAATAAATACCCTTGTTACAACTACATATTAAATTATATAAGCAATTTATAAATGAAAAATTAAGAATAATAAAAATGGAAATTTAAATACGTTCTGTCGCATTACTGCTATTGGCTTGAGGCCAAATTGATTATTTCATATTTTCTTTTGTTATCCTTGAATTGCCAAATGTAAATATGGTCATCGATTAAATAATAATTTAATTTTGTTCGTTTGTACGATGTGTTAACTTGATGTTGTTCTTTTAGTAGAAAGGCTTAGATGACTTCATTATATGCATCCGAGTAAACTTAGTTTGATAAACTTTAGTTTCTTGGGGATTACTATTATGCAGAACTGCCGTTAAGGGTAGGCAGTATTGGTATTTGTCTAGCGCAAATGGCAAATTGAGTAGTATATAGGACGGTGATCGGTCTTTGGCTATCAGCTCCCTTAAGTCCTATAAATCTTCAGGTCCTTACGACATTAGGCCCTTTATGACAGAAAAGTAATTCAACCTCTCGTTTTAATCTTGAAGAGGACAGCCTCTCATATTGTGGGTAGAACATTTGACCTTATCAGGTCTCCAAAGAACATGTTAGAAATAAGCTATATAATAAGCTATAAAAATACGGGGAGTAAAGTGTGTCAGCAAATGTTGTAATGAACACTATGCATTCCTGATAATTAAATCACTATCAGGAACACACAACGTTTATTACAAATTCGAGCACCACATTGGGCGCCAATTTGCAATGAACATCGTGCATTCCTGGAAGTGGAATCACTATAAGGAACATTAGAAGAAATGCATGCCGTGAGATTTATATTTCCGACTGGCTGCAGTCTGTGAGTTCAATTATGCTTGTCCATCACAAGACCATTACTCGCACCACATCAAATATCAATATTACATTTAAAATTTAAAATGTTTCACTCATCTCCATTATTTGAATTAGATCCAACTCTTCATTCTTTCTCCACACTTACTAAGCATATTGAATATAACATATAGTAATTAATCTAAAAACCACCAATGGTACAGGCTATTGATGATCCATATGGCGATTGTTAAATATAAATAATAATAAATCAATATAATAGAAATCGTTGCACCAATGGTATCGTTGCGCCAATGGTGTCGGCGAATGTTGAATATGTATATCAAATCAATATAGGAGTAATCGTTGCGCCAATGGTGGCAAATAAGGAATATGAATAATAATAAATCAATGTAATAGCAATCGTTGCGCCAATCTAAAGGCGTACATAAAACACAACAAAAAAAAATATATTATGTAAATTAAATTTTTAACAAGAAAGATTTCTATTTATAAGAGCAATGTATTACTTTTGCAGCTCTAGACAAAAACATAAAATTTAATACAATTTTAATCTAATTGGAAAATAATACCATTGTTCAAAAATTTTTTTTATGTATTGGATTAGAAAAAAATTCACTTACGTTTCAAAGTTTGATATTTTATCTTATCGAATGAATTAAAGTCGAACCTTTTAATAACTTTTTTATTCGCCTACATATTAAAGTGTTAATTTATTAATGTGATATGCGGCCCTAAAGTGTCAGTTTTTAACTATTTATTTTGTTGTCATAGTTACGTCCAAAAAAGTGAAAAGCATTTGTATTTGTTTAAATTCTATGAAAAATAGAATTTTTTATCAAAGCAACCCTTAAATTCAAAATTTCATTACCCAATTAAAATAGTTGTTATCATTTGTTGTCATGGTTATACAATAATTTGAAAAAAATCGGCTAGCGCCTCGATTTGCAAACTCCACATCCGTCCAAAATTTTTAGCTTTACGTCCTAGCATCATAATGTACTATTATAGACGTTCGACCAAGATCAACTTTTTAATATGCAATATTTCATAATTTCCAGCAAAACACTGATCCAATATAATTAACAAAATATTTAAACGAGTTTTATATTAATTACGTCAATAACCATATTATTATCTAAAATGAATTATACATGAATACTTTTTTTCTAGTTTCAACAATTTTCATAAAAACGAATGCAAATTTTTTACGACAGGTTTTGCAGTCCAAATTCAACATTTTGCAAATCAAATTCAACATTTTGCAATTCAAATTCAATTTTTACATTTCAAAATCAACTTTTTTCAAATCAAACTCAATATTTTGCAAATCAAATTCCACTTTTTTCAAATCAAATTTAACATTTTGCAAATCAAATTGAAGAGACCTGATTATGAGGATTTCAGTACAATTGTTTAAGGTCTTTTGGAATGAAGAAGAATTTGAATTTTTTTCAGTTTTATAAAGTTTTTTGCCATAAAACTTTTAGAAACACGTACTGACTGCTTCAACAAACTTGCCTTTTAAATTTGGGACTAATCAAATAATGAGAAGTTACTGAAAAATTGATCACAAAAGTGTAACCAACACAACTGTCAAAACTCAAGTTAAATAAAAGTTTGTAAAAACATTTGTTTTTTATTTTTTCGTACATGGCGGAACCAATTTCTAATCGAAAAAATGATGATAGCTTTACACAATTTTTCCATGGGTGATATGAAATTTTTTCTAAGTAGCACAACTCGAGGACAATACAGCACAATCTCTGTATACATATTTTTTACTTTTTTTCAAAATGCCTGGGCTAGCTTCTGCTATAAAAAACGTTTTAGCATGTCAACTTTTTTACATTGGTAGGTCATGGTACATGGTCTTCTTTTTGAGTAGCACAACAAGCACAACAATAGAACAATACAGCTCAATCTTTGTTCTGCTCGAATGCTTTCTGCTCGAAAAAATCGTTTTGCCTGTCAATATTTATTTATTGGTGATATGGAATTTTTTTCTAGTAGCACATTCAGCACCACTATGATAAAATACAGCACAGCTTTCTTTTTTTATGTTTTGTTAAATGGCAGGGCTAACTTCTACTTGAAAAATCGTTTTAGCGTGTTTAAATTTTTTCGTTAGTGGGTACGAATTTGTTTTGGAGTAGCACAACCCGCACAACTTTAACACAATGCAAAATGGCGGGGCTAACTTCTATTTGAAGAAATGATGTTAGCGTTATAAAATTTTTCTGTTAGGAATACGAAATTTTTGTCTGAGTAGTACAACCAGCACAACTTAAGCACAATACAGTACAACCTTTGTTTTTTATTTTTTTTTTTTTAAATGGCGGGGCTAACTTCTGCTCGAAAAATAGGTTTAGTATACCAACTTTCATTCATTGCTTATATGCAATTCTTTCTGAGTAGCACAACCAGCACAACTAGAGTACAATACATAACATCCTTTGTTTTTAATTTTTTTTCAAAATGGCGAGGCTAACTTCTGCTCGAAAGCTTTCTGCTCGAAAATATCCTTCTGCTCGAAAAATCGTTTTAGCGTGCCAACTTTTATTCATTGTTAATATGGGATTCTTTTTGAGTGGCACATCCAGCACAACTGTAGCACAATGCAGCACAACCTTTCTTCTTTGTTTTTTTTTAATGGTGGGGCTAACTTTCATCCGCAAAATGGTTTTAACGTGGTTTAAATTATTCTGTTGGTGATACAAAATTTTTCCAGTAGCACAACCAGAACAACTTTAACACAATACAGCACTTCTTTTGTTTTTGATTTCTTCCAAAATGGCGGGGCTAAGTTCTATTCAAAAGAAATGATGATAACTTTATAAACAAGTAATAGTAGTAAACAAATTTTTGTCTAAGTAGCACAACCAGCACAACTTGAGCACAATACAGCACAACCTTTACTTTTAATTTTTTTCAAAATGGCGGTTCTAACTTCTGCTCGAAAAATTGTTTTATAGTTTTTGGAATCTTGGAGAAAGTTTGAATTTTTGATTTTGTTTATTGTTACAACTTTTTGAAATCAATTCAATCAGACCCCTTTTATTTGAAAAAAAATAAATTTTTTATTTGTGTGACATGAAATTATTTGATAATGTATTATTTGTATTTGAAAAGTTGAAATTGCTGAACGCTAAATGGAAAGATTTTTGAGTAATTTGTTGAGTGTATCATCTTTTCACTTTAAACTATGTTAATCTATGATCTGTTTTAATTTTCCGGTAACATATTAACGTTTCGTGTTAGCTCTGTAATAAACTTCTAAACGATGTATATTAAAATTTTTTTTATGTTGAATATATATCGCTGCCCTCAACTACAAACAAGTACTGATAAAACCCTTTTGCCATAAACTATAAAAAAAATCCTCAACCCTGACCAAAGTTTTGATATTTCAGAGCTTTGAGATTTCAGCCCCCTTCATATTTTACTGTTGTATTCACTCAGTTTTCTATCATCAATTTTAGAGAGTTTATTTTCAAGACGAGGAAAATGGTTTAACATTTTTGTAGTTAAATCGCGTTAAAAAGCTAAATGTTTTAATAAAACTCAGAAAAGTCTCACATTTCAAAATTTGTGAAAGAAAAAAAACTAATGTAAGTAAACTATTTCAAACTAATTAATTGATTGTAGATCTGATTGTAAAATGAATTATAGGTTTGAGTACTGCATTAAAAAGACAAGAAACATAAATTGAGTTTTCGTCCAAGCGCATACTACAGACATTTTCCAACAATTTCTCAAACATTAAATGTGAGGTTTATTATGCAAGATCCAAATCAACGGAGTTTAAGAGGCGCTACTGCAATGTTAGCAAGTTGTGCTATCTGTGATCGACCAGAGGTGTAATAAAAGCTTCCATCAAGAATTTGCAAGAATACCAGAATTTGAGGTGGTAATTGATCATCCACACACGTGTGATGATTGTATCAATTCGACAACAAGCTCTGAAACACAAACAACAATCTCAGAAGCTCAAGAACCTAGTAATAGATCAACTTTAGTTAAAACTAAGGAAACATTAGAAGCCGAGATTGAATCACTTAAGCAAATGAGAGAATTACTTCAACGTCGAAATAGACTTCTTCAAGAGGTTCAAACAATGAGAGTTGTCCCACCGGAACAATCGCAAACAAACATAGGAGAGACACAGCATCCTGAACTTGCTTCATTTCCAGAGTTTCAGCTGGTTCCAACGATCCATACCTCAACACGTTCTTCGATTGATTCTTCAATTTCAAATTTCGCTTATCATTCTACTCAATCCAATGCTCCATTACCCACCAGTTCATCACAAAGTCGTTTCAACAATTATGTTCCATCATCAGTAACAAGCGTTCAAAACATAATGACTCAATCAACTTCTACTAGGCCAACTGTTTTGCCAAGCGTTCCAACAAGTATGTCTCAAGGTTATTCTCTTAATCCATACGCAATGCCCTTTGGGATTGGTCCAACGTTTCAAGGCCAACAATCAATGAGAGACAGTTTTCCATATCCAGTGTTGTTGCAAAACAGAGAGAGAATTTGCCTGTCCAAAGAACACATTCAACCTCCAAAGTGACTTCTAAAGATCTGCCAAAATTTTCTGGAGCTTTTCGACAATGGTACGCAACAAGCACATTAACGTGTAACTTCGATGACATGGAGAACTTAATTCGACTACAAAATTCATTAACTGATGAAGCAAGAACAAGCGTTGAAGGTATGCTTACTCTACCTGCAAACGTTCCATATGTCCTTCGTCGTTTTTGGACCTTGTATGGTCAAGCAAATTATCTCATCAGAGAGTTAGTGGTTGAAATTACAAAGTGACCACAAGCTTCGATGAAAAATCCAAATTCTATACTTAAATTTGGTATTCAAGTCCACAACATGATGTTGTGGGTGGTCGTCGTTCACAAAACACAAAAGAACCATAATTTCACAAAACGAATAATAACATTTATTATAAAAAACTTCTTTGTTTCTTTTATTTTAAAACACTTTAATTATTTACAAAATTAAATAAAATATTTATTTTTAGATGTTTATTATTTGATCATCAGATCAATTCTGAACGTTTTTCAATTAAAATTCTCCTTAAATATCTAATTAGTACATTAATAACTTATGTACTAAAAATGTATTTAAATGTATTTATAATTTCAGGTTAATTAGAAAGATAAAGGTTTATTTATATATTCCGTTGCATAGCATAATGTTGTGCTACACAACACCCCTCCACCCATAAGATTAATATAAATAGATTATATAGAAATAGAAAAATTATATATATAACTAGAACTATTAAAGTTTAATTTCATTTTATAAAAATTATTTCAAATTTATTTTAATCAATATTGTTTTAAATGAAATTTTTTTTTTTTTTTAAACTAGAATAAACTTCTAATAATTCAAAATAGTAATATATTTCTTATATGAATTTTAACTAAATTATAAGACAATTATAAATTGTTTTTATTTTGAGAAAAAAAAATATAATACAAAGTTCTTATATGTATATTATATATTTATTATATAAATTTGTACAAATTTGTTTTTTTTTTTTATTTCTGTACATATTTAAATATCGAATTCGTTTTTAAATTTTTTCAATCGATTATTATGAACTGTTTTTAATGTTTTTCCAATCTCAATTATTGAATTTTCTTCTGTTAAGATTTCATTAATTTTATAAGGTCCTAACCACAATGGAGAAAGTTTTCCTTTACGATTTTCATTTTTTAATAAAACTAATTCACCTTGAATAAATTTCGTAGGGTTGATAGAATTATCATATAAAATTTTAGATCGTTCTTTAGAATTAACTATATTAGATTTCGCTATGTCAAAAGAGTTTTGCATTTTAAAGTTTAATTGTTTAACGTAATCATCATAATTATATAGTGGTTGAATGGTTTTTAGAAATGATGATGGAATGATAGGTTTATGACCAAATAATAATTCATACGGCATAAATTTAGTAACACTATGTGGTGTACTATTATAACAAAACATAGCATATGGAATCCAATTATCCCAATCGTTTTTATCTAAATTTGTGTAATTACGTAGATAATTTGCAAGATTTAAATGACTTTTTTCCAGAGCTCCGTTCGTTTGTGGATGATATGGGGATGTTTTCATTTTATTAATTTTGAAAAGACGTGTAACATTTGTAAATAGTTTGCTTAAAAAATTACTACCTTGATCTGTCAGTATCGATGTCGGAGCACCGTAAACACAAATAAATTGTTCAACGAATGCACGAGCGACGGTTTCGGCCTCTTGATTCGGTAGTGGTATTGCGATACTATACTTTGTCAAATCGTCTTGCATCGTTAGTATATAAGAATTACCATTTACAGTAACGGGGCTTATTGGTCCTACAATGTCTAATGCAACTCGTTCAAATGGTTGTGATGAAGTGTCGGTAATGACCATTGGCATTTTAGTATTTTTAGAAACTTTATTTATCTGGCAACTTTTACATGAATTAATATAATCTTTGATTCGGTTAAACATATTTTTAAAATTGAAATAGCACTTCATGCGGTTGTAGGTACGATTTATTCCTTGATGTCCACCAAATGGTCCATCATGGAATTGAGAAATAGCTGAATTTATATCGGTTTCTGAAGTAATCTCTACAATATTTGAATTATTTTGCAAATCTTCGTTTATTTCGTCATTCGACACAGATATATCGATCATTTTATCTTCATTCTTAGCTTGAGCACGAGTTACAACATTTATGTTCTTATCAGTGTCCAATGAAATGCGACTGAGTGCATCTGCAACATTATTTGTTTTACCTATTTTTATAGCGTTTTTCCGCTGTCACCAGTGTTGTGGGTGGTCGTCGTTCACAAAACACAAAAGAACCATAATTTCACAAAACGAATAATAACATTTATTATAAAAAACTTCTTTGTTTCTTTTATTTTAAAACACTTTAATTATTTACAAAATTAAATAAAATATTTATTTTTAGATGTTTATTATTTGATCATCAGATCAATTCTGAACGTTTTTCAATTAAAATTCTCCTTAAATATCTAATTAGTACATTAATAACTTATGTACTAAAAATGTATTTAAATGTATTTATAATTTCAGGTTAATTAGAAAGATAAAGGTTTATTTATATATTCCGTTGCATAGCATAATGTTGTGCTACACAACAATGATAGTCACTATGAAGACAGCTGGAATGGTGGATCACTTACGAGATCCAATGATGTTGGACAAACTTAAAGAACGACTCAAAGTCGAGCTTCAGATGCAGTGGGAAATTGTTGCACAACAAATAGTGTACCCAACTCTTGAATACTTTGATAACTGGATTGATAATCTCGCCATGGTTGCCTCAAGAGTGGCTTCAACTAGTTTCGACAAGCCAAAGCAACAAACCTCGAGGGTAAACGTTCATTCAGAAGATTCAAAACCCAAAATTGATTCTTGCTTTGGATGTCAAGGAGATTGCAGGTCACCTGAGAAGTGTAGTACTTTTGCTTCAATGAACCGCAATAAAAGGTGGGAGGTTGCCAAGGAAAAGCGTTTATGTTCCCGATGTCTTGTGAAACACATTGGTAAATGTACGGAAAAGTCAAAATGTAATGTTTAAGGCTGTGATAAGCGACATCATAAGTTATTACACAACTTTGAGACCTCCAATTCCAATTCAACCGAAAAGAAGCCAGATAATGAAAAACCTTCAACGTCTCAATGTGGCGTTCAGACGAGCCATTATTCAATGTTACATAATACATTGTTTCGTATCATGCCAGTCACACTCCAAAATGGTAGCCAAGAGATTTCGACTTATGCATTCATGGATGAAGGTTCTTCAGTAACCTTAATGGATTCAACGTTGCTCAGAGAATTAAATCTAACTGGCAAAGAACTTCCTTTATGCTTAAAGTGGTCCAGCGACACGTACAAAAACATTCCAAACTCGAAGCAATTTTCTATTTCAATTCGGGGAAGCACTGCATCCAACTTCAAGATCAATAATGTTCGAACTGTTGATGACCTCGAATTACCAAGACAATCCTTGAACTTTGAAGCACTTAAGAAATCTTTTCCATTCTTGGCAAAGTACATGGTTGAGAGCTATGCTAATGCCAAACCAATGATACTCATCGGAATGGACAACTTACACCTTAGTGGAGTTAAAAAAATGCATTAAGAAAGCGAAAGAAGTCCTGCAGTTGCATTGTGCAAACTAGGATGGACCGTTTGTGGCACATACGACTCTGAAGTATCTCATGGTTCAGCCAGTCAAAGTCTAAATCTACATTTGTGTGTATGTAATTACGATGAATTGCTGATGAACTGATTCAAGACTCAAGAGTCATTCAAAATTGATGACATGGGAATCACCAAAAGTTCAGAAAAGTGTAGTAGCTCAGAGGAACTTAAAGCACTTGAGATGTTAAAGACAACAACTAAAAGAGTTGGAGACAAGTTTGAAACTGGTCTGCTGTGGAAAAGCTACAATATTAAGTTTCCGCCCAGTAAAAACATGGCAATGAAACGACTACTATGCAATGAAAGAATGTTATCACGTTATCCGGAACTTGCTAAGAAAGCAGTTGAAGTAATGCACGAAGAAGAAAACCTTGGATACATCAGAAAATTATCAAGCGAAGAAGCTTCAAAAGAAGATGAACGTACTTGGTATCTGCCAATGTTTGCAGTCCGCAATCGCAAGAAACCTTCCAAACTAAGGATGGTAAATGATGGAGAAGCCAACGTTGATAGAGTATCATTGAACTCGATGCTTTTAATAGGTCCTGATCTGGTTCCACCTCTGCCTCAACTGTTACTTCGTTACCAAGAGCGAAAATTTTGCGTTTCCGGAGATTTGAAGCACATGTTCCATCGTACTCAAGTTATAAAAGAAGACCAAAATTCTCAACGTTTTCTTTGGAGGAATCAACCATGCGATCCAGTATCAACTTATGTTTTCCAAGTCCTAATTATTAGGTCAAAGAGCTCGCCCAGCTCAGCCCAGTTTGTTAAAAACCTCAACGCTGGTGAATATGCAGAGCAGTTTCCAAGAGAAGTTAAAGCAATAATCGAAAACACTTATGTAGATGATTACCTTGATAGCTTTGATAGCATTGAAGACGCAATTTTAACAACAAGAAACATAAATATATTCACAGCAAGGGAAACTTTGAACTTTGTCAATTTCAATGAAACTCTAAAGAAGTCCTCATGAATTTGGTACAAGAAGAAGTCAGTAACAAAAATCTAGACCTTGACGGGAACACCACCAAAGCTCTTTGTTTGTGGCATGATCTGAATGCCGACAGTTATTACTATTCAATGCAAAATTGTAATATTGCAAAGGAAATCATGTTTGGCAACAAAGTGCCTTCTAAACGAGAAGTTTTGCGAATACTTATGTAGATCTTTGATCCGCTGGGAAGAATTGGGCACTTCATCGTTCATTTACGAATATTGATGCAAAATCTTTGAAGGTCTGGAACTAATTGGGACGAACAAGTACCAATCGAGCTACGTTCGTCTTGGGAGAAATGGATTCAACGATTGAATGAACTTGAGAAACTTAAAATTCCAAGATGTCATCTTTCTCAATTAAATGACTATGAGAACGCTTCGTTGCAATTACATGCCTTCTGCGATGCTGGAGCTGAAGCTTACTGCACTATAATATTCCTTTGAGTTGAAAAAGAAGGTATAGTGGACGTGGCACAACTTGGTTCAACAATTAAAGTTGCACCTGTTAAGATGACTTCTATCCCACGCCTGGAACTTGAAGCTGCACTCATTGGAACAAGATATCTACGTTTCATAGAAAAATGTTTGACTGTAAACATTAAAGAGAAACACTATTGGACTGATAGTACAACAGTTTTATCATGGATTAGACCAAGTAACAGACGTTTCAAGCAATATGTTGCATTTCGAGTTTCTGAAATTCAGGAAAATTCAGATGTTCAAGACTGGCACTGGATTGGGACTAAAGAGAATGTAGCTGATGAAGGAACCAAATCCTCAAATATTCCTTCTTTGGACCCTAATAGTCGATGGTTCCGAGGACCTAGTTTTTTTATACAGCTCGAAGAATGAATGGCCGTTCAAGAACTTAAAAGAACTTCCAGCAACTCAAATAGAAGTCAAACTGACACATACTCTAGCCGAGAGTCCAATTGAGTTAAAAACGTTATGGTTCATGGATACAACTTCTTCGAGTTATGGCTTACGTTTGTCGTTTTGTAAACAACTTGAGAAAAACAAGAGAACGTTTGATCGACCCATACTTACATAAATCAGAGTTAATTGTGGCAGAAACTAAACTTTTCAAAATCGCACAATGGTCTGCATTTTCAAACGAAATATTGAAGCTCAATGATGGAAATCAACCAGAAATAAAAAGCAGGCTATATCGTCTTTCATCATATTTAGATGGTAGCAAAGTAATTCGAATTGACGGTTGCATAGAGTATAGACGCAGCAAATGTTATTTTTGACACACAAAGTCCAGTAATCCTCCCTCAAGAACATTACATCACAAATCTATTGGTAAAGAGTTTCCACGAGAACCTTCTTCATCAGCATCGTGAAACAGTTGTGAATGAGATAAAGAAACGGTTTTATATACCCAAACTAAGATGTCTTCTGAAGAGAATTGCAAAAAATTGCCAAAGATGCAAGAATGAATGTGCAAAGCCTGAAGTTCCAAGAATGGTTGCTCCATTTACACACACAGGAGTTGATTACTTCGGGCCAATCGACGTAGTTTTTGGAAGAGGAGTTCAAAAACGTTATGGCGTACTGTTTACCTATCTAACTGTTCGTGCTGTTCAAATTGAAGTAGCTTATAATTTGAATATAAGCTCATGCATATGGCTATCAGAAATTTTATGACAAGGTTTGATGTCAAAGTATTCTACAGTGACAATGGAACAAATTTTATTGGTTCAGAACGGGTCCTTCGCGAGGAGATCAAAAAATTAAACACAAATTTGCTTGCAAGAGAATTTACAACAAGTACAATTGAGTGGCGATTCAACCCACCTGCAGCACCTCATATGGGTGGCGCTTGGGAGAGACTTATACGTTCTATCAAAGTTGCTTTATATGCATCGTTGCCATCGTGTTCGCCCAACGATGAAGTTTTGATCAATGCACTTAAAGAAGCTGAAAACATAGTTAACTCAAGGCCGCTTGTCTATGTACCAATTGAAGGTCCACTTTTATATTTCTTATTTTTACTAGACTTATAAGAAATATAGTTTAATAAAAGACTTTATTTAATATTTACCAAAGTTAATTTAATGTTTATTGTAAGACACAATTTTATGTAATGTACAACAATATCAACAAAATTATAATTTCAATTCGTAACGTTAATTACAGGTTTTAATATTATATTTAATTTTATATTAAATATATAGTGGCTCAATACATAACACTTTCCCCGACTTATGTTATTATTTATAACTGATTTGCTTATCTCTATACAATTCCTTAATTCTATTTGATTTTCTAATAGGTGTGACTTCCATCTTTGGTGTCTTTAAATTTAGATCATCTAAACCTTTAACATGTTTAGTTCTCGTTGGTAAATTTGGTATAATTCTAATACCAGGGTGGTATTTATCATGTAATGTAGACCTACGAATTTGATTTCTGTGAACCATTCTTATATTATTATTATCTACATTAATTAAATAGGTATACTGACTAAGTATTTTTACAATTTTTGCAAGTTTCCTCTTAATTATATGCTTAAAATGGTTCCTATACATAATATTTTCCCCGACTTTGTATTGGTTACTAGCTACAACTTCTTTGACATATTTTTTATTTTGAATTTTCTTATTTACTATTTTATTTTTATTATTAACTAGTTCGAAATTTATTTTTTTCTTATTTATACAATCTAAAAATGTTTTCGGTTTATATGAAAATACAATCTCAGCTGGAGTTTTGGATAATTGAAAGCAAGGTGAGTTACGATAGTTTAGCAAAAATTGGTTAATTTGATCTATAACTGACAATTTGTTATTGTCCAGGAAACATTTTTTAAGAGCATTTTTGACCGTTTGAACATGTCGTTCTGCTAATCCATTCGACTCTGGATGGTATGGAGGACTGTGAGTAAGCACTATTTGATGCATATTACAATATTTTTTGAAATCGTATGAACCAAAAGGAGGACCATTATCCGTAACAATTTGGGCCGGCAACCCAAATATTGAAAAAATTTTTGATAGCTTTTGACAAACTTGGTTAGCTGAAGTATTCCGCATTAGCTGAATTTCCAAAAATTTACTATATGAATCAACTAATATTAGGTACACCTTACCTCCAAAATGAAAAAAATCGAGATGTATACGTTCAAAAGGGTATTGCGTGATTGGCCACCTTGAATTTATTTTTTCTGCTGGTACATTTAATGTTTGCTGACAACTCTCACATTCTTTTACAAACTTTTCAATATCCTTATCAATTGCAGGCCACCAGAAATAAGACCGAATTTGCATTTTCATTTTAACAATCCCAGAATGGTTTTGATGACATAATTTTAAAACTCGTATGCGAAGATCTTCTGGAATTATTAAACGATTGCCATAAAACAAACATCCTTCATCACTACTTAAAGCGGCTTTCTTTTGTTTATATGGATTTATTTCTGGACCAACAATTTTTGGCCATGAGCCTACTACATACTCAAAGACTTGACTTAGAACTCTATCATGAATTAATGATTCCTTGACGGTTTCTACTGCAATTGGTATCTCCGAATTAATTGCATTTATACTCAGGTGTTTTATGTCGCTACTATTTTGGGTTGGTAATCGAGATAGGCAATCGGCGTTTGACATTTTGGCAGCAGGTCGATGTATTATTTTATAGTTATACATCGACAAAATAATAGCCCATCGCTGCAATCGAGCAGCGGCTATGGACGGAATACTTTTAGTTGGGTTGAAAATATCTTTCAATGCCTGGTGATCCGTATATATTTTGAACTCTTTCCCATATATATATTTATGAAACTTTTTAACAGCATATATTACAGCCAACGCTTCTCGGTGAATTTGTGAATAATTCTTTTCTGCTGTTGACAGGGTACATGACGCAAACATAACCGGCTTTTCCTCTCCATTAAAATAATGGGATAACACGGCCCCGATTCCGTATGGGCTCGCGTCCGTAGATATAACTATTTCTTTTTCCGGATCAAACAATTCTAAGACATTATTATCTATGATTAACAATTTTGCATTTTTAAAAGCTACATTTAAACTTTCTGACCATTCAAATTTGGAATCCTTATCTAATAAGGCATAAAAATCTTTCAGTTTTGATGAAAGATTTGGGATGAAACGTCGATAATAATTCAGTAACCCTAAAAACGACTGAAGCTCCGTAACATTTTTTGGAGCTGGCGCATCAAGTATGGCCTGTATTTTTTGGGGATTTGGTTGAATTGTATTATTTGATAATACATGACCTAAATATTCAACTTTAGTTTGTAAAAATCGACATTTGTGTAAATTTATTTTTACATTATATGAATTAAGACGTTCTAACGTATGGAATAGATTATCCTTACAATCATTTAAACTTGGACCGCCAATGATAATATCGTCCAAATAACAATAAACATTTTTTAAATTAACTAATATTTGGTCTATGACCGACTGGAACAATGCTGGTGCACTCGCTACACCAAAAGGGAGACGTGTAAATTGATAAAGACCACGGTGTGTATTGACCGTTAATAAATGTCGCGAAGACTCTGATATCTCAAGTTGTTGATAAGCACCTGATAAATCCAGTACACAAAAGTAAGAACAATTGCTTAGACTGGCAAATATTTCCTCTATGGATGGAAGAGGATAATGTTCCATATGAATATGTCTGTTGATTGTAACCTTACAATCAATACATAAGCGAATATCTCCATTAGGTTTAGGGACTACGACAACTGGACTAGCCCAATCTGAATATTTAATCGATAGCAATATGCCTTCTGCAACCAACCTTTCAATTTCAGCTTGAACTTTATCTTTCAATCGCAGTGGTACTGCGTACGGTTTATGAAAAACTGGAGTACACTGCTTTATGTGTATTTCCGCTTTGTAATCTCGTATAACTTTGCTACTATCGTTTGATATGCAATTGGGGTACTTACTGCGAATTATTTCTTCAACATTCACTTCTATACTATTGATTTGATTAGCAAAAGAACAACGCCAATTTGGTTGAAGTACATCCAACCATACACGACCAAGTAATGCTTTGAAGTAACTTCCTGTATCAACGACTATTAACTCTAAAAGGTATTTTTTTTCATTAAACTCCACCTGAGACTGAATCTTCCCAACTGTTTTTAACTTATGACCTGAAATGGTTGACAAATTATTATAACAATCTAATAATTTTATTTTATTTATAAACTTATCTTTATATTCTTGATAACTAATAATGGATGTCCCTGCTCCTGTATCTATTTCAAATTCTATAATAACATCTCCTATTAATAGCTCAATGACTGCTGCAGCTGACAAATTGTCCACAAAATTGATGACCTTTACTTGATTGTTCTGCCTATTGTAGCATACTTTGGATGTATGACCCTTTCTATTGCAACAATAACAAATCCAATTATATGCTGGACAATTTCGACTATCATGCTGGCGTCCACAACGACGACAATCTGTTTTATTTTCGTTATAATTTGACTTTAAATATTTTTTGACTGACTCGTGACGTACTCTTGGTTTGACTTGACTTTGATTTACAACTGATGTTGAAGGTCGACATAAACGATTAACTTTATTCACATCTAAAGGTTTTATCTCCAACTGCTGTTGTATTGACATTTCTATATTCATTGCTACCTCTACAGCTTTGTCGAATTCATAACTATCATTATTTAATAAAGTTTGTTGAATTTTCTGATTTTCTAGACCAACTATAAACCTGTCTGTTAGAGCATCTTCTAGCCTTTTGTTTATCCTCAGCTTTTGTTAAAAAATCTCCAAAATTACACAAATCTGCTTGCATTCGTAATCTTATTACAAAATCCTTTAGTTGCTCTCCGGTTTCCTGCTTAATTTTTTGAAATTTATATCTTTCAGCCCTTTTGTTCAACCTTGGAGTGTAATATGATGTTAAAAGCTCCATAATTTCATCGAATGATTTTTTGCTTGGCATTGTTGGTGCACATAATGACTTAAGCACTTTATAAGTTTCTTGTCCCATTACTGTGATAAATAATGGAACCTTCACAGCTTCTTCTACACTGTTAACTATAAAAAATTGTTGTACTCTGTCTTGATATGACGAAAAATCATCTTCTGGTTCAAATTCTGCTATTGAACCGATAAATGGTTGAATTCTTTTGGTTTTACTATCATTTTCCATTTCACCACGTTGTAGATATACTTTCACTTTACATTAATTTTGCACTGCTAAATATAACTGTTAATTTTTCCGTAATAACTGTTAAATTTTTATAACTTTTAATTCAACTTTATTTTTTGCAATTATTTTTCGAGGTTCTATACTTAACTATTTATTTTTAAGTAGTTTCCATTATTTCTCGTCGCCACTTTTATATTTCTTATTTTTACTAGACTTATAAGAAATATAGTTTAATAATAGTACATTATGATGCTAGGACGTAAAGCTAAAGATTCTGGACGGATGTGGAGTTTGCAAATCGAGGCGCTAGCCGAGATTTGCACCCACATTAAGTCCAAAATAGCTTACGTCCGTGCATCATATACTATTTTTTATTCGCCGCAAGCAAAATATTTTAAGAAAAGTTGTTTATTCTAAATTAAAATTATAAATTTTCATAAATTTTAAAATAAAAAAATGTGGAGCAAGTAACCTTTGAAAAAATATTTATTATTTTTTCCAAATTCTATGACAACAAATGATAACAACTATTTTAATTGGATAATGAAATTTTGAATTTGCGGGTTGCTTTGATAAAAAAGTTTATTTTTCATAGAATTTAAACAAATACAAATGCGTTTTACTTTTTTGGACGTAGCTATGACGACAAAATAAATAGTTGAAAAGTGATACGTTAAAGCCGCAAATCACAGTAATAAAGTAACACTTTAATATATAGGCGAATAAAATAGTATATTAAGAAACTAGTTTCATAATCGACGATTTTATCGCACGCAATCTGTTTAGAAAACGACCCGCGCAGCGGGGAGTTTTCTAAAGGATAAGTGTGATAAAACGTCTTATGAAACGAGTTTTTTATACTATTTTTTCTATTTTGCATTTTTTGTCTTGAAATTTTATAAAATATTTTTGATGTTTTAATGTTTTAAAGAAAACTTCTAAAAATTTCAATTCAAAATAGTAAGCTCTGCGTTTCATCATATTTCTATATATTTTTTTGTTGCAAAACTAGCTTTCATAAAATGTGTATTTTATTAAAATATAGTCCATTTGATATTTTGTTATTATTACTAATTATTTTAATTAATTAAAATATTTAATACTAATTTAGATTAGTTTTTAATAATAAGATTAATTAATAAGAATAATTTTATTTATATAATTATTCGTTTTAACTTTCACTGACGTTTGTATGACCAATGTGACCAACCTTGAAAAACAAAACGTTGCGTATCTTAATGAAGGCCATTTCGATACGCATTTGGGTATCGAAATGACTTTATTTTAGACGCAAAATAGAAAAAAGACTTTATTTAATATTTACCAAAGTTAATTTAATGTTTATTGTAAGACACAATTTTATGTAATGTACAACAATATCAACAAAATTATAATTTCAATTCGTAACGTTAATTACAGGTTTTGATATTATATTTAATTTTATATTAAATATATAGTGGCTCAATACATAACAGTCCACAAAAAGAAGCAATAACACCAAACCACTTTATTCGCTTGTCATCAGGAGTTAACGAAGTTTTGACTGAACCAGATGATACATCAGCAGTCTTAAGGAACAACTACAAAAAAGCTCAGATGATTTCAAACCATTTCTCAAAAAAATGGATAAACGAATATTTACCAGAATTAACGTTAAGATCCAAATGGTATTCAGAGGTTCAAGCACCTAAAATTGGAGATGTCGTTGTCATAGTAGATCCAAGCCACCCAAGATATTGTTGGCCAAAAGGAATCATTACAGAAGTCAAGAAAGAACCTGATGGAAGAATTCGACAATGTGTTGTGAAAACGAAACTCGGAATCTACACCAGACCTGTTGCAAGGATTGCAATATTAAAAGTCGACTCTCAAGAAGACTCGACCCCGGGGAGAAATGTTGCAAATAATTGAACACAACGCAGAAGCCTAATAAACTTTCAAAATTAAATTATATAGTATGCTTTGTAAATTTTGTTTTAAAATATTGAATAGTTTATTCTTTCTTTTGAAATTTGATATCCAAGCAGATAATACGTTTTCCTGAAACTTAAAGTCATTAAAATTTGAGATTCAGTAATTGTAACAAAAGATAAAGAAAGCTGGTTTAACAATCGAGAAAAGTCTCACATTTCAAAATTTGTGAAAGAAAAAAACTAATGTATGAAAACTATTTCAAACTAATTAATTGATTGTAAATCTGATTGTAAAATGAATTATAGGTTTGAGTACTGCATTAAAAAGACAAGAAACATAAATTGAGTTTTCGTCCAAGCGCATACTACAGACATTTTCCAACAGTATACTCATTTATTTTTAAATATTTCCATTTCATTGAATAATCCGATTTCATAATTTAAAACCCTTTCGAAATGAACTGAGTGCAACCACAGTAATTTTTTTTAATTTAATTTAAAAAATAATAAACAGAAAATACAATTTTAAAATGAAAACCAATAGAAATACACACTTTAAATCGGAAAGCAATTTAATCATTAAAATTTATATAATTGAATATTATATTATGAAATTAAATTTGAATTTTTATTTAGTCAATTATAAAAATTAACAGAATTTTTTTTTAACAGCAGGGAAAAGTTTTTTGAATTTTTTTTTATAATTGAATTTGTGTGTTCTGCTCTTTTCTGTTCGTTTCTAATTATATTGAGTTAAGGGAAAATAATAGTAATTTGTGTAACAAAGTCAAAAAGTACTAATTTTTCGTAAGGGTTTGAGTTTTATTCCCTTAGCGTAACTGAAACTCGTTCACAGACAAGAACGATAAAGCATTTTCATTTCAAATATTAAGGGTAATTTTTTGTGTTTTTTTTGCAACCTAGAAATTATAAATTGTGTAATATTTTATATAATTACATATTTTAAAAATTTAAATACACACTCGTTTATCCACAATTTTCCTTCTTTATGTTTTTCTTTAAACACTCAACCGCAATGGATTTCCTGTTGCCGTTTTGAAGAGAACCATTAAAATTTATAGACTTTCAGTAACGTTTTCGATGTTAATTTTCACCTCTTCAAAAACACAGACAAAAAATAAATCCTTCATGAAGAATAATAGTTATATAGAAACAAAACAATTACAAAAACTACATTTTGAATTATTTGTTAAAAAATGAAAAATACAAAAAAAAGGAAAATTCCAAAGAAAATTTAAAACTTAAAAGAAAAAATAAATAAAAGCGTAAAATGTAGTTTTGCACATAATTATAATTTTCTTATTTCGAAATTACATAATTGCCAAAGGAAATATTATTTCTTTGTAATATGGTAAATATTTTTGTTTAGTTCTTTTGAAATTTCAAAGCGGGTACAAAACTTTTGTGGTTGTTCAAGAAGTATATTTTACTTTTATAACGATTGTTTTGGATCGTAATGGTATACTAGAAAAACAAATTTGTTTTCAGCTAATGACAGCTACAAAATATATAAACTAAGCGTATGCCATTACTATAAGGAACGATGGCATTCTGGTAACCGATGCCCAGATCGACGCAGCGTTCATCAGCATGTAAGAAATAATAATAGCCAGTAGCTTCCTTCTCGGTCGCTTCGGTCCCCGATATGTTCAGTATTAGCCTGGCAAGGGCTGCCTGCTTGGATCTTTACGTTTTCTACTACTTTAAAACTGCTCGTCAGTATAATCTCGGTTCTGCAGTTCTGCGTTTTTAAACCAAAATCTAGCACTGGAATTCATCTCTAACACTAGAAACCATCGACTGTGGTAAAGAAATATGCATAGTTCTATGCCATTTACGCATGTTCCTTAAAGAGCTCATAACTTGCAGTTAATCGAGTTAAAAACATTTTTGAAATCAAAAGTGATAACAGTAAATTATTGTTTTCCGAATGGACGTAAACCTAATGGATGCAATAAAAGCATCCGCAACAGCACAAAATCAATACAATTGCTCTAAAATGCAAACTATATTCTAAAAGTGTGGCTTAGCGCTTAGATAGATTTCTCTCTGGTCTTCAAGAAATGGGAGACTCAAGTCCTTCAGAACTTTATCGCAAGCTTGAATAAGAAGCCGGCGATTCATCATTGGTCAAAGCGCTTGCCATCTCCTTTAAAATTATCTGTGGCTCCTTTGGCAGACACCAATATTTCTGAGATCCTTTTATTTGCCGACAAAGTCTGGTAACCCTTTTCTTCATCAATTGCTGCAACATCGCAGTCAACATCCCGTAGCAAGGCAATGCCAAGCGATAGGGATAACGATTTTCGTAATCTCGAGTCTCAACTCGAACAGCTGAATAAACGTTTTGATGATTTTTGTAGTCGACTGTCTTGTCAAAACATAGGTTACAGGAGTCGGCCATCAACTTTAGATGCTCTTCCAGATCTCGTCAACGATCCTCTTCTAGGCAACGAGATCTGTGCTACTGTCACAAAAAATTTGGTATCACGGCACGAAAATATTCGCAACAAAAAACTAGTTGCAAAAACATCGCCATCTCTGAACTCGGGAAACATTTAAGTCCCACTGTTTCTACGACTAACAGTGGGATCTACAACTCACGCATAATAGGTGCTGATTTCCGCTCGAAGTATGATATTTTGTTTGACCTTAAACATCGGAAGTCAATCTGTCCAAAGACATATCTTCACTCTTCAAGTTTCCATCACTTACCGATGAACTAAACTATGGCCTCGCAATTAAGTACAACGTAAAGCATTACATTGTGAGTAATAATAGACTTCCGTCCATTAAACCTAGACGCTTAGACCCGATTAAACTTAAAGCTGCCAAGACCGAATTAGAACAAATGGTGGTTTTTTTCGTCCTTCTAATTCACAAGTCTTCTCAACTTTACTTATGGCTCAGAAAAATGACAAAGACTGGCGACCTTATAGAGACTGGTAGACTGATAGACAGCTTAATACTGCCACTGTTCCAGATAGATATCCCATTCCTAACATACAATAATTTTCCTTGCATTTTTTTTTCAGGAATAGATCTGGTAACATCAAACCGCCAAATATAGCGATTCGTAGGTATGGTGAACTATTATCATCGTTTCATACCACGATTAGCCGAACTGTATGCGCATATTCACGGGCATTTGGCATCATTGAGTGATAAAAGTAAGAACAAATCCAATTTTTCTTGGCCAGAGTACTGTAACGAGTTTTTCATTAAGGTCAAAGAATCTCTTGCCACCGCTACTCTTTTAGCACACTCGTTGGACAGCACACAGTTCAACATAACATCAGACGCTTCGAACACCGTAGTCGAAGCGGTACTACAACAGTACAACAATGGATGTTGGGAGCCACTTGCATAGTTCTCCAGGCAACTCACTACTACTGAGGCAAAATATTCCGCGTTTGATAGGGAGCTATTAGCAATCTATCTAGCTATTAAACATTTTCGCTAGTCCACGACAGCTACGTCATCTATATTTCATCGTACCGTTCACTAACGACATACTACACACCAAAGGGAAAGACTACGTAGTCACTGATTGCTTATCACGTTCTGGTGAAGGAACTTTACAGAAATTTACACTTCTACTTTCAACTTGAAAGACCTACCGAAATTACAAATAGAGTACGATGAGCGTAAGACATTTATTAATCCTGACAAACCGTCAAGATCATAAAAAGTTAAACTTAAGTTCATATAAAATTATGAGGCAATAACAACAAAATCTAATTGCGAGACATTATCTGGTTAAAATCGACCATACATCTCACGCAGCATCAGTCAAACGATTTTCGATAACTTACATGGTTTATCACATCTTGGCATACGTGCAACGCAATTAGTGCAATTAGTTACATCTAAATATGAGCTAAACCATGAAAATCGTGCCAACGATCAAAAATTCACAAGCACACAAAATCTCCGATTGATAAAATTGCAAATTTGACCATATAGACATCGATATCGTTGGTCCACTACCGCAATCAAGCAGATACAGCTACATACTCACAACTGTAGACTGCTTTACACGTTAGCCAGAAGCATACTGCATAAAAGACACGACAGGAAGTACACCTGGTATTCCTTCGTTTATAACGACAGATCGTGGCGGACAATTCAAATCCAACCTGTTTGTATAGCTTACTAAGCTTCTATGATCTCTTCCGCACAACTGCTTACAATCTTAAAGCAAACGATCTTGTCGAACCCTTCCTTCGTCAACTTAAACTTGTACTGTACTGTATCGTCAAACCCTTTAAGTCCTCGAGGAACTATTTGTTGACTCTCTAACAGCCAACATGCCCACGAAGCAATATGCAAACCGTAATTCCTACTTCTCCCAGGCAAACCAATCAGAACGACGTCTTCACACGTTTCTGTTTGAGTGTACAAAATAAAAATTCCCTTAGTACACCATACGAATGGTCGATTACAGTTGTACTCAAACTGCGCAAATTCTTCGTCGTGAACATTCACGGAAAGAACACAACGATTGGCATCGATAGATTAAAAATAGCATACAGCATCTTGTCAGTAGACAAAACTAGAATACACAGAAATAGCAAGCATGTACATTTTAACTAATCGATCCAAAATCCATAACTGGATCTGGTGAGGGAGTATATGTGGTGGTAAACTCGGAAAAAATACAATTAACAACGATAACACTCGGCGAAATAAAAATGTTGTATTACACAAATCGATATAATCGATGTTATCAAATATCAAGTTACAACTATTAAGTCTTCACTTAATTTTAGAAACATGTAGTACATACAATTCCTAATTAACAACTTATTTGGTGAAGGTGATAAAATTTGTAACATCATGATGTGTTCAATTCCAATACATATAATTTTGATATACAAATGTAATTGTTTCAGGCTATACTATCTTTCTTACGTTATTTTTAACTTCATAAAACTTATGTTCAACAAAAAAAACATTGATCAAAGCAAACTACCGTTTAAATTGATAGTTAAATAAAAAGCAAATTAAGTGTACACAACAACTTCGCAAATTTTCATGATGATTATTGTATTAATGCATAAAGGACAAACAGACATACTTTCAATTTTATATATATATTCAATATTTATTTAGCATGATGATTCGAATGCAAATTGCAAAAAAAAGTAGCAATATATCTACTTACGCGTTATAGATCAATTTTTTAAAATTCGTAAAAGAAATGTTTATTATTTTTATGAACTCATGAATAAAAAAAAAATAATTTTAACGATATTTAATAAAAATTAAAAAAAAAACAATAAAAAAATATTGTACCACACCAGGAATTGAACTCACGACCTACAGAACATCTGTCTGGCGCGATATCCACATCGTAATTTGAAACGTTAAAAAATGATAGATGTGTTTCATATTTAAAAAAAATATTTTTTGTTCTTCAAAAATTTATATTAAAATGATGACGCGAATATATAAATTTTACTCCATACAAAATTGCATAACGCAGCTAAAGAAGTTTTCACTTAAAAAGTAATAGAGTTGTACTTAAAAAATTTAAATGAAAGGGTCGGTTAAGATAAATTAAAATTAGTCAGTCGCAGTAGAATTTAAAATAAAGTAGTAGACTAAAAATCAGTTAAGTTAAGAGTGAAGTCAGTGGATAGAGTTTTTAAAGAAATATTAATAGTTAAAGTAATTACAACACAAATTATTGCTAAGACTGTGTTCCAATCCATGCTATTCAGTACCAAAATTCTAAATTGTACTAAAACTGTCAAATTGGCAATTTCATCGTTCCAATTCAAATATATTCTAAATTAACAGTTAAATATTGTTTTGTTTGTTTTTTCATTTAATGTTAAAAACTAGAATTATATACTGTCTGTCCGACGAGGAGATTTCAATATAAAATATTGAGTTGCTATATTATATAATTATATAAGGCATAAAAATTTAGAATTAAATGGCGGAAATAGTCAACTAAATTTTTGACTATTTCATTTAGAATTTTAGTACTAAATAGCATGGATTGGAACACAGTCTAAGTAAGTTATTATGTTTTAAACTAAATTATTTCAAATTATTTAATACGAAATAAACATTGGAATAAAAATAAACAATTTCGGTGTTATTGGAAGAGCACCTAATATAGAAATCATTGCAATTTTTTTGAGAATTTTGCGGTGCACAGTTTTTGAGTTGTTGTCAAAAAAGCACAACTTTCAGACCGTCCCCCCTACATTTCATCACTGATTGACAGAATAATTTGTAAAAATTCACAGAATTAGGTTTGGTTTTGAATGAAAATTATAGCGAAGTCCCAAATAATTATATTTCTGGGTATTTAGGGGACGGGGGTGGAGAGAGTAAAAAAAAACTTTTTCGACCCAAGTGAGTTAGGTATCGTTTGAAAGAGCACCTAATTTAGAAATCATTGCAATATTATTAGAATTGTGTGTTGCACAGTTTTTTAGTTATTGTCAAAAAAGTGCAACTTTCAGACCGTTCCGCCCCCTATGTTTCGACGATTATTGACAGAAAAATTTGAAAAAATTCACAGAGACAGGAAGATTGGTAAATTTTGTATGAAATTCATAGCGAAGTCTCAAACAATAATATTTCTGTGTGTTTAGGGGATGGGTGTGGGAAGAGTAAAAAAAATATTTTTGACCCAAATAAGTAGGGTGTCATATAAAGGAGCACTTAATTTAAGAAACATTACAATTTTTTTTACAGTTTTGAAATGCAGAGTTTTTGAGTTATTGTAAAAAAAATATTTTTAGTATGTAGCTTCTCCACCCCTCTATATTTCGACACTTGATTTTTTTTTTTTTAATAAAATGTGTTGTGTAATAGGGTTTAGAATATGTGTCACAACAACACATAAATACCTTTTAAGACCTAGGTCTAGACCTGGGTCCCACAACAACTGGCGTTCTGAGGTGTAGATTAACGCTTTTTTTAAACATCTGTGGGTTGAAGCCACCTGAGACTAAGTGTTCCGGCAAACTATTCCATTTGTACGCAGTTCGGACAAAGAAGTCTCTCTGCGATCTGCCAGTATGACAGCGCGGGATCTTTACCGTTTCACTGGTTGCGGCAGCCGATTGCCGAGTGGAACGGGGGTAAGAATAAGTTTGAGGCATGATGCCGCTGATTTCATCTGAGCACTGCTGATGACGATATTTGTAAAAAACAACGAGGTCAGCAACAGTGCGACGATGTTGTAGGGAATCAAGTTGTGATGTCAAAGTTCGATCACCTACAATTCGTATAGCTCGCTTTTGAACCGAGTCCAAGAGGGCCAAGATGGAAACAGAGGCAGCACCCCAAGCTTGACAGCAGTACTCCATACAGGGACGAATATAGGACTTATAAACATGGAGCAATTGGTATGGAGTGAAAAATTTTTTGCATCTATTTAGGAGGCCGAGTTTTTTAGACGCGCTTTTTGCCATCGCCATTACATGATCGTTCCAGAGTAGGTCATTTGAAACTGTGACACCCAATAAACGAATGTTTTTACATTCACCTATTGGTTCATCACACATACTAAATAAAATATCTTTGGGGAACTCGGTCTTTAATCTGGAAACAATCAACAGCTGTGTTTTGGTGGAGTTGAAATTGACAAGGTTTTGGTCACCCCAGTCGGCGACTTTATTCAGGTCTTTGTTCACGTTTATGGCAGCGTCTCTCCGGGCAGGATTAATTCGTTCGTGCATTTTACCTTTTGAAGGAAGGGGCTCGAACGACTTGTGCAGAGTACTATCATCTGCAAAACTATTTATTGGGTTGCTGGTGATTTTCAACAATTCGTTGATATAAATCAAAAATAGGGTTGGGGACAATACTGAGCCTTGGGGTACACCAGCGTTAATTAGTTTAGACTCAGAAGAATATCCGTCTAAGGTTACCGAAATGTATCGGCCGGATAGAAAATTTTGAATCAGCTTCACAACATTGGGATGAAAACCGTACGCAACGAGCTTGTTGATTAAGTTGGCATGCCAGACTCTATCGAATGCCTTGGAGATGTCTAAAGCGATAACGTATGTTTCACCACCTTTATCAAGTATGCTGTTCCAACAATGCGCTACATAGTTTAATAGATCGGTAGTTGATCTTTTGTTTCGAAAACCGTATTGGCTGTCGGATATTAAATGATTTTCTTCCAGAAATTTTGAAATATGTGTATTAATATAATGCTCATAGACTTTGGATAGGACCGATAGTAAAGCTATTGGCCTATAATTTGAGATATCGGATTTTGGTCCCTTTTAGGGGACGGGCTGGACATTTGCCAACTTCCAGCACGAGGGAAATATACCAGATTTGTAGGATTGGTAGAATATTTTAGTTAAAGTTGGTGCAAGTTCTTTGGAAAAGGTTTTTAAAATAATGGGTGGAATATTGTCCATTCCTGATGCTTTGTTGATGTTTAACCCCTTTAAAAGTTTAGCGACTATTTTGGGTTTGAAGTGAAGTTCATTCATATTAACTCCTGAAGACTGGATTTGGGGTATTTCTTTAGGAGTTTCCAAAACAGTGGAGTTCAGAGCAAAGCGTTCAGCGAACAAGTTGACTGACCGAAAAAAATAATCAAATTTAAACCATTTACAAGCTAGTGTATCTTTCTTGAGTTACCATAAACAGCTATGGATAAGATTTAACCTAAAGTAACATTTTTTGGGTCATTTTTGATCAATGTAGATTTGATTGTAGTTTACTATTGACATTTACGATTAAACATTTATTTTGTTATGCGTCTATGGTCTGGAAATATAAAGACATTACAACACAACTTTTTGTCAATTATTTTTGATATTGTATTCTTTTACATTCACGGAACCCTTGTTGAGCGAATTTTATTCGCACTTGTCTGTCTTTTTTTTAACTTACTGAACTTTCCAATTACACCAATAAATAAGGTGATCCAGAACAAAATCAAACAATAAAATAAAAACCAACCCTTTCTCAACTTTACAATTTTATTTTAAAATAAAACTCAGAAAACAACTAAAAATCATAAAACAAACGAAAAACATATAATGCATTAAGTATAAAAACGTATAAATTATAGCTGTGTTTACATTGAAACATATATAAGTTAATTAAACTAAGTTATAAACTAAATAAAATAAATTATAAAAAAATGAAGAAAATGCTGCAACAATTTAACAATAATGTTACATTTTCTTTTATTTTTTGCGTTAAAACTATTTATTTATTTATTTATTGTAATTTATGCAATTTTTGGTTTCGTTAGTTTAATTTTATTTTTGTTGTTAAAATTATCGTCGTAGTTGAAATTAAATTATTTATATTTTAATAAATTATGTTGAATTAAAAATTATAGTTTTTAATAAGTAAATAGTGTTAACTGTTAGAATTTGTTATTTGAGTTTTCAATTTTTTTTGGTGTAGTTGTAAATTGTAATATAATTTTGTATTATAATTTTGTTGAATTTTCGATATTATGCCAGTGTATTAAAATTTTTAGGCAGATATGAAATTAGGTAACGTCGCCTATTATAACACAATATTATCAATTTGGTCTGTTGTAATTTTGTCTGTTAAGGATACTAAAAGTTTTGTTGAGTTGTTTTTAATTGCGTGCACTTATTGTTGAATGGTAGTTGAAATGATGATAGAGCTCAAAATTTTGAGCCAGCAAAAGGTTAAATTCAGTGCACCAGCTTTAAAATGTTCCTAAGGTATAGTTTTGAGTAGATGTCTTGATCCACATAGTTTTCAAACAACTTTTCATCATATATTCAAGCAAAGCCTGGACAACCCATCATCTATATTTGATTGCGCTTATGAGACTTTGTCATTATGGTTTGGTTTTGTATTGAAATGTGGTATTGCATTTTGTAAAATATATTTAACGGATGACTATTTCCTTTGACCTTTCAAACCATTCGTGCTTCCCACACTTTTTCAACCATCAGCTCTAGAAAGTACTAGAAAGCTAGTCAAAGTTCCTAGTTATCCATGGATTTCGTACTTGAGTAGAAGTCTATCGCTGCTTTACAAGATGATTGTTATTTGCCTTGGCGAAAGTAGTTTTAAAATTCCATTTTATTTAAGTTTCCCTTGCAATTTTTTATCCGCATGGTGGGAATCATTTTGCCTAACCCTTGCTATTGACATATGAGGTAACGTGGGATAACACGTACCACTGGTTATACTGGTTATTAGTTTAAGTTCTCTAACTCGCTTGAAAAGACGTCAAATCCTGGCTAACAGTAATTTTGCCCCACAAGAGCTGGTTGTCTGGAGCAATCTTTATAAATAATTTGTCTTCTTAACACACGTATTTTCTTTAATCTAAAAATTGGTGAAGTGAGTCGGTTCTGATGTTTGTAATCGCGATTTTTAATATAGGCGGGGTTTGTCTCCCGCAGTTCTCACCTTAATGGATAATCGAATTGATACCAATGAAAAACATTGGTCAGTGTCCAGGCCGATTTTATTATCTCCGGATTTTTTGTTATTCTGTAATATGTTTCTTACCATCCCCCTTTTACTTTGGTTTAATTAACGTTTCTACGACTAAAAACATTTGTAGTCGCTATGTGTGTTTGTAAAAGTCCATACCGATGTCAAGGAAGGTATATATTGCAATTTCTTGTTGTTCCTAGCTAATTTTGATTATTTTTCAACAATAATAGTGCGATTTCATTGAGTCTGTCATGTTTGTTCAGGGTTACCTCTTGCAAAGGTGACCTGTCCCAGGTATTTGCTTGCCTTGAATGATGTAAAACTAAGAGGTTTATTGGTTGTTCGTGGTGTGATATGTTTCTTACACGTTTTCGTAAAAAAATTAGTTTGGTTATTTTATACGTTTAAGTGTATGTCGCACTACTATTGCAATTTTTTGAAATAGACTACATTACTACTTTTAGATATCTTGCTTCTATGCAATGTAGTGTTCAGTTAAATTTATCACTTGCTGTAGATCTAATCGTACTTTGTAGCTCGATCATAATTGATCTTTGATTCAATAAAGACGATTAATTTGAAACTATTTAATTCAGGCTCAGTTAATTTTCTATGGAAAAGCGGCAGAAGAAGGCGTATTTTCAATGCATTCAGATTTTTTTTGTAATACATTATAACCGACACTTATCTCTTTGGTTTGTGTCTGTACTTTACCATGACTTGTGGCTAGGGCTTGTGTCACAGCTTATATTAAGGCGAAATGTGGTTTGCCAGCTCACTGTACTGGGGCCATTTTACGGTGAATTTTTCTAACCTTGGTACAAATTTGTTTGACCATACAACTACCATACAGCTTCGTTTGACGATTAAGTGTCTACTTAATCTGTTTTTTTACCTTTGAGCTTCTTATCCTCTTCTGACTTAAAATAAACATAGCATAGTTGCCGAGGTCTACGTCTTACACTAACAGATATGGGTAATTCTTTTACAAATCGAACAGATTTGGACAAAATCTGACCGACACATTTTTGATTTGACTCAAATTTTTTTAGGGGTTTTATATCGAGAAAAAGATATGCGTGTTCGAGGATTTTTTTCTTGTTTTTAGAAAATAGAGCGGTTCTACAGTTCGAGAATATCGTGATTTTTGGCTTGACGAGTTATTTTCAAAAATTCATAACTTCATTCCTATTAAAGATATAAACTTCCGTTTTATTTTATTTGAAAGTTAAAAGATGCTTCTTTTAAAAAAAATAAAATCAATAATAGCTATTAACATCATTACGACAAAAAATTTCATAAATTTTTGTCGTCCCGCGCTGGAAAAATTAAATAAACAATAAAACTCATTTCATCATTTCAGTCTTATTATTCATGATGGGATAACTTTCATCGGAGTGATGTTATATCACAAATAATTCATTGATTTAATTGTAGATAATGTGTCGATAGACACAAGTGAAGATGATCATCTTCTTCTCGCCGATACAAGTTTGTTATCTAATTCTAACTTGGTTAGAGTATAACAACAATAGTGATCATCTAGTGAAATAAATTGACTAAACTTGAATCTAATAAATATACGTTTATGAAAGTTTTTTGTTTTCTTATACTTCGCTAAAACAAAATACCAATTTTGGTTTATAAGCGTTAACTTTTTTGGTAGTGTATCTAGTCGGCTAGCCCTGATGAGAATGATATATATTTTTTTAAGTTTAAAAATTCTTATCGGTTCGAAACTAGATCGATCGACAATTGTATGGAAAGCACAAACATTTCATAAATTGCACACCATATCTTGTTAGATTCAGCCTTATCCATTTTTTAGCTTTAAAATAAAATAGAAAAAAGTGTCTTTCTTTACCAGAACCGAAGTTATGCATTTTTAAAAATAAGTCTTCCAACCAAAAATCATGAAATTCTCAAAATTTAGATTCGCTGTATTATATATTAAAAAAATAAAAAAAATCCTCGAACATCTATATCTTTTTTTTTATATAGAACCCGTAAAAAAATTTTCAGCTAAATCAAAAATGTCTTAGTCACATTTTGTCCTAATCTATTCGGTATGTAAAAGAATGACCCATATATGGAATTTTTTGTAATCCCGCGCTCGATAAATTAATTTATTTCTAACAGTAAAAATCGTTTCTCCATTAATTAAAAATACGTTTTTTATAGAAAATGAAACGTAGAATACGATGGTCATACTAGAAACACATTTTGTAGATAGACCAATGACTAAAGATCGATTTGAACATTTTATTTGTTTATAACAATAGAAATTTGTTAATAACTTTTATTAATTTTTAAAACTAGCATCTTTTAACTTTAAAATAAAATAAAACGGAAGTTTTTATCTTTAATAGAAATAAAGTTATGAATTTTTGAAAATAACTCGTCAAGCCAAAAATCACGAAATTTTCGAAATTGAGAACCGCTATATTTTCCAAAAAAAAAAATCCTCGAACACGTAAATTTTATTTTTTCGAAATAAATCACATAAAAAAAATTTCAGCCAAATCAAAAATGTGTCGGTCAGAATTAGGTGTTCGGTTTGTAAAAGAATGATTCATATTTCTGTTGCCGATTCTTCGTTGAAGTAGCTCTTTCGACTGTGCAGTCCTAGTTAAAAACCTGGCAGCTGTAGTGAATTATCTCCGATCTAACCATTAATCCAATTTCCATTATCTCATGATATAGTTAATATTCAGAGCACATGTAGGATGATTTTCCCAAATCGATAGTTGCGACGGTCCTACAACCAAAGAATTTTCGTCCTTTGGCTTTTCCATGGATCAGGATTTGAATCAGGCTCGGTGCCATAATTTGATTTTTGTTCTTATAATTTTGTTCTTATAATCTTAAGCCCTTAACATTAACTCTCTAGATTTATGCTTTCAGCAAAACAAGAGCTTCTATAACGTACCTTTTAACGCAGCGCTAAATTTGTGGGTGGGACGGGCCTTTATCAGAAAACTTTCACGAAGCAGTCTCTTTTCATTCCTTTAAAAAAAATCACAAACAATAGCACAAAACACAAAAACACTTTTTGTATAGATTACAAAACAAAACTAAAATGCACAATTAATTTTTATATTTATTAAACATCATCATTTTTTTTTGCAAAACTCAAAACATAAATCTTTATAATTTAATGACCAAGTTAGAAAAATAAATTTAAATTATTAAGCGAACTAATATAACATAAAAAAATACTCATATTATTTTTGATGATCCGGTAAGTGATGTCCTTCAAAATATCTCCCAAATTTTCCTCGACTATTTCTTGAGCATCAATAAATTATTGGTGTTGACTGGCAAAACATTCCCATAAAACTTTTCCATTTAATAATTAATTAATTTTCTATTAATTGACAACTGAAGCCAAAACTAAGATGCTAGTGTTGCTGTTGAAAGCCAAACTCGAATAGACAGATCCATTAATTTATTCGACCCAGCTTTAGAATTTTCCCCTACTATTTATTTTCTCCAACTTTGTTTACAACAACTAATTATGTTGGTTGTCCTTTATTAAATGTTTGACGACTTGATTGTCTCCAATTTTTAAAGTAGATGTTGTTTTCTTTTCCATAAAGTAAAAATGTTCCGAAATTATACAATTTCTACAATTCCAAATTCCAAAGGTGCATAAATAAACATATTATTTCATCTATCAATCGAAATTTTAGTTTAAGTTAAGTTTTAGTTTCAACATTGAATTAGGCTGCAGTAACATATTCAATCAGTCTACTTTTGCACCATCTATCGGTACACCATCTACTATTTGCACCATCTATTTGCCATAATTGTAGCCAACCAGACATCATTATATTTTTTTATGAATCCGCGGATCTCTTCTTTTGAAGGACATAAGCATTATATGTAGTTATTTATGTTTAATTTAAGATACTAAGCCTACGTTTTAATTCTAAATCTTAACTACAGTAATTTATTTACATAAACAATAATTCACATATAAAATGTAACAAAAGAGATCAGCTGTTTCATAAATAAAATTTACGTTTTAACATAAAAAAAATTAACGTTAATTCAATTACAATTATTTATTTTGAATTTTAATAAAAAAGAGAGAAAAATGAAGATGAAAAAAAAATATCAATGAAACTCAAAGAAACCAATTATTAAACAAAACAACACAGATGAGTGGAAATTATGTTCAATTTTTAATTAATTGAATTTAAAAAGATTTTCTTCGCGTTACACTTCCTCAATTGCCTATCTTCGTCCAAAAAATTCGGATTCTTCTTCCCAAAACATTGTACTTTTGTGAGCGATCGAGATATCTTCTTTTCTTAAGAAAATGAATGAGTATACACACCTTAAGTAGAACAGACCAATCTAAATTTTCTGATATTCCAACTATTTTACAACCAACCGAATTTCTACAACCTTTTTGACCTTAGTTAATCATCTGTGTTTAGCTTAGTATGGTCGAAATTATCATGATGCATGATAAGCAATGATCTATCGCCTTGAATTTTATAAATTATTAGGTTTTTATTTTTTTTTTTTTTTTATTGGTGGGTCTCGAAGCTGAAATGGTTGAAATGTGGTCAAATCCGAGCTCCTTAACATAGTTAATTAGCTGGATTGGACGGATACTTTTTGGTAGTGGAAGTGGTAGTCTCCCTTGACCGAGTTTCATGTATCTGCGCCATGCGAGTTCAGAGCAGATATAGATAATGTGCTCCATGGTCTCTGCCTCCAAGTTGCAGAATCTGCATCTGTCAGAGGCAACAAGGCCTATTTCGTTAAGGCGGTGATTTATCGGACCGTATCCTGTCACGCACCATGTTAATATCTTCAGAGATTCTCTCTCAAGATCGATTGCTTTAAGAGGAGAGACGGGGAAGTTGCCTAAAAACTTTTTTGAGTGCAGCAAACCTTCCCGAATACACCATAGTTGTTTATTTTGTTCCTGTTCCCAGCTTTGGATAACGCGTTTCAGCGAGCTCTTGGTTAATCCAAAGCACGGTTCTGAACCAATGAACTTTGTGGTGGCGCTCTTCTTGGCTAGCGAGTCTGCTACTTCATTGTCGTATACTCCTGTGTGACCAGGTGTCCACACTAGTATAACGCGGTTATTTTCTGTAATTTTTTGTATATTCTGGTAGAATTCCCATACCAGCTTTGAGTTGAAGCGCGTCGACTTCAGAGCCAATAGCGTCGTTTGACTATTAGAAGCAATGTATATATCTGTGTTGGTGTATCCTCTTTCGGTACACAGCATTGCACAGTAGTGAATGGCAAAGATTTCGGCTTAAAGTACTGTTGCAGAGACACCCAATGCTAACGCCCGTTTTGCCATGGACCAAACACCCCTGCACTAGTACCTTCATTAGTTTGGGATCCATCCGTATACCAGATGCTGGCATTAGGTGGTTTGGCGTTTACTATCGTTTGTAAGTAGCTCTCGATTCCTTCCCTGGCCTATTTTGACAATAATCAGTTTAGGTCTCCACTTCGTTCTGCAGTTCCGCAAGGATCGCTAGATGACCGGTTAGGTTACCGGTTTGAGTGTTTCGACTCGTTGTAGTCTGTGAGCACTAGATGCTGCTGTACATCTGATGTATAGGTGTAATGGAGGAAGTAGAAGAAGTACCTCCATTGCAGATGTTGGTGTGGTTCTTAAAGCACCTGTGGCACAGAGGCACACAAGTCTCTGTACTTTTGTGAGCACTGTCTGAGCAGATATCTGGTTTAATTTTGGCCACCAGACCAAAGCTGCGTATGACAGTAGCGGTTTTATTATACTTTGATGAAACCAAAGTATTATTCTGGGGCTTAGTCCCCAAGTTTTTCCAAACAGGTTTCTACACGCGAAGAAACCCTTATTCGCTTTGTCCGAGATATGTTTAAGGTGTGAGTTCCAGGTGAGCCTGCTGTCAAGGATCACACCGAAATACTTAATCTCTTTGACTACTTGTATCCGTTCGCCGTTAAACTCAAGAGTTTTGAAATTAAAACTCCTTCTGTTGGTAAAGACTAGTACCAAACGGTACTAGTTTTTTGTGTATTGACAGACATCCCAACTTCATTGAACCAATTAATCACGAGGTCCAGGGATTCATATTTCCAACAGTAGATTCATATTTCCCTCTCACCATGACTGCTATATCGTCGGTGTAGCCTACAGTGTTAAAACCAGAAGAAGACCAGTGCGTGCTTAGGCCTTTCTTTGTGGCCATTTCAGCAATAGCTTCGAAATGCACATTGTCAAAGGCCCCTTGAATGTCCATAAATGTGCATGCAAGTGCCTCCTTGCTTTAGTTCCCTTGGATGCAACAGTTTGCTCGTTCTGGGTTAGGTTGGTGATTTTGGAACGTGATTGTTTTACTCTGATTGAGGAGGATTTGGTTGTCGATGTTTGTAGCTTAGCAGACACCGAACTAGAAGCGCCCCTTACAGAGTCAGATGTGGATGGTCCTTCCATTGCTATTAAAATCACCGAAGCAGTGCTACCAGTTTCTGACGCCTTCTCGGTAGAACATGGTAGTACTTCTTTCGGTATCGCAGTGTTAGGTTGGTTTGACTTTCTGAACTTTGCGATTCCTGCATGAATCGCACCGAACATCCAGTTTAACCTGTATTTGCAACTTTTAAGATGTTTCTCGGATGTTGGGTCAGGAATTAACACCAACATCGCGAGATACCTCTCAACAGTGTGTTTCAGGATGGTCCATGATCTCGGCTTAATATCCGGATTTTGAGCACCGAGTCGCCTTAGAATCTTCTCTGTTGATTCTTTGGCACAGTCTGGAAGGTATGCTATGAGCCTAGGAGGTCGAGGTAACTCGTCCTCTTTTAGGATACGTACCTGTACCTTCCCGACTGTTATTCGCGGTACCACATTTACAGCCCACTTTGCCGATGTATTATCGGCACAGTTAAGAAGTAGCCAACTATTTTTCTGGTAGCAGCTTTCGAAGTGAGGTTTAATAACCTTGAATTCTTGCTCTACTACCAAATCCATGAGTTGTCTTTTTAGCTCGCTGAGTTGCTCAGAACTCAGGAGGGTGGCTGGAAAGTCTTCAGCAGCGATGTAGACTTTGATGCGCTTGGTGGCATCGCTGAATGTTGGAGGTATAATTGTACTCGCAATATTGCTTGCTGTGTCCCCTAGCTCTTGCTTAGGTCGGTCGCTGGCAGATGGCTTGTGCCGTTTAACACCAGAGGTAACTGACTGTGGAGAGTCTTGCGATGTCACGGATCGGACCCTCTTGCTGTTCTTGGTACGTACCTGTGTCCTTCCTTCTATCTATTACTTTCAGAGCTAATTCTTTAGGTATGTCACCTTTAACCAGGGTAGCCAGGTCAAAGGATTTGGGAAGGGCACAGACTTGTTTGGCTTTTTCTTCAGAGAGGCCTTTCTTTATTAGTGCTCTCTTGCGCTTTCTGTTTGTGGCAAAAATGTATTTGGGCTGATTGTCAGATCGAGGGATAACCGGTTTCGGGTCACTTAATCCGACTGTGTTGGGCACGTGGACATTAGCTACCTTTCAGTGTATATCCGACGTAATGGTGACTACTGACATGTCAGAGTTACTTTTGGATTCTGAGTCACATGCAGTCCTGATTGCCGATTCCAGAGCGGAATCGTTTACAAACTAATGGTCTTCTTCTTACGACAGGTGAGACGTGTCAGAGCACTCTTGCACTCTTCGACCTATCGTCGACCTTAGTAATTATGTTTGTGTTGCCGGAATGAAGATGTGCTGATAAATCGGCGAACTTGTGTTTGCATTTGTTTGTTTAGGTGATGCGTTTGGAGACGCATCGCTCTCGTCTTTTTTTATAGGTAACATACTATCCATACGTGGTTGGATGAAAATTAGGGAATAAAAAGATACGCCAAAACAGAGCCCTTTGCTGTGGTAAGGCTATATTGAAACTGGAGGACGCCTGTTATCCAGAGCTCCGTACTAGTAATAAAGCACACCCTTGACGATGTTAAGCTTCTTTCTTGTTAAGCGTACTTGTTTCCCCTCAGCTTTGGGTTTTGGACTTGATCATGGTTCTTGATTCTCACCGAGGACCTAACGGCATGGGTGACCTTGCCGTTGTAGCTCCTAAGATCACTGAGTCTACTGAGCCCCATCATTGCGTCAAAGTGCCAAATCTATGCGATGGGGCTTATTTATATTTTATAAAACTTTCGTGAGTAAAATCGTAAATACTGGTTGACATTGTCAGAACTCTGCAATCATGAAATGAAATAATCTACGAACTATGTTATTTGTGTAGGACCTGACGGTTCTTCAGCACGAATTGGAAATTTTAAACCGACATATAAATTCTCGTTTTGAGTACCGAGTAGCCCACACAAAGATTGTTCTTCTACTACGACGTACGTCGCATTGAGCGACTAGGAATTAGTGAAATTTTGGCGTAGCTTCTATATATAAGTCAGCACTTGTTCGCTCAATTTAATATTACAGATAGACTAGTTGGCACTTGCCTCTTTATCGATATTGTAAAAATTTATTGATAATGTAATGGAGCCGTAGCGACGCTTGAGATTAGTCCCGTACGTGCGACTCCAATGATGTTTGCGTCTGATAAGCAGCACTAATTATACTCCTACATTAAGATCTGAGCATATTATTAATCTTTGGTTTAATATTGTTCAAGGTATCCTCAGTGTGAAATATGGTGGTCAATCATGGGATGATAAGCCTAACCAGTTATCAATTACAAGGTTTTTGTGTAGCTGAAATGCTTTAAATATTTTGTAGCTTAAACCTGCACGGATGGATTTTAAGAAATGTCAGTATGAAAAGAACGCATTTCCATACATTATATCAATAAATAATTTCTCTAGAGCTAAAGACAATAATTTTACCTTCCAAGGTAGACAAAAGCTTCACAAAAAAAATGTTCATTTATGTAGACAGAAACATGCACTATTAATTGATATTGTGTGGCGCAACAAAGCAATTAATTAAAAAAAAATTTTTTCTGTTTGTTGAAATTTAATGGCCGGAACCGAAATAAAATAGCAAATCATTAGCGAATTTCTTTAAATATAAACAATCTTATTTTAGAGTAAAAATCGAAATCGTCGTCACACTTTGTACTAAGCAAAATTAATATAACGAACTGATGAAGGAGTTTCGAATCCTTGTCCAAAACACGGAAAACAGATGAGGTGAAAGCCAAAAAGTTCAAATCTATTTTCGAACTGAAAAATCTCAAATGATTTCCTTTTGTAAGGTTTATTTAAATATGAAACTGAATGTTGATGGCAAATCTGTTAATTTTTTTTTATGATAAACGATAATTAATACCCCACAGGTTTATAGAAAAAAAATAACAATCACTATACATACTGGCATTTTACAAATATTTAAACCTTTTGACAGACATCTTAGTTGCCAAACAACTATTAGAACTGCATGAAAGTTAACGATCCCTTATCTCAATAGTGAAAAATCAAGTATTCAAAAATTGTCAGGAGCAAATTTATTCTTATTCGAACTATATAAAAATAAAATCTAAAAGGAAAAAGTCATACTTTTGTACATTTCTAGGTTTTAGTAGTCTCTGTGTTTCCAACACAGTTTTGTTTTAGAACTGCAATAATTGAAAATAAATCAATTTAAGACATGCGTCTCAATCATCTGCCAAACCGAACTTAAAAATAATAGCTTATAAATTCTTTGCTTTCTTTATAAATTTAATAAAATATTCAGATGACGAGTTGAACCTTATAGATATTAGTCTCAAATTCATGAGCTCTAAAATTCAAATTAATTTCTTGAAATACAATCAAGCTCGATTTTTGCACTTATCAATCTTTTATTCATAACATTTTTACTTCCATGTAATTAATTTAAGAAATTTAAGTCACATATATGTCAACATTTCATTTATTTTTTTATTTTCTCAGGTGTAATTTTATTTTGCCGCTAATTGGATGTATAAGAAAATTTGTTTCTAATCTCTCATGCTTTTATTTTTTTTATGTTTGGCATTAAAACTTCCACAAATGGTGAATTCATTTTCTTTTCAAGTTTTTTTTTCTTGTAATTTTCAACTTAACAGAACTTTGCCGTCAACGGAATTATAATTAAAAATTTTGTTTGAAAGTATCATATGCATTGAATAAAGAAGAAGCGAAACAAAGAAAACTGGTGCATATTTTGCAACAAAAGATGAAAATATCTACGAGACGCGCCACCGAGCAACTTATGCCACATTACGAACAAAAACGTTTTTATTTTTGGTAGAAAATGCGATTTTTTTTCGATTGAACGAGAGTAATTTACTAATTATAAATAGTTTTATTAAAAAATCATAGCATTTTTTATGTGTTATCTTGGTTTGACATAAAAAGATGAATAGATTTAGAATTTCTATTATAGTCCGGGAGGCAGCGTTGCAAATGAAAAAGTTTTTTGATGCCGGTTGATTTTTATCAATTGTAATTAATTGCATTCAGCTGATGATAAAACTGGTGGTCAGGTAGTGGGGAGTGTGGTTGTGAAAGATTTTTGAACTGGTAAAAACTAGACTTCGCTATATTTTTCGTTCAAAATTTATCCAAACTTCTTCTCGGTGAATTTGTTCAAATTATTCTGTAAATCAATGTCGTAACTTATAAGAGGGAAGGTTGAAAGTTGCTCTTTTTGGCAATAACTTTAAAACTATGCACCGCAAAATTCTAAAAAAAAAATGCAATATTTTTAAAATTTGGTACTCTTTCAAATGACATCCAACTCATTTGGGTCAAAAAAGATTTTTCACCCTTGCGCACTCCCATCCTCAAAAAACACTGAAATATAATTTACTGACACTTCGCTATAATTTTCGTAAAAAATTTTTTTGTCGATAACGTAGGGGGAGGGGGTGGTCTTTAAGTTGGACTTTTTTGACAATAACTCAAAAACTGTGCACCGTAAAACTCTAAAAACATTGCAATGTTTCTTAAATTAGGTAAACTTTTTTTTTCACCCTTCCCCACTCCCTAAAAAACATACAGAAATATATTTATTTAAGACTTCCCTATAATTTTCTTTCAAAATATACCAAACTTCCTGTCTGTGAATTTTTTTCAGATTATAGTTTAGAAAATACTCAGAGTTTCAGATATTGAGTTTGAGTGTCAGATTTAGTTTGGAAAATAGCACATAAAGGCACATAAAGCTCGGCTGTAAGTGATTAAGAATACCCCACCTGGCAGTTTTACCCCCAATATTACTGCAGCTGATTTTTGTCTTTATACTTTTAATAGTATTATTAGTCATCTGTACGATTTTCATTTGGCAGCAAATGATTTGATTACATTGCATTTTGATACAGATATATACGAGTAGCTGACCTATAAGACCGCATCCGCCCATCAGTGTTGCAATTGACTTTAATTATAGATACCTACGGTATCTATATATCCAAAGGAAATTTTGCTAATTTTAAATGTAAACAAATGTACGGACTAAAACGCGGACTTTTACACAACAAAGATCTCTAATTTATAAAGATAATTTATCTATGACGTTTCATTATGAATTTTAAAACAAACAAAAATAATTTATTAATCTAACATGCAAACTAGAATTAACATTAAGAGAAGTGATAAAAGACAATACTGTTGATCGTAGTCTTCCTTGGTGTCAACCTCCAATCAATATGTATTATACGCCAGGTTTATTTTTTTGTTATTTTCTTCAGCCAACAATTTTATTTATATTCCAAAAAACGCTGTTTAACATTACAATGTTATAGTGGACGTGAAGATCTTCAGAAAATACAAGGCAACAAAAATGTACCATTTTCGCAATAAGCAAATATTCGTTTAGTGGTTTAATTATAATACTCCGTACTGAACTCCACACGAATATAGACTTCAGCCAACGTGCTGACGCCCACAGCAGTTTCCAACTCCATATATCAATCAAAAAATGTAACATATTATGAATGGAATGAACTCAACCCCAAATTATCGTCGTTTGACCATCCGGTGCACGCCTCTGCTTTAAAACAATACAACGATAAAATTCCGGAACACCTTGAGCAAACGAATGATCCAATAGTCACACTCACATAGGTTGGGCCCTTTTAAATTTTTGTCATCTTGCCTTTCTCGAACTACCGCCATATCATTTAAAATATTTAAATTTTTTTTACTTTAGCTATATAATTTTTATTTTAGCATAATAAAATGTCGTAACACACATATTAACTTAAAAACATTTGAAATTTTGGAAAACACAGTTCAATATTTAAGTAAAATAATTTTTTTGTTACGAATAAAACATAATTTATCTTCGTTTTATTTTATATTTAATTTTATATTATAAAAAACCCGAGTACAAGATTTCTACTGAAATCAATATTACTCGATACAAACAATTTTAATTTACGTTTGTTTTAGTTTTAAGTTCTAATCACCACTCAACAATATTGAAAATTATTTTTCTATTTATAATTTTTAAAATTACTTTAAACAAGAAAGAAGAGTTGGTTGCATGAAACAGATGCTCGTTACTCATATTGTTTGTAACCAATACATTTACCACAAACAAAATTATTTATTTACGAAGCCACATGCCATCTATCACACAAATATCTTCTTGTTGCTTTATTAACACGTACAACGCGCACAGAAACACCCTTTTCTTCATTTAAGAACACAAGCAAAAAGAACTGGATATGTTCATGTATTGTAAAATTTCACTTCTATTTATAATATTTCGTTTCATTTTAATAAAATGAAAGAAGAGAAATTTAAACTTAGCAATTCTTTTGTTTCATTTTTTTCTCATTTAAACGTTGCAAACAGAGTGTAAGTATATATAACAAAAATCATTATAACCTTGATGTTACAAACAAGTCAGGTGTGCCGATGACTATTAATAGAAATGCTGATAAAAATTTAAATGCAAAATGTATATTATAGCCGAGGGTGAGGCACAAGGTCATTTGTATGGTGACCTGTTAAATTTAAAATTCCAACAATGCAAATTTGTAGTTGGGTAGGTCAGGGATGGAAATTATAGGATGAATGAACGAGAATCTAATCTTTGCTGATAGCGCAACCGGTTTAGTTGTTTGAACTGTCAAGCCTTAAATTCCAGTGAATACACCCTATACTGACTCTCTAATCGTAAATGATACATGTTTAACAACACGTAATTTGGCGGGCATAACATCAGCTAATGACTTTTTTCATATATCATGGTGTAAACATGTATCACATACATTTTAAAGCGGCATCAAATAAGTTTTGGAATTCGTTTTTTTACTAGTTTAAATTTGCCCCACAGCTACACCCCGCAAGTTTGACCGCTGACTTACATTTTATCTATAACAAATACCTACTCTATCCATAAAAAATAAATTTAATCGGCATCAAAACAGCAACAGAAATGCAAAGCTGCCTCCCGTCCTATTAGCTCTTATTTATTATAAAATTGCTAAACAAACATAAATTCTATTTATTTCTCAAATTAACCAGAAAAAAAATAACATCGACATTTTTTCAATTTTCCTCCTAATCATTAAAAATCAAAACAAATTAGACGGTATCTTACGATATCTTAGGAACTAAAACATAAAAGCAAGATCATTAATAAATCATAAACGACAATTTGCCAATTTCACATTAAATCGAAATTAAAGAAATAATAAAATTCAAATAGAGAAAAAAAATTTCAAATTCAAATAAACGAAAATTTTTTTATTATTTTTTCGCAGTACTCACGCAATACTGTCTTATGCCTTCGTATTTTTTATTTCTTTTTTTTATGTTAATTAATATGTCAGACAAATTGAAAAAAAAAATATATATGAAAGAATGAAGGAAAGATCTAGAAAATTAAAATAAAAATGAATGCTAATTTGAACATTTTTATGTAATGATTTAATGAGTAATTTTTTTTATTTCAAATCAAAGTAGAACCAATATAAAGTAAGTAGTAGAGTAGAGTCTGGGAAACAACAAATTAATAAAGTTAGCATTTTTTGCAGCATAGGCTCTTGGTGCTTGTTGTTTTGTTGTATACGCTCTGATAAAAATTTATGTAAAAAATAAAAGATTTAATTTTTTGGACTAGAAAAAATTCACATTTCATATGACAGCCGATTCATCAAAGTCAAAAATATTTTTTTCAAAATTTCCACCCTCAACCCCCTCCAAATAACATTTTAAATGATGACCGCTATGGTTTTCATTCACTCTTTACAACATTTCCTATCACCGTGATTTTTTTCAAATTGTTTGTTTTGTAAGGTTCGTAGTTATGGTGAAGGGGGTGGGGGGGAGGGAGAGTAAGAGGGGCAAAAAAAGAAAAATCCGTTCTTTTGTAATTTTCAAAGTTAAGGGGGGGCAGGAAAAAAATTTCACGATTTTGGTAATAACTTCCAAACTAAGTAGTCGATAATTTATTGAATTTTTTTAATCTTTTTCGATTTTTCTAAATCAAACTCGAATCCCTAAAAAATTATTGTTTAACGATCTCCTAATCTATGTCTATAAAATACCGATAAAAACAAACATATGCAATTTGTTGATTTCTGTAGGATTGGAAGTTGATAGCACTTACTCTCACGTTTGTGAGAAAATCGATTATGTAGAAATCCGAACGGAGACCGAAGTCTCACTAACAGGATACCGTTTTTACTTTTTCAAAGTACGGAACCGTAAAAAAGTAACTTATTAAAATTGAAATTGTCCAATAGAACTCGAAAAATATGGAAAATTAAAAAAAATATTTCAAATAAATAGTTCTTTATTCTTATTAAACTTAAATTTCTTATTCTATGATTTTCCTATTTTGTCGTTTAAAATTTTTCTAACTATCCGGTCCAGTTTTGTTTATTCTTTTTGAATTTTCTTATTATTTTCTAATTCTATCTTTTCTTTTGCATTATCGTTATTTACTGCTTTTTTATTTTTTAAAACTTTTGGTTTTTTTACTTAATGTTCAAATTTGCAGATTTGTTATTTTCTGTTTTTCTTATCATATCCCTTTTTTTAAAAATGGATTTTAATTTTTGTTTACTTTTTAAATTTTAATTTTAAAAACTTTTTCAACTTTATGACTTTTGAACTTTTTAAGTACAAAATTAGAAATTTGAAAATTACAAAAAACGATGATTTAAAACATGAAAACAAAAATTAGCAATTTAAAATTATTTAATTTTCTAATTTTTTAAGTGATGTTCAGATTTTTGGTTTTTTAAAAAAAATTCTGTTGTTTTTAAAAATAGTCTTTTATGCTTTGATTTACAGATTTTTTATTTGCAATGTTTTACTTTTATTTCATTAAAATCATATAAAATCAAATTTCGATTTGTTGTTTTCTATTTTTCCAATTTTCTGGTATTACGGCTCAGATTTTTTGTTGTCTCTTGTATCTTTTTTTTAAATTACAAATTTGCTAATCTTGGATTTTAATTTTTTAATGTGGCAGTTTGACAGATTTTTAAGATAATATAATTTGCCAATTTTCTTAATCTATAAATTTCTGAGTATCTAGATATTCTGGGTTCTGATTTATAGTTTAGGAATTTCTCGATCCCCGTTTTTTTATTCCCGTTATATTTATATTATTTTGTACGTTTACAAAATAAGTAAGCTAAAACTAAAAATTAAAAAAATTTTTTTAAACAATTCAAAAATTGGAAGTATAGAAAATTTAAAAATTGCAAAAACAAATGTGGAATTTAGAAAATTGAAAAATAAAAAAATTAGAAAACTATTAAATGGAATTCAATACATATATAGAAAACTGAAAATTTGCAAGAATTCCAACTTGAGTTTCAATTTTTTCTAAATTTTTGATTTTATAATTTTCTAGTGTTTCAAATCAGTTTAGATGTTGGTCAATTTAAGCTTTGCTACGTTGCTGCTTTTTAAAGTAGTGTTAAAAATGTATAATTTTTCCAATTTTTGCCGAATTTTTTCTGGTAACATTTTAATATTTATTTGAAAAGTGAACCCACTAGATTGCTTACATACGGAACTATAACTACATACGAGATGTGAAATAACCTCAGAACTCATTTATTTTTGTGATCCATTTCTCGTTATTACACAAAATTTGAAATCAAACTAATGCAAAAACCATAACTGAGTCCACCAAAAATTTTCAAGAACGACACACCTCCCTCCACCCACCAAAAAATTATGTTACACTACAATTTTTTTTTCAAACTAGTAAAATTAATAAATTTAATTAATTAAGCTTAAAACTTAAATAAAAAAAACTTTGTGCAGACCTGTTGACCTATATATCAAAATTTCATTAAAATCGTTTCATAACTGTAAAGCGGATGTTGAGAATTTTTCATCCCCATAACAATAAAATAAATTTTGATCTATAACAATAACTGTTTAAAATTTGAATAAAATACAATTAATCATCTCGCGTAATCATTGAATGATACAAACATGAAATTAATTATTAAATTTGATTTATTCATTTCAAAGCGTTTAAAGTCAACATAAAAATTAATATATGCTTGGACTGTGACAAAATATGTTGACGTTTGCAATTTTTTCACTTTCCAGGTCAAAACAATAAATTTGTTTCGAATGTATGGAATGCAATCGAACGAACATTCGTAATCAGCCATATACTATTAGTAGCAGTTAGTGTTCTTCATTTCCGTTATTTTATTGATTTTCAAGTAATTTCAAATGCATTTATTTCACAAAATACAGAACTACCAACATTTGAAAAAAAAAATTGGAGATAAATGGATGAAATTAAAAATAAAAGTATAAAATAGGAAATCAAAAGATCATAAATTTGAAAAATATAAATAAATTGTACACAACAATGGATAGTTTTGTGTTAATGTAAAATAAATGAATACAGGACGAGTATTTTTATGAGATTTATAACGGGTATTTGTTTTGTTTAATGTCAATTCGTGATTTAATGAAGAACGATTATTGTTTTATTTAAATATGGACTTGAAATTTATATTATGTTCATGTTTAGATTGATAGAATAGAATGTTTGTACTTTGTAGCACGTAGATAATATAGTGTCGCAATCAATTTGAAATAATACTTAAATACTAACAGCTGGAAATATTTTTTGACTGTACGAAAATAGAATCTAATGTTGAGATTTGGATATAAAATCAACTGGCATGTTAGGAATAAGTTGAAGGTATAAACGTAATTTTGGGGAAAATATTGTTTGAGACCAAAATATTGTGTGAGTTAAGTTTTATTAAATCTTTTTCAATAGAAATAAATTATTCTTAGTTGTAGGAAGGATAGGTAAAAGTCTGAATTTTGTTTTTATTCTTGTAGTATATATAGTCGTAGTCGTGGATAAAGTTTATTCTTTTGTGGAGAAAATATGACATACTGTTCAAAATATTGATTATTTTTCACAAGGCGTGATGGCATAAAATTGTTATACCGTTTTTCGTGATGCAAAATCATTTGTTTTTTCTTTTAAGTCGCTCCAATAGATGTTTCACATAAAAAATTCTTTAAGTAGATATTTTTGTTAAAAATCAAATAATTTCAATTTGTTCTATTCAATAGATCGAGTGATGAAATTTATGGCTTGCCAACGTTTCATGTTATAGGGTTAAAATCGTAGATTTTACAGGGTGTAGCTGTTTTTTGAGGTTTTGTCCAAAAACTGATATGCTGGGGTCAAACCGAGGTCGAACTCGGGTTCAGGCTCGAGTGAGTAATTATTAACAGTATGTTACTTACAGAGAGAAACCGTGCTGTGGCAAATAGTGTTATCTTAAAAAAGAAATCGAAACTATACAAACAATGAACCACCATGGCTTAATGATAATATCTGTCATTAAATGAGACCACCGTAATGAAAAGAATAGTTTTTAGAGATATTTTGATCGTACAGCATCATTACTAAATTCATTTCTCAATCTTGTTAAAAAAAAAATATTAGTGGTAGCGAAGAAGCTTCAAAGTGCCGGGGATCTTTTGAACACCTGTAAGTTTGAAACTTCAATAAATTCTAATTCTGGCTTTTATTCTTATTGAGACTTGGTATATACGGTTTTAGTACTGTTTCTAATACTCCTGCGTACCAACTTTCCGGTAGAAATTTTTTTTTCAGGTGTTTATTCCTGCTGTCGTCTACAGTTACAAACCGATTTCCATGAAACGTTGATAAAAGTTAATGCAAAAGATTTGAGAAATTTTTTATAAGGTTTTGGAGTTCCCGAGGGTGTCTCCCGAGGTTCTATTTTTGTTAAAGATCTATAACATTTGTTATAGTTTGTTTATTCACAATATACATTCATGCTGTTATAGCCTGTTTAGGAATAATCTACATACATGCTGTTAATGCCTGTTTAAGTGCATATTTTACATCCATACTGTTATAGCCTGTTTATTCACAATATACATTCATAAGGCTGTTATAGGCTGTTATAGCCTGTTTAGGCATAACTTACATTCATACTGTTAATGCCTGTTTAGGTGCATATTTTACATTCATACTGTTATAGCCTGTTTAGGCATAAGATACATTTATGCTGTTGTAGCCTGTTTAGGCGTATTATTACATTCATACTAAAATGCATGTTTAAGCGCATAATATACATTTATGCTGTTATAGCCTGCTTAGGCGTGCTATTCATGCATCGTATGGGCAGATCTTAAGAAATACAATCCACTATCATTCATAGAGGCCGCTCCAGGTGACTACTAACGATGCTTTGATTTAAAGAATATTTCCAAATTTATAAGCTCATTACGCTAATTATGCGTGGCTACGTGAGCGGACTATTTGGCCGCAAAAGAATATAGATGAGGACACAATTTTAAAATAAAACAGATTTTGCCTAGCAAAGAAAGATCATTCAAATTGTAAAGGAGAACTAGTTCCAATGGCAAACCAATGGACTGGTTATGGCAGGCCACGTACCTAGTTCGATATTGAATCCTAAACTAGCTCTAGTCTTCGGGAACAAGAGGTTATACCTGCCGCCTAGTACAAATTGCGGAATTGTACGCGTATATTGTTTATAAATCAGTTCGGAGATCAAAAGAAAAGGTGATAAAAAGAAGACTCTGGTTGCCCAGCAGGTCGAAGAAGCCACCACCAACACGTTCGCCCCCATAATCAATCTATCATTCACACGCTCTCGCTCCTCATACACTCACGCATACACACCTACTCACACATGCACATGTACACCCATACATACCTATACATCCACACCCATATTGGTATATTCGACTAGCATGGGGTGAGTAGCTATACCATATTGGTATAGCTACTCACCCCAAGCTAGTCGTAGATCCCTTTCCGTTGTTTCCGTTGGATTAGCCGATCATCTCTTTCTCCGTCCAATTATATCATGAGAATCATGCAATGGAGGATGAATATACAACAGCCGATATTTTAAGCCGCCACTATAGATGAATACCACAAATGTGGATGACTAACAGCTCGTAACTAATTCGCTGATAAGGTTGAATATGGTAAATGTAACTGTTGGTATGCAAAATTTGATGATACTGATGAATATGGTAAATGTAACTGAACGGTAACCACGAGTAGTTATGTATAATCAGTTGATTCACACAATGGTGGACGAATATTCCACAGCTGGCATGCAAAATTTGATGATACTGATGAATATGGTAAATGCAACTGAACGGTATGCAGAATTGGCTAATATTGATGACTATGGTGATTGTAACTGAACACTATGCGACTGTGGTTATGTAAACTCGATTGATTCATGCAATGGGGTGCGAATAATCGCTTTAATAATGAAAAAACAGGTACGCAAAAGTATAGTTTCGAGATATTTGAGTTTAAAGATGGATGTGCGCATGCTTTTGCATGGACGTTAATTTTAACCTCCAGTCATAAAATAATTCAAAATGTAAAAACGCCACTTCAAAGATGCCCTTATGGGGAATGCAGCGCACCCATTATATAATAATAAGGTATAAATAGCATACGTTATTTCATTATTAAAGCGTCGATATAATAACTGATTTGTAATATTGATGATTTGGTTAAATACGGTGAATCTAGATGAACGGCAAGCGACTGTAGTTATGTACAATCGATAGATTCAGGTGATGGTGTACGAATATTTCACAGCCGGCATGCAAAATTAGCTAAAATCGATGAATGTGATAAATGTAACTGAAGGGTATGCAAAATTTGCTAATATTGATGACTATGGTGATTGTAACTGAACGGTAAGCAACTGTGGTTATGCAAACTCGATTGATTCATGCAACGTGAATATTTAACTGCTGGTATGCCAATTGCCAGATTTATTAATATTGAAGAAGGTTGTTGGTATTTTCTTTTTCTTCAAAAGTAGGAGTATTTATTTTAAAAAGACCATTCCAGAATTAGTAATCGAATGCAATTTTTATGTGTTAATTGTTACCCTACTTTCCTTGGTAATGAAAGCTAGCAACAACAGGTTTTCGTAATACTCGTATAAATTTAAAATATGAAGCAAGGAATTCTCTTCACAGAAATGTCATGACACGTGATTTTTATTGTAGTAATAAATAATCAACGGGTTTAAATATACCAAGAAATAAAGTTAATTTACTTGATTATCGAGGTTTATATGGTACACTACCGAACTAGATTTCCCTTTATCACAGATACTAATTAATGCCAAGAAAATACCACGTGTTAGCAAGCACTAAATGTTCACGTTTTCTAGATCTACGACTACGTTACATGAATCATATTGTCATCATAAATTTTACCAACACTCAATGAATAAATAGTAATAAATTTTAATTTTCTAACACTAAATAATTTTTTTTTTATCAGAACAAACAGATACTATTTTTTTGTTTAATTTATTTAATTGAATTATTAAGTAAATAATTATCATTTTTTTAAGGTTAATTCACTCCGACAGAGATTTTTCTAAGTTTTACACGTTTTTATCATCTGTTTCATGTTTGATATCTTCAAATTCACAGCCATAATGTTCTATTCTAATCAGAAAATCAAGAAATAGAGAGGACCTCTATATTTGAGTTCAAGTATTTATATCAAAATAAAGGGCGGCTTAGACGTTAACGGAAACGATAAGTTTTTTTTAATTTATATTTTCATCGATTACAGGTACCCAGAAGGTTGTTTTGTTTAACTTTTCCATTTCTCTCTTTTCACCATTACAAAATCGATAGACACTGTTGGTGTTCCTAAGGTAGTTGTCAACTTTCCTGTTGAATTCGTTATTTCATTGGATTTGACTGGAATGCAACCAAATAATTTGCGATTGGTTCACCAATCATTTTGCTTAGAAATTTGAATGCACCAACTAAACTATGCGATGGTACGCGATTGGTAATAAAACAATAACATGGGCAATGTTCTTGAAGCTACTACGTTAAACGACAAGTTTCAAGGTGTAAAAGTTCTTCTACCACGGATCGCTATGATCCTTTCAGGCTCGCTCTTTCTATTTAAACGTTTGCAATTTCCCATTCAATTGGCATTCGCAATGACCGGTAATAAGTCTAAAGGCTAAATGATGTCAATTTGTGGGCTAGATCTAGACAACCCCATGCTTTTCTCATGACCAATTATATGTTGCGACAAATATTGTTCATCATATCGCATTAAGATTCCTGTTATACAATGAATAATAGTTATAATAATTTCGTTTGAATTTAAGTATAAAACATATAGAGGGGCTGAAATCTCACAGCTCTCAGATATCAAGACTTCGGTCTGGGTTAAGGATTTGTATATAGTTTTCGGCAAAATACTTTTATGAGGACATGGTTTTTAGTTTTGGGCAGCGATGTATATCAAACATAACTCTTTGTTAAAGTACTAGTATTTTTTATCTCTGTTTAAAAATTTATTACAAAACTAACACGAAACATCAATACGTTGCCGGAAAATTATAATCCAAATTCCAAAAATATTGTTAAATTAAATAAAATCAAACTTTTTCAAAATTCCAAAAATATTCCGAAAATTAGAATAAAATCAAATATTTAAATTTTTTCTAAATTCCAATAATATTGCAAAAACTCTTAAAAATTCAAACTTTTTCCAAAATTCTAAAAATATCGCAAAAATTATTACAAAATCAAAAATTGAAAATTTTTTCAAAATTCCAAAAATTATAATAAAATCAAAAATTAAAAATTTTTCTAAATTCTAAATATATTCCAAAAATTCTTACAAAATCAAAAATTAAAACTTTTGTCGAAATTCTAAAAATATTACAAAAATTATTCCAAATTCACAAATACAAACCTTTTCAAAATTCCAAAAATATTTCAAAAACTATAACAAATTCAAAAATTTCCATGTCCAATTTCATTTTCAATTACATTTACGTCATAAAAACAGCTACATTTTTTTTAAAGCCAAAAATATGAAAATTTGCTATTTTTGACACACATAATGATTGTTTTGACACACTTCCGGTACAGTTATCGAACACAGCGTCCTTTCGGACCTGTCCCTTGTGAATAACTATTTTACAAAAAAAAATTTTTGAAATCCTTCCAGCCGTTTTCCCTGCAGCGTAGGTAATGACGGCCGGCCAGCCGGCCGGCCGACAGACAGACATACATTTTTGTTTGTTTGTTTAGAATCAGTAGGTCCTAAAACGTCGAGAAATGCCAAAAACAGTGGGGGTAAGAATTTTACTTTTGGCTCATAAATGTAAAACTTAGGTCTTTCAGACCGAAGTAATAGTTTCGTTCAATAGCCAAATAAAACCATACGATGCAGCCAAGATAAAGGAAATCGTTTGATTTTTTTCAATTCGAAGATAGATTTGAACTTTCCTCCATTTCTATTCTTCGCGTTTTCCTCAAGGATTTGAAAATTCCTCATCAGTGCTATGATTCGAATCCATTTGCAGATACGTTATAACAATAACACAAATCAATCGATGATTATTTCGAAGTTGAAAGTTCATCATCAGTTATTTAGTTAAGTTGAATTTCTCCAATGTCGTTAGACATTCTTGTTTATATATGCTTAGTTTTAGTATGATTTGTAACAGTTCTGCATTTCAACTTCTGTTTGTCACTTCCGGTGAAAAGTTTTTACTTTTTCTATTCCTAAAACAGAATTTATGTCTGTTGGGATACAACAGCTTTCTTTAATGAACTATTTTGATGAAAATTTAGCAAGCTTTCGAGCGATTGTGGACAAAGGGCTGGGAGCCTCTGGAGCATTTGTTTTTTATTATAAGAACTATGCAAAATCTATAAACAATAGTTAGCCGTTAAAGGAAGTATTAAAAGGATATAAGTTCAGTATATATCCAGAACATTTTGTTGCCAGGTGAAGTGAGCGAATATTGAAGTGAGCCTATGCATCACCGTCCTCAATATTCATTGGTTGAATTCAATCTTGAAATCTAATCAAACATTAAACAGTCGTTTACAAAATATTGCATTTTACTTGTATATAATACCTGATTGATACTAACTCGGAATTCTAACGTCCCTCGCTTGGGGACTCTGTTAAACTTTATCGTCGAGAATAACTGCTAAAATTATATCTTTGGTCATTAAAATACTGTTATTTTAATTTTAAGTTCATTTAATTTTTTGTTCTTAAGAAACTAATATTTATTTTTTATTTTTACTTACAGGTATGTGATAATATCACTGAGAGTTATTCAATTATGTTGTTGTAGTTCCAGATAAATAGGTTGGTGAATGAATCTAATTTAAAAATATGGAGGGGCTGAAATCTCACAGCTCTGAGATATCAAGACTTCGGTCTGGGTTAAGGATTTTGATATAGTTTTCGGCAAAAAACTTTAATGCATGGTTTTTAGTTTTGGGCAGCGATGTATAGCAAACATAACTCTTTGTTAAAATACAAGTATTTTTTATCTCTGTTTAAAAATTTATTACAAAACTAACACAAAACATCAATACGTTGCCAGAAAATTATAATCAAAATTCCAAAAATATTGTTAAATTAAATAAAATCAAACTTTTTCAAAATTCCAAAAATATTCCAAAAATTAGAATAAAATCAAATATTTAAACTTTTTCTAAACTCCAATAATATTTCAAAAATTCTTAAAAATGCAAACTTTTTCCAAAATTCTAAAAATATTGCAAAAATTATTACAAAATCAAAAATTGAAATTTTCTTCAAAATTCCAAAAATTATAATAAAATCAAAAATTAAAAATTTTTCAAAATTCTAAATATATTCCAAAAATTCTTACAAAATCAAAAAATACAAACTTTTTCAAAATTCCGAAAATATTTCAAAAACTATAACAAATTCAAAAAATTCCAGGTCCAATTTCATTTTCAATTACATTTACGTCATAAGAACAGCTGCATTTCTTTTTCCAAAAACTTGGCTACAAAAAAATGAAATAATTTTTTGACACACTTGACATTATTTTTTTGACAAACTTATAATGCCGTAATTCTCTATAATAATAATAAAATTTCATGTCACACAAACTACTAATTTTTTTTTTCTAAAAAAATTGGGTAAAAAATAAATAAAAACCTTTCTTTCGACACGCTTGACAACATTTTTTGACAAACTTATAATGCAATAATTCTCAATAATAATAATAAAATTTCATTCGAAACAAACAATTTTATTTTTTTCCAAAAAATTGGGTAAAAAAATAAATAAAAATCTTTCTTTTGACACACTTGACAATATGTTTTTGACAAACTTATAATGCAATAATCTAGTTTTTGATCTCACATACCTATCCCGACCATCAAGATTTCTCCAAATTTAATGTTTCTACTCGTATTCACATAAATGAACGTTTTTTAAGCCAAAACTATAAAAATTTGCAATTTTTGACACACATAATGATTTTTTTTACCCATTTCCGGTACAGTTATCGAATACAGCGTCCTTTCGGACCTGTCCCTTGAGTATACCTATTTTAGAAAAAACATTTTTGAAATCCCTCCAGCGGTTTTCCCTGCAGCGTAAGTAATGTCGGGCCTACAGGTAGACATACATTTTTTTTGCTTGTTTAGAATCAGTAGGTTCTAAAACGTCGAGAAATGCCAAAAAAAGTAGGGGTAAGAATTTCATTTTGAGCTCATGAATGTAATACTTAGGTCTTTCAGACCGAAGTAAAATAAGTTCGTCATGGATACAAAAGTGATTTGGGAATACGTAGATTATTTCGCAGGTTACTTATCAGCACGTTTTCAGAGTGCAGAATTTATAAATTATGCTTTGGCATTGAATTGCAATTATTTTTATTTTTCAAACTTGATAAGACATCAAAATTCGCTTTTCAATTTTTTGTATTCATGTATGTGAAGGTAAAATAGATTTTCACATCATCGTAATAAATATCATTTATTTATTATACAATGAAAATAACTAAAATATCATATATGTACAAGCATGACTAATTATGACAAATAAATTCCTTTGCATATCTTCAGCTTGAAAACTATTATTTTCGGTTTAATAAAATTAGATAAATTCGCTGGATAAAATATTATAATAATAAGGTTATGTAACAACAGATAACAAAATAAAAAAATATGAATTGTATAATTTTATTTATATATTTATCTTTTTGAGTATACATAGATACACATCATCCAGAGATGGTTATCATAAATGTAGAATAAATGTAATCATAGTTTATATACCATATACAAACATACAAACATACATCAAACTATAATTTTTGGCTGGTTTTATGTTTTGTTTACAAGAAAATCGTAAAGATATGCTTGTAGTTTTATGAATATGATGATATATTTTGATAAGACATTTTTTTTTTTTTTTTTTTTTATTCTATGTTAGGCATGTTTAGTGTTAACCAATATAGATCAACGTCTCTGAATATCCGAAGATACCATGCTAACTAAGGAACTAGGGCTTGAAAGTATTATTCAATTTTCTTTGAGGAATTTATTAATGTTGATCTTAAAGTTTTGAGAATTAAAATTATCAGGAAAGACCCACGCCGGTAAGGCATTCCAGAGATGAGAAACTCTGTTAAAAAAATCGCGTTGAAAAGCGACAGTTCTACACCTAGTCACTCGAACCGTAAAAGGATGGGCTGATGTTGATGCTCTAGTGAAACGCGCAAAGTTTGCTGGTTCAGGCAAAATCGATTTGATCTCCGCAGACGTCCGTTCGTCCATAATATACTTGTAGAATACCGTCAAATCAGCGACGTCTCTTCTATGTTGCAAGGAATCAAGCTCGTTAGTAAGAGTCGAGTTGCCGATCAATTTAACAGCTCTCCGCTGTACAGAATCAAGACATTTCAAACTACTTATGTAAGCTCCTCCCCATATGTGAGAACAATACTCCATGCAGGGACGAATAAATGATTTATATATTAAAAGAAGCTGCTCGCTATTAAAAACCTTACGACAACGACCCAAAAATCCTAATTTTTGAACAGCGTTCTTTGCTAGGCTAAAAATATGAGAATTCCATTTCATACTATTTTCAATCTCAACTCCTAGAAGTTTAATAGATTCTTTCTCTTCAAGATTATTTGAATCAAACTTTAATAAAAATGGATTAGGTGTTGATAATCTAGAAAAATGGCAAACTTGAGTTTTACTTGTGTTGAATTCAACACTGTTTGAAAGAATATATTTGTTACTGGAATAAATTTTAGCGATATCTTAGCTGCTATTCTGCCTCCCGGCTTGCGATTTATTACTCCGGTTCATTCTTTTAAATTGCTGTATACCGGTTTGGCACTTCCCAAACACATTGAATTTACGTTTTAAAGAATTGTTGTCACTTGGTTTGAGTCAGTATGACCTATATAGTAGTTGAGTTTTGCTACGCTACAAATATGCTAAAAACAACCTGCATGACTTTTATACATAAGATTAAATTGTAAACGAGTTCGATCCAAACTAATTGAATTATTGTCGAAAGGAATAAACCAGAATTACACTTCTATCATTTCGATGACATATCCTAACACAATTTTGATTTGTTGAATATATAACCAACAAATAAATCTTCAACTGAATTTATTTTTCTTTCTACAATTTTTCGTTTCCGATTTATTTATTCATTTTGATTAAATGAAATATTGAGATTTATTAATTTCAAAGTATTTCCATCATATGATGTGATGAATAGAATTTTCTAATTGAAAACATTCGATAGAAAACATGACGAATATGCAAAAAAAAAACAACAACAGAGAGAATTGATAGCTTAGGAAAGACTATACAAAAAAAATTCACAATTTCAATAGAATTTTTGTGAAATTTATTCAAAACATTGAAAATATTTGAATTATTTATATATCGTAGAATAAATTTATTTATTGGTTTTTATGATTTTAGAAATTTTAGTTCTATATACAAAAATGTTAAAAATTAAGTTGTTCTCTTGATTTCCGACCGAATATTTATTCATTTGGAGATAACAAAGAAACTATCAGAAAAATAGACAGACAGGCGCACCAATTCAATAAGACAGTTAAATGAGTCGGACAAAAAGGTCGGTGGTTCATTTATAAAAATGATTTTAGTCAATCAGATTTTTTCAACCGATTAGCACAAATGGATCCACATACCAATGACATCGAATCACAATCATGATTTTATTCATAAGAATTAGGCAACTAAAACTTTCTCATTAATATTATTTTGATCAATGGAGACAATAAATTTAGATGAACTTTGACTGTAAATAAATTAGCTAGTTTTTCTTAATTAAAAAATAATAAAATTAATAAATTTGTTGTTTTTTTCATCCTGGAAGTTGGCAACAATGTCCAGTCCGGAAAAGGAACGAAATGTGATATTTTAAATCATGTAAGAATAGCTTTATTCCCAGTCCAATCTTAAATATATGAGTAATACGTTAATTTATATATATCAACATGTTTGGAAGACATCCTGTTTATCCTGACCCAAGCTAGGACTATTCCGTCCACCTTTGGTGATTTGACAAGAAAATGCATATGGTCTAATTAAACGGTCCTCTGCAAACAGTGAAGCAGTTATCCTCAAATCCTCTGCGCTTGATTTTTTACTTTTCTTCCGACTCGCGTGTTTTGCAAACGTGTTTATGCCTCTCAGAAAGTATGCTTCTAGAAAAAAACAGCTTTCTGTTGCTCCTCCTCCGTATGTGTTACATTCGGCCCTCTTAACGAAATTTTAATTTCGGCACTGCCCTTCCCCAGATCCTTATGCATTCTTGCCTTATGCAGCCTAGAGATAATATCTTAGAAGGTTTTGAAACTGCCTCTCTTAGCCTTTCTGATTTCTTTATTGTAGGAGGTGAGCATCTTCGTATACTCTTTCCAGCTTCCAGAGTGTTTTGCTCTATTAAAGAGCTTCCGTACTTCTGTTCTTAGTTTTGACAACTCCTTACTCCACCAAAACGTGTTGTTCTGCTTTTTTACCTTGGTAATTAGCTGACTCCGAATGCCTTGGTGAGATTGCCAATTCTACCTCCGCTACAGCTGGTTACAGTGCAGTATAGTGTTTGTGTCTCTGTAGCCGTTTTTAGCTGTAGAGCGTCATTCAGGTTCACCTCAAATTGAAAAATAAAATGCCACTTGTTCTTGTTGCATCATTCCACATCCCCCCTGTACTTCACTGCAGCAGGTGGTATCAGTAGCCCGTCTCTGCACGCCGATGTATGCCTGCTCCTGTATGCCGATGCTACCATTAATGGGCGGCAAATGCCCCGATTGTGATAGCAGTTGATATATCCGTTAGACAATTAGGTTTTTACTATAGTAAATTGAAATGTAAATTCCATGAAAGTGTATGTTAGAATAGTTTTTTAGCCAATTTGACACAACATGGGGGGTGAGGGTTCAAACCTCCCAGCAACGTCTTTTTTGCGAACGCCACTGCTCTTAAGACTGTATAGTGCAAGCACGTGTAACTATGAACTTAATTAAATCAGCATTGTAATTTTTTGTTTACCAAATAACGGTACAGTTTTATTTGTTTTGAAGTTAAATTAATCAAAAATTATGTTAATTTAACAGTGCTAGAGTAGTTTCTACAAAATATTTTGTTAAGATAACAAGCAACGTTAGTTAATTTAACATTGCTTATGCAATTTTTACATAAAAGTTAAATGTACATTTAAATTCGTTACTTAAACTTTTCAATAGTTGAAGTTACTTAAAATGTTTTTTTAACAGGTTCAAATTTGATAAAAACTATTAACTATTGATATGTTGAATTGAGCAAAAATAACGTGATTTTGCAATTGTTGTCTAACTTAGGCTGCAATGTTAAAATCACCTCCGATTTTTTTAGTGTAGTTATTTGCCATAGAAGGATCAGGCGCATAAGTTCTTGATTGTGCCTAAGATCAACTTAATGAACTTAACCAAACGAAGAGTTTTGGTTAAGGAATCTTAGACCAAATTGGATTCCTTAATATGAACTTTGCGTTTAGTAATATAAGACTATAAACTGTACATTATAATACGTACGTTATAATGTAAATATAAACTGTACGTTTGGTTGCCCTAATAAATTTCACTTCGACCCTAAACAGCTAAAAATATCTCCATTGTGAAATACCAATATTCATGACATGCTCCAAGCACCATATTAAATGCACTCACACCGACAACCAGTGAACGTACGGCCAGACCAACAACCAATGAAAGTACGAAAGTAATCTGAGATGATCATGACCAGACAGCAGTCGCAGTCTCAGTCTCAGTAATACAAAGTATTCTCAGTCTCAGTCTCAGTCTCAGTCTCAGTCTCAGTCTCAGTCTCAGTCTCAGTCTCAGTCTCAGTCTCAGTCTCAGTCTCAGTCTCAGTCTCAGTCTCAGTCTCAGTCTCAGTCTCAGTCTCAGTCTCAGTCACAGTCGCAGTCGCAGTCTCAGTCTCAGTCTCAGTCTCAGTCTCAGTCTCAGTCTCAGTCTCAGTCTCAGTCTCAGTCTCAGTCTCAGTCTCAGTCTCAGTCTCAGTCTCAGTCTCAGTCTCAGTCTCAGTCTCAGTCTCAGTCTCAGTCTCAGTCTCAGTCTCAGTCTCAGTCTCAGTCTCAGTCTCAGTCTCAGTCTCAGTCTCAGTCTCAGTCTCAGTCTCAGTCTCAGTCTCAGTCTCAGTCTCAGTCTCAGTCTCAGTCTCAGTCTCAGTCTCAGTCTCAGTCTCAGTCTCAGTCTCAGTCTCAGTCTCAGTCTCAGTCTCAGTCTCAGTCTCAGTCTCAGTCTCAGTCTCAGTCTCAGTCTCAGTCTCAGTCTCAGTCTCAGTCTCAGTCTCAGTCTCAGTCTCAGTCTCAGTCTCAGTCTCAGTCTCAGTCTCAGTCTCAGTCTCAGTCTCAGTCTCAGTCTCAGTCTCAGTCTCAGTCTCAGTCTCAGTCTCAGTCTCAGTCTCAGTCTCAGTCTCAGTCTCAGTCTCAGTCTCAGTCTCAGTCTCAGTCTCAGTCTCAGTCTCAGTCTCAGTCTCAGTCTCAGTCTCAGTCTCAGTCTCAGTCTCAGTCGCAGTCTCAGTCTCAGTCTCAGTCTCAGTCTCAGTCTCAGTCTCAGTCTCAGTCTCAGTCTCAGTCTCAGTCTCAGTCTCAGTCTCAGTCTCAGTCTCAGTCTCAGTCTCAGTCTCAGTCTCAGTCTCAGTCTCAGTCTCAGTCTCAGTCTCAGTCTCAGTCTCAGTCTCAGTCTCAGTCTCAGTCTCAGTCTCAGTCTCAGTCTCAGTCTCAGTCTCAGTCTCAGTCTCAGTCTCAGTCTCAGTCTCAGTCTCAGTCTCAGTCTCAGTCTCAGTCTCAGTCTCAGTCTCAGTCTCAGTCTCAGTCTCAGTCTCAGTCTCAGTCTCAGTCTCAGTCTCAGTCTCAGTCTCAGTCTCAGTCTCAGTCTCAGTCTCAGTCTCAGTCTCAGTCTCAGTCTCAGTCTCAGTCTCAGTCTCAGTCTCAGTCTCAGTCTCAGTCTCAGTCTCAGTCTCAGTCTCAGTCTCAGTCTCAGTCTCAGTCTCAGTCTCAGTCTCAGTCTCAGTCTCAGTCTCAGTCTCAGTCTCAGTCTCAGTCTCAGTCTCAGTCTCAGTCTCAGTCTCAGTCTCAGTCTCAGTCTCAGTCTCAGTCTCAGTCTCAGTCTCAGTCTCAGTCTCAGTCTCAGTCTCAGTCTCAGTCTCAGTCTCAGTCTCAGTCTCAGTCTCAGTCTCAGTCTCAGTCTCAGTCTCAGTCTCAGTCTCGGTCTCAGTCTCAGTCTCAGTCTCAGTCTCAGTCTCAGTCTCAGTGTCAGTCTCAGTCTCAGTCTCAGTCTCAGTCTCAGTCTCAGTCTCAGTCTCAGTCTCAGTCTCAGTCTCAGTCTCAGTCTCAGTCTCAGTCTCAGTCTCAGTCTCAGTCTCAGTCTCAGTCTCAGTCTCAGTCTCAGTCTCAGTCTCAGTCTCAGTCTCAGTCTCAGTCTCAGTCTCAGTCTCAGTCTCAGTCTCAGTCTCAGTCTCGGTCTCAGTCTCAGTCTCAGTCTCAGTCTCAGTCTCAGTCTCTCAAAAATTCTATTTAATTTTGATGTTTTTTTTATTTATATTTCAAAGGTTAAAGATTAAAATAACAAATTGGTATTAACACATAAAAATAAAATATAAATAGAAATACATATTTAGTTATAGTTATGAATTATAAACATGGAATTAATGATTCAATAATATGTACATACACAAAATAACTACATACTGTTATTATGATATATGCAATAAGAGATCTGATAGAGACAAGTCCCAGCAATCGCCTCTTGCGTACGCCACTGTAGTCAATAGTAAGGAAGGAGAGCAACACCATCTCAGGCCAAGCATCAGCTATGATGGTGCAATTAGGGTGACTAAATTGGCTTGATAATAATTCTGGAAGAAGATTATCCCCAGACGATGCTTAGTAAATCAACCCAACTTATCTAAACCATGATTGCATACAGTTGTTTAGTTAATGTTAATGTTTAAGCCGTTTGACTGCCATTTAAACGCTTTTAAATCAGTCAGTTATTCAAGAAAGTTGCAGTTTTGGTCCTTTGAGCCGGTAAAAAAATAATTTTGAATTCAATATGAAAAATGGATGACTATTTTTATCAAAGCAACTTTAAAAATGGAAGAATTAAGTTACTTGGCCTTGGAAATGTATATAAAAATGGAGTAATTATTTTAGAGGCGCTTAATATAATTAATTACGTATGCCACAAGAGCTTTTATGAGACATCAAAGTGATCGGTGGTCATATTTCCGATAAAATTTTCTAGTTTGGTTAGCTGAAGGCTAGTTAGCTTTTATGAGGCATTAAATTGATCGGTGTTATACATATATACATACATATGGTTAAAATATATACAATAAAAAAATACTCACAAAACTTACAAGAAACAAAATTCAACAAAAAAGATAATCTCATAAACGCCATTTATTAAAGACTAGATTACTTAAACCATGTTAGACTTAAACCTTGTTGGCTGAAATATCGTACAAAAACTATAGTGCAAAACTTGCACAGAATGATGATATTAAAAAAGAGTTAAATATTCGTAAAATATTCATATCATACTGTGTTCGCTATACAATATACTATTATATGGTAAAAAAGAAAATGTTTTTTGTACATATTTATGAATTTTATTTTGAATAATGAATTAATTTTTTCTCGATCATCTGAAATTACCAAAATCAACGATTAAACTCCCCGAACAAGATCATCTCAAATTCATGACCGAATCACAGTTTTTACATCTCACTTATATATATAATCCACAATAACGTTTACTTCCACAAATTTATTTTAAAAGAAAATCATCATAAAGTATAAAGGCCTTAACAAATTTTCATACCATCATCAACTACCTTAAAGTATAAAATACGGAACATTACAATCGTAGGTATATCTTTTATACGTTTCAAATCTCCCGAGTCGAAATGAAAAAGAAACCTTATAAAAGTTTAATAAAGTAAGCAAAGAAATCCTACGCATTCTTTTGATTAAAACTATAAAAAACATATTAAATTAGAATACTTGGATACATGCATATACACAACATATGCTGATGCTTACTCTCAAATAAAATCTTATAAGAAATAAAAAAAAAAACGAATTGAATCTTTAAAAATTAAAAAAGTACAAAAACTTATTTCTTATTTAATAAAATTAATTAAATTTTTTTTGCTGTTTCATCTTCTTTCTTATGTTTTTATGTTTTTTATGTTGCAACTACCAATAATAAATAACAAATTAATTAGATTGTTTGTTGAACGCAGAGCAAAAAAAAATGTTTCGTTAATTTTCTTTTAAGATATAATCCTAATAATTTTCCACTTTTCATTGGAAAATATTTTCAAAGTTTTTCTTTTTTTTTTTTATTACGATTGTTTTATACAATTTCTACTTTGGTATTACAACATAATCATTTGCAGAATTGTTGTTACAGAGGAAAATTCTTATGTAAGATTTGATTATGAAAATATTTATTTATTTTGAATATTTTGTCATAGTTTTATTTGCTTCGTTAAATAAAATGTGGAATATTCAGCATAGTGTTTATTTACTGATAAGAATAATTGTTATATTTTTTTCATATCTAACAAAAATAATTGTTTTTACGGTAGATTTAATTAATTGCATAAAAGTTTCAAGAAGTATTATTACTCTAGCTTGAGGCCCTACTTAGTCTGATTCGTTTATGTTACAATGCAAGAAAAACTGAAATTTGATAAGAAAAGACATATTTCATAAAAAAATTTTGTTTTTTGTTCAGTTTGTTTTAATGATTATAACCATAACATTAATGTTAATATATGAGTTTTATACACAGATATTGACTAGAAAGCCCGATAGATTTATTTCAAAGTACTTTTAAGTTAAATGACTTCTAGCCCAAAGCAAGGCGTTATTTCTGTACATTTATCAAAATATTTGTCACTTTTATAAAAAAAAATCAAAAAAAAAAATCGAAAATCGCGCCAAATTTCCATACGATACCATACCAGTTTCCATTTCCCCTTAAAAAAAGTTGTTTCCCACCACATAATTTCAAATATTTAAACAAGATGTTCTATTAAACAACAAAAAATTCAATAAAAAAAAATTATTTACCGTCACCAATCCGGTATATGACTCAATTTATTACCATAATATTAGTTCAAAACTTTATTGTTTTGGATTTTAAATAATATTTAGAGTACAATTAATTACTGTAACAACTGTTTGAATATAAAAAAATAACGACGTAATAAAAATATCACATCAATCATTTAAAAGTCGCGCTCTCTGGCTGACAAGGCCTATCCCAGATAAGATTTTGGTTGAGATTAGTTGACAAGAATAATTCACAATTCCACGGTAGAAAATAATTTTAGGACTAGAGTTAAACTACGTATTGCACAAGTTACATTGTGATTGTGACATTGAAGTACTCACATTAGCGTTAATATTTTACATTTACTTTTAATTGCACAAGAAAATTTTAAATACATAAAACACAACAGCAACCAAATTCTGTAACCGTGAAGCGGTGAAGTGATACGTTTTTTAATCAAAATTAATCAAAGAAATTTTTAACACTTCACCGCTTTACAGTTACAGAATTTAGCTGCAGAACCCATTTTCTAAACGCCACGCTATTTCAATAAGATGTATCTTGCCGTTCCACAAACCTTCCCAACCGCGATTTACTTTTATCCTAAATTTTTATGACTTAATTTCTCCTAACTAAAAAAAGAAATATTATCCACCAGCCGATGTCTCTACCATACTTATTTTCCAACCGTCAGCCGAATCTGCAATACATGACTGAAATAAATAAAAATAAAACCTTGCTTGTTATTTTGATATTTCTTTCCGTTTAGTTCTGTTACTTAAACAAATGAAGTTTAATTAAGGTTTCATAAAAAAAGAAATGGAAATAACGGATGAAAAATTTGTTAAGTATACAATTTTGATTAGAATTCTTCCGAGAGTTGAATTCAATATTGCTAATAAAATTATCAGGGGTAGATGCAAGGTTTTTGTAAACACGCATATGAATTTACGTAATGCGATTGATAAGAGATAAGGATTAATAAAAACGTACAAATTTACAGGAAGTGGTCATAACCATTACAGGACAGGACGACAAGAAGAGGTCTGACCAACTATTCGTTCTGAAAAGAGGTGAATAAGTTGAGTAAACTGTTCTTTCTTGTACAAACGACCCTCTCTAGCTTGCCAGCTAAGTTCTAAGAAACAGAGTTAATGCGATTGTTAAATGAATTAGTACGTCAGTTTTACGTATGACGATCGCCATAACAGGGCACTACGCATGAGAAATGAGTCTTACAGGAACGCTTTCCGATATAATATAACTTAAATTTCCTGAAACCTTAAACCCAAAAACCTTAATGCTTGGCCAAAATTTGGCAGCCGGTATTCGATTTGGATGGTTAATGCTAGTCAAAAATTTCAGTCTTAACCTGCTGTAAGTCTTGACCTATATATTTTCCTCCAAATATTTCCTTTTTAATCCAGGTTAAGTTTTAGGTAACGTGGTTACTTCACTTTCAACCTCAGTCTTTCTTATGGATTATAATAAGGTTATTGAAGGTAAAGACCAAAGCTATAACCAAAGTCATTTATCACTATTGGGTTGATATTTTGCTCAAACAAATATTCAGACGCATCTGCGTAAAATTTAAATGCGAGGGCATAAAGAAAATTAGACGATCAAACTTCTCGGAGTAGTTAGTGAAAGTAACATGAAATGGACTATCGATGGACTTGGCACTTTGACGCAGTGATGGGGCTCAGTCGACTGAATGATCTTAGAAGCTACAACGATAAGGTAACCCATGCCGTTAGGTCCTACGTGAGAATCGAAGCCAAGATCAAGTTCAAAACCCAAAGCTAAGGTAGACACGTACGCTGATAGCTTAGCATGGTCAAAGAGGTGTTTGATAGTATGGAGCTCTGGGGACCGGGCCCCCTTCAGTTTTAATAAATGCCTTACCACAACACAGGGCTCGGTTGTGGTTAACCAATGTACCTCTCTATTTTCTACATTAATATTGTATTTAAAACAATAAAGTTTTAGATGAGAGCGATGCTTCTCCAAACGCATCACATAAACTAACAACAAAACTGTGCACCATGTCCTACTCTAGGATCATGCCTGATTCATCAGCTTATCCTAAACCAGACAGCACACATACCGTACCCGACTCTAGGAAAATGCCTGATTTATCAGCTTATCCTAATTCGGATAGTACACACAACATGTCTGACTCTAGGGTAATGCCGGATTCTCCAGCTTACGCTAAGTCAGACAGAACACATGTACGTTATAGACAAAAATCTCTAGTACCTAAACTAAGTTGCGTTCAGATTAATCTGCACAGATCAGAAATGGCCTCAGTTAATTTGAAGCGGTTAATTGAACAGGATGCTCAAGATCTTGCATTTATATAGGAGCTGTGGGCAGACAGTAAAAGAATAAATGATCTATCGTCAAACAAAAATACAAAACTGATCTATTTCTCAGACAAACTTCTGAAAATATATCCATTGAATGAATTTATCTGTAGAGATATTATAACGGTTCAGGTAGAAGTTCATCTTCGTCAAGGTGGATTTCGTAAATTCATTTTAGCTCCTGCATACTTCCCGGGGATGAGGACGAGACACAACCAGAAGTGGTAGAGAAACTCATCAAGTATTGCAACAATAACCACTATTACCTCATAATAGCATGTGATGCTAACGCTCATCACACCGTATGGGGAAACAAACAATAATTCAAATTCAAACAATATGTTTATTCAAACAGAGGTCCTTGACCTTACTTTAACAAACATAAACGCTACTAACCATATTAAGAACTGGCATGTTTCGAAGGAAGCTTCCATGTCTGATCATGCTTATATATGTTTCAACATAGAACACTACCCGAAGACCATCCAGTACTTTAAAAACCCGAGAAAAACCATCTTCGAACTTACACAACATATCTTCATAATAATGTCAATAGTTGCGGCAGTTTCAACTCCACATTTGAGTTTGACTCTGCAGCAAATAATTTACAAGATATTATCACTGAAGCATACAACCCTAATACTCCAATAACTCAATCCAAAAGATGCAGAGATGTACCTTGGGGGAATGGTAACTTGGAGAGGAAAAGGAACAAAGTTCATAAGCTCTTTAATAGAGCAAAAACAACAAATAATTGGATAGAGTACCGAGTAGCTCTAACCAATTATAATATCAGACAATCAAAAAGGAATAGCTGAAGAGCTCTGAAATACGATAGAAAATCTGCTTGCTGCAGTCCGACTCCAAAAATTGATGTCGTCTGATCAAACCTCTAGGCTCAATCTGAGTACGTATACCACCAGCTGCATTGAGACACTAGATACTTTACTTCAAACCCATTTTCCGGGCTCAATAGAATGGAGCCTGGAAGATAATGCCAACGAAGACGTACATCTTCTAGATCCTGCAACTAAAAGTACTGCAGATCATTTAGCCAACACTATTTTCGCCCCCAACAAAGCAAAATGGGGTATAGAATCCTTCGGTCCGTATAAATCTCCAGGAGGTGATGGAATTTTTCCGGTATTTCTGCAAAAGGGTCTAAAAATCATCCTTCCATATCTCATGCATTTGTTCAAAGCAAGCTTTCGCCTTGCTTCTATTCCTCAGATATGGCGAGAAACTAAAGTTGTTTTTATACATAAGCCAGGAAAAAAACCAAATCAAGCCATATCATACAGACCTATAAGTCTTACATCTTTTCTATTAAAAACAATGGAAAAGATGTTGGACTATCACTTCCGTCATGTGTGTCTTAAGCAAAACCCTCCCAACTCTAGCCAGCACGCCCATCAGACTGGGAAATCTGCTGAAATGATTCCGGCTTCAATACTGTAGGCTATGCCGACGACTTGGCAGTCATGGTTAGAGGGAAACATTACTCCATTGTTGCTGGTCGAACCCAGACAGCTCTTAATCTTGTATCAAAGTGGTGCAACAGATTGGGATCAACCCTAAAGAAACAAGCATTGTCGTTTAGGTGTGATCCTGGATAGCGAGCTAGCCTGGAACTCATACCTGAAATATGTCTCCGATAAGGCAAACAAAGTTTTCTTCACATGCAGAAATCTGTTAGGGAAAACATGGGGTCTTAGCCCAAAAATGATACTTTGGTGGCACCAAAGTATTATGAAACCAATTCTAACATATGCAGCTTTAGTTTGGTGCCCTAAAACGCGCCAAATATCTGCTCAAAATATGTTTTCAAAAATACAAAAGATTGTGTGTCTGGTGCTTTCAAAACCATGCCGACGTCAGCAAAGGAGATTCTTCTAAAGCTTTCTCCAATGCACCTACATGTAAAATCTGTAGCTGTGTTGAGCGTTCATAGACTGCAGCTCACAGAAGGGTTTAAGCCGGGCAATCTAACCGGACACCTTAAAATCCTTGCTGAATTACAAGCTGAACTGCATACATACTATGTTTCGGGTTGTATGCCAAAAACAATAGATTTGAACTGGCACTTTAATGTCAAGATATTGGCCAGAGATCGCATTAAAAACAACATACGGTCACTGACACATAACGCTAGCATCTGGTACACAGATGGTTCTCTTACCAATGTGGGCACGGGAGCAAGAGTTTTTGGTCCTAGAACAAAACGAACGGTTGACTTAGGCACCACAACAACCGTATATCAAGTCGAAATTTTTGCCATTAGCAGTTGCGCTTTGCTATGTGCAGAAAGACAATAGCAAAATATTTAAATATATATTATCTCTGACAGCCAAGCAGCACTATTGGCACTAAAATCTACGTGTTTTGATTTAAAACTGGTATGGGAATGCTACCAAAATCTACTAAAAGTCTCCAGCAGTAATAGAGTTACACTTGTGTGGGCACCCAGCCAAACAGGAATACAAGGAAATGCTATCGCTGACGCTTTAGTATAGCAAGGTGCCCATAAAGTGTTTGTTGGACCGGAATCATGCTTCGAAATGGCCAAGAGTTCGCTCAAAAGCACAATCCAAACATGGGAACAGGAAAAAAATGCTAAACTATGGAGAAGCAGAGAGGGACTAGTACACTCCAAGAAGTTTTTAGGTAACCTCCCTGTTTCACCCTTAAAAACAATCGACTTAAACAGAGAGTTTCTAAGAACTTTAACGTGGTGCGTTACTGGACATGGTCCTTTAAACCACCATCTTAACAAATGGGCCTTGTTGTTTCCGACAAGTGTAGATTTTGCCTACTCGGACGCGGAAACAATGGAACACGTCATCACTCTCTTGGCATAAATACAACCAACTTGGTCATAGAACACTAACACTTCCACTACCACAAAACGTCACACTAATTGAGCTAACTAATTTTATTAAAAGTCTCAACTTGGATGACAGAATACAACCAGTAACGGCACACACGACGACTGACTAATAACACAATCAGGGTAAGCACAATAGTCCTTCACGTCGCCGTGCTACTTAAACTGCAAGTCTCAAGACCCTCCAATAAAAAAGACATGAAATGGAACAAACATGTAATGTAAACATGCAAAAATTAGGATTCTTGAGCCGATGTTAGAAATTTTTTAGCTTTGAGCAACTTTCGTTAATTTATTAGTTACTGTCAGTCAACAATAAAATGTCTAGACTTTGTGCAGAGAGAGACAATACGGTTGATTGCTAATCATGCGTTAGCTGATCAACTTGATTCACTTCAACACCGAAGAAATGTTGCTGAACTGTCAATCTATTATAAATACAATTTTTAGGATGCATCCTTTAGAGAAATCCAAAACATCATCCCGTCGTGTGTTCAGTACAACCGACAAACACCTTCAGAAATGACCCACCCATATGCTGTTCAAATATCCCGTTGTAGAACGGTTTCCTTTCAGAACTATTATTTCAATAGAGTAACCAAAATGTGGAACTCATTGCCCCTCTCTGTTTTCCTTGACGAATTCGTCCCTCAGACATTTAAAGAGAATGTCCATCGTCATTTAAAACAACTTACCTAGCTGTTTCCCTATCCTCATTCCTTCCTTTACCCTTATCCCATCCCACATTCTTCCCTAGTTGACATGGTATCTTTGGATATTCAAAGAGTCTAAATAATGAATATTTCAAATTAGAGTGCTAAAAATGTCCAAATAATTAATTAAAATAAATACGATTTTGTCGATGGACCTCAGATGATGAAATCGCTTGAATCGATAGAAATACAAAATTTGGTCCCGTGACGAAGTTGGGTATAAGAACAAAACCTTGTCGATGGAAGTTGACTCTACATTCTTTTGGATGGTAACAACGTGGACGCCATATCCAATTGAAAAAAGTAAAACTTCTGTAGATGTTATGGATAATTTTGCAAGACCCTCTACACTATCACAAACAAAGTCTCAACTAGACTTGTCGTATCTACGGATTTTACTGTTTTGTGACAGATTTTTATGTCTTGGGGTTACATATTCAGCACATGTTCAGTTTCCAAGTCAGCTAGTGGAACATCTTTTAAATCACTCGTGAAAAAAATTATTCGTTTCTATTATACGAAGACAGGAAGTTTTTCAAACACCTGTTTTGAGTATGATCTTACGAAAAGGTCTGACGAAAAATACTGTGAATTTATTGATCTCTCATGTATAGCTGGTTAAACTAAACGCTTAAAAATGGATTCTTTGGCTAGATTCGTTTGTCTTAAGATATTTGATAAACATGAAATGTGCATTAATTGTGCATGTTACAAAATCCCCGTGCACAAAATTGAGCATAATAAAAGGTACACCAAAATTAAAGCAAAATTTCTTGCGTTAGTTTTGGAAAATCCTTTATATATTTTGTCGGGCGAGGTAATATGCGAAATCGTAAATATAAAATAAAAATATGGAGGGGCTGAAATCTCACAGCTCTGAGATATCAAGACTTCGGTCTGGGTTAAGGATTTTTATATAGTTTTCGGCAAAAAACTTTTATGAGGACATGGTTTTTAGTTTAGGGCAGCGATGTATATCAAACATAACTCTTTGTTAAAGTACAAGTATTTTTTATCCCTGTTTAAAAATTTATTACAAAACTAGCACGAAACATCAATACGTTGCCGAAAAATTATAATCCAAATTCCAAAATTATTGTTAAATTAAATAAAATCAAACTTTTTTCAAAATTCCAAAAATATTCCAAAAATTAGAATAAAATCAAATATTTAAACTTTTTCTAAATTCCGATAATATTCCAAAAATTCTTAAAAATTTAAACTTTTCCAAAATATTGCAAAAATGATTACAAAATTAAAAATTAAAACTTTTTTCAAAATTCCAAATATTGTAATAAAATCAAAAATTAAAAATTTTTCAAAATTCTAAAAATATTCCAAAAATTCTTACAAAATCAAAAATTGAAATAAAATCAAAAATAAAAATTTTTCAAAATTCTAAGAATATTCAAAAAATTCTTACCAAATCAAAAACTAAAACTTTTTCCAAAATTCCAAAAATATTGCAAAAATTATTACAAAATCAAAAATACAAACTTTTTCAAAATTGCAAAAATATTTCAAAAACTATAACAAATTTAAAAATTTCCATGTCCAATTTCATTTTCAATTACATGTACGTCATAAAAACAGCTACATTTTTTTTTCCAAAAAATTGGGTAAAAAAATAAGTGAAATCATTTTTTGACACACTTGACATTATTTTTTTGACAAACTTATAATGCCATAATTCTCTATGATAATAATAAAATTTCATATCATACAAACTATTAATTTTATTTTTTTCTAAAAAAATTGTAAAAAATAAATAAAAACCTTGCTTTTGACACACTTGACAACATTTTTTTGACAATTTTATAATGCCGTAAATCTCAATAATAATAATAAAATTTCATTTCAAACAAATAATTAATTTTATTTTTTTTTCCAAACAATTGCGTAAAAAAATAAATATAAGTCTTTCTTTTGACACACTTGACAACATTTTTTTGACAAACTTATAATGCAATAATCTAGTTTTTGATCTCACATACCAATCCCGATCATCAAGGTTTCTCCAAATTAAATGTTCCTACACGTAATCACTTAAAATGAACGTTTTTTAAGCCAAAATATGAAAATTTGCTATTTTTGACACACATAATGATTTTTTGACACACTTCCGGTACAGCTATCGAACACAGCGTCCTTTCGAACCCCTTGAGTATACCTATTTTTAGAAAAAAAAAATCTTTGAAATCCCTCCAGCCGTTTTCCCTGCAGCGTAGGTAATGACGGACGGCCGGCCGACAGACAGAACATTTTTTTTTGCTTTTTTAGAATCAGTAGGTCATAAAACGTCGAGAAATGTCAAAAAAAGTGGGGGCAAGAATTTCACTTTTGGCTCATGAATGTAATACTTAGGTCTTTCAGACCGAAGTAATAATAATTACATGAATTCAACTTTTGGTAATAAAAAGCGTCCTAAAATTAACGCAAGAAATATATTTTGAGACACCATTTATATGCATGCACATGATGTGAACTATACCATGACATGTCTTAAACTCCTTGACACATATATGCACACACTTGTCAGCCGCATTTTACGAATAATAAAAAAAGAAGCGAAACTAAATTCATGTTAATGATAATAATAATAAACAAAAGAATATAGAATGAGAGATTGGAAAAATTAAAAAAATGTTTTTTTATATTTTCTAAAGTGGCTGGTTTCGTTTAGCTTTTTATGAATTAGTGCATTCCTAATACTAATGAATTTCAATGTATTTGCGAAATAATTTTTTTTGTGAAGGTAATGAAAATAAACACAAAAAACAAACGGACACTGTAAATAATTAATTTTGTTAATTTTGTTAAAAAAAAATCATTTTATTTTTATAATTTATTTTGTTTGCCATGTTTCGTGTCGGTTTGCTGATATTTAAATTTATTTTTTTATAATATTAAAAAAAATTATGGAACATTAGTTTTATTTTTTATATGTAGTCAAATATATAAAATTTTTGAATTCTAATTTTTTTTTTCGTTTCAATTGTTTGAATTGATTTTAATTGGGTTTTCTCAAGTTTCACATTAATTCTGTATTCCAACTTTTGCCTTGCAACTTTCTGTAAAATTATAAAAGTTGTACTTTTATAGTACAAATTTTTCAGAATTATAACTGATAGATATAATATGGCAACAGTTAGACAATATTTGAAGAATTTGATGGATATAAGCTCTCTATATTTCCAGAGCATAACATTTCCAGGACTAACGGTGAAGTCAACCTATGCATTAGTGTTGCCAATATTTTTTGATTACATATTCTTGTAATAGTTTTACATATAAAGTTGATCCAAATCCGTCGATAACTTCATGTACTGGCATCAATTAACCTACAAACGTTTCACTATTAAGTTAATTTAATCCTTTTAGTACAAAGGTAACATGTACAACATTTCCCTTAAAATATTGAACTATGAACAAAATAAAGTTTATCCATTTATGTAAATCTAATCAAACAATCGAGGTTTATTTTTCGTTTTTCTATAAAATTTTTTTTCTTCGTTTAACACCCACTAATTGAAAACGTAGAAAGAAAAATCGTTTGAAATAAGATAAAGAAAATTAAATCAATAAAGTTATTTTTTTTTGTGCTATTTTTATATAATTTTCCTTTTCTATTTACATTTTTTTTTTAAATTTTATTCAATTATTCAATTTATGATATCAACTTGTTGAATCTCATTTAAAATTAGTACAAAAAAGGTTTTTTTTTGTTAGAGGAATGATATGTTTTGATGATAGTTGATTGTTATTGTAGCTCTTAAATTCTTTGTGTTTTTGGGTGAATAGAATAATTAACAACAACAAAATGGAAAACGTGTTGTATAATGAATGGTAGATGGGTTTCAGCAAAAGATTTTGTTTTGAAGACTCTCGTTTTTGTTTTACAAATTTGTTTTAAATCAAAATTCTTATAACTTTTGTTATATTAGCTAATGGGATGGAAAAGCCAATTAAGACCCCGATGAACCCAACCATTTCTTATTTTCTTCAAACTTCGGAAATCGGTAGTAAAATAAACAAAAAAATTAATACGCGTTTTAGTTTTTTTTTTAATTTTTCCAAATTCTAACAGCCGTGTTTCTGCTTGTCATTTTTATAGAAATTAGAGACAAGAAAAGTTTTAAGTTAAATTTTACTCGAACGGGCAATTTTTACATTTTCTCTTGCTTCTTTCTCTCCGTTTTATTATTTTGTTTGTAGTTATAACAAATATCACTCAAATCATTAAACAGGTGAATCTACTACATACAGTGGTAATTTTGATAATCCAAGTGAATAAGATTGTTTGAAATCGTTTGTAGTATTTTAAAGTAATGATGAATATTTTTGGATATTTTTTTTCACTCCAAAGATAAAAAAATTTACAGTTGAGCAAAAAGGTGAAATATTCTTTTAATCTCAGAAACTACAAACGACTTTTATGTTTGTAGTAAATTTTGTTTGTTTGTAGTTGTAATAAATATCACTCAAATCATAAAAACAGCTGAATCCCCTACACACAGTGATAATTTTGATAATCCAAGTCTACTAGATTGTTCGAAATCGTTTGTAGTATTTTATAGTAACGATGAATATATTTTGAAATTTGTTTTCACTCAAAAAATAAAAAAGTTGAAATATTCTTTTGATCTCCGAAAGAACACAAGGTTAATAATTGTAGTAAATTTTTTTTGTTTGCAGTTGTAATAAATATCACTCAAATCGTAAAAACAAGAGAATCCCCTACACACAGTGATAATTTTGATAATCAATGTAAACAAGATTGTTCGAAATCGTTTTTAGTATATTAGAGTAATGATGAATATATTGTAAAAATCTTTTTCACTCAAAAAATAAAAAAATGTACAGTAAGCAAAAAGTTGAAATATTCTTTTGATCTCAGAAACTACCAAAGATTTTAATGTTTGTAGTATCTTTAATTATAAAAACAGGTGAATCCCCTACATACAGTGATAATTTTGATAATCCAAGTATACAAGATTGTTCGAAATCGTTTGTAGTAATTTAAGGGAATGATGAATGTCTTTGGAAATTTTTTTTCACTCAAAACTAGAAAAAAGTACAGTTGAGCAAAACGTTGAAATTTTTTTTGATCTCAGAAGCTACAAACGGCGTAGATGATATTGAAAAAATATTTTGTTTGTAGTGGCTCAAATTTTGGCTTAAATTTACAGTTTTAAATTTTTTAACAGCAAAAACCAACTTTTAAAAATATTTAGCCGTACTATAAAACACTACAAACGATTTCAAACAATCTTATTTACTTGTATTAGTAATATTTTAACTGTGTGTACGGGAGTCACCTGTTTTGTTAATTTGAGTGATATTTATTACAAATACAAACAAAAAAAATTTACTACGATTATCTACGTCGTTTGTAGTTTCTGAGATCAAAAGAAAATTTTATTCTCTTCCATTTAATTATATCAGCTTTATTTGTATGTTTTTTCGATAATAATAGTATGTATTATTGTATTGTTTTTTAACCTATACCCTAATGAGCTTGACCTATTGTTTAATGAAAATTTTCCTATAAAAAATTATCATTATTCAATTGGTATGATTCCAATTGGTCAAATTGTTTTGATTTCATTAAAATTATTTTCAAATTATAATCACATCTGCTTTGATAAGTTTTGTTCAAAAATCAAATTTTAATAAATTCTCTTATTTCGTTTAGTTGAACTTGGTTGATTGTATGAGAAGGGCGTTTTTTATCATCAGGGTTTTTTTTATTAAGAAATTTGATTTATCAATTAAAACAATAAAGATTTATTGTTTTAATTGAAGAAAATGTTTTTATTTTTTATAATACACAATTCTTTTTTATAATAAAATCTTTGTCAGAGAATAAAGTATTGTAATCGATTCGTGAATAATGAATTTTATTCTCTCGCAAATTAAAATTCTCGCTCGTGCCTCGCTCAAATTTTAAACTTTTGCTTGAGAATAAACTACTTCATTATTCACTCATTGATTAAACTACTATTATATATTTGCTCATCTGTAAATTTTTTTAGTTTGTAGTTGTAATAAATATCACTCAAATCATCAAAACAGGTGAATCCCCTACACACAGTGGTAATTTTGATAATCCAAGTAGTCAGGATTGTTTGAAATCATTTGTAGTATTTTATAGTAATAATGAATATTTTTGGAAATCTATTTTTCACTCAAAAAATAAAAAAATTTACTGTCGAGCAAAAAGTTGAAATATCCTTTTGATCTTAGAAATTACAAACGACGTTGATGATTGTAGTAAATCGTTTTTGTGTAGTTGTAGTAAGTATCACTTAAATCATAAAAACAGGTGAATCCTCTACACACAGTGATAATTTTTATAAACCGAGTATACAAGATTGTTCGAAATCGTTTGTAGTAATTTAAGTAAACTTTGATGTTTTTAGAAATTTTTTTCCACTCAAAAACTGGAAAAAAGTACAGTTGAGCAAAGCGTCGAATTTTTTAAATTTTGTGGTTACAAAAAATAACTTTAAATGTATTCTTTAGTACTAAAAAATACTACAAACGATTACAAAGAAATTAGTATACCTGTACTATTAAAATTATCACTGGTTGTAGGTAAGTTACCTGTTTTGTTAATTTGAGTAGTATTTATTACAACTACAAACAAAAAAATTTTACTACAGTCATCTACGTCGTTTGGAGTTTTTGAAATTAAAAGAATATCCACTTTTTAATCAACTGTACATTTTTTTATTTTTTGAGTGTAAATTAAATTTTCAAAAATATTCATCATTACTTTAAAATACCACAAACGATTTCGAACAATCTTGTTTACATGGATTATCAAAATTATCGTTGTGTGACGAGGATTTACCTGTTTTGATAATTTGAGTGAGATTTATTGCAACTACAAACAAAAAAATTTACTAAATTTAAATTTAGTTTCTGAGATCAAAAGAATATTTCAACTTTTTGTCCAACTGTAAATTTTTTTATTTTTTGAGTGAAAAAAAAAGTCAAAAAATATTCATCATTACTATAAAATACTACAAACGAACAATTTCGAACAATCTTGTATATATGGATTATCAAAATTATCACTGTGTGCAAGGGATTTACTTGTTTTAATGATTTGAGTGATATTTATTACAACTACAAACAAAAAAATTTTACAACAAACATCTACGTCGTTTGTAGTTTCAAAAAATATTTTATTTTTTTCCTCTTATTTTCGGGTTCCAAGTTCACACAGTCATTTTTGTAGGCTGAGTTTTTTTTCGATTATGTGTCGTTACCACCAACTGAATTAATTACAAGTAACAAAATAAAAGTTTTATTACTTCAAATTTAACTCAGAGAGAACGGCACAAATAAAGTTGAATTCCAATAATACTGAATCAGCATGGATAACACGATTATGGAACCAAGAATCGAACAGAAACTTACAAACAGATAAAAAGTAAATCTCAACGCACTCCAAATCTATAAAAGATTATCACGGAATGGTTTCCCAGTTAATAATGTCTATCAGTACCGTTAGGTGCATAGTGAACCACGATGAACAGAAAAGAGATGGAAGAAACTGTAGAAAGAAAACAAGAAGATCAATCTTTAATATCATTTGCGGGGTGAGCCCCGATGCTTTTACCATCTAGGTTTTTACATTCGTACAACACATTGCCAATCTTAGATTAAATGATTGCCGGCATGGGTTTAGGTGCCAATTTAGTAGAAAATTGTCCTTATACGAGTTTGAAGATCACAATGGTGTAGTGATTTTTTATAATTTAAGGTTGGCTTGTACATGACTCCTGACCAGATGGTACGAACGATTTTTTCCAAAAAAATTTTTTTCAGAACTCTTCTGGCGAGCACAACGAACTGCTAGATTACACTCATATTTTTTCTTTAGTTGAAGACTAAGACTTTATGGGACATGAAAGATTCCTTAAACTTCTCAAGCTCCCGAAGTTGGTCAGAGGTGAGGTTATGCATTTTGATTTCATCAGATTCCTCCGTATCAGTTCACGCAACCTAGGAACGATATGGAATCGCATTGGTTTAGTGACACTATTCAGAGTGACAGGTATATGGACATATCTTAAATTCTTATTAATGGTACCATCTGCCGTGCGGATGCGTGATGTAAACTTACAATAAGACACACCGTAAGACCTTAACAACTCCAAGGAATTCCTTTCCAAAATAATAATCGTGGTTCCACTATCCAGAAGTGCCAAAAAACTTTTATATAAAAGTCTTAATGATAAACGCACTTGAATATCCTCAATACCTGAAACAATTGATGAAACACATTCTTTCGCAAACATTTTACATAGTCTCCAATAGTCATAACACCATTGAAGGCGCTGAAAAAAAGTTTTATTAAATTGAAGCATTCTGTTGAATGCTGTATTCATTCCTTCTCCTGTTGTGTTACGTCTGATTCGAGCTGTGTATGTATAGTTTCAGAGTTGTCGGAGTTATTGTATATTGATCCGCGAGTACTGTACTCGATAGCTGCACCCCTGGTATGTAAATACAATCCAAATATGGTTTACATGGAGTATAATTTCGGTACATCACATTCGGTTTCTGGCACTTCCAACAGCATAATTTGATTGACTTTTGCCTGTAGATCTTGATGAGAAAGACGTTGAGCAGATGTTGAAGCCATAATAGGCCTTTGCAGCACACGGCCGGTCTGAGATCATAAAAGCTTAAAAATATGTAGAAGATTCTGGTTCATCAGCATAATCATGCATTTGATGTAGTTCGTTGATTCTTAAACCTGTTGACCCAGTTGGAACAGATGCAGACCACAACCTTTGAGCTTCTGACATAATGATTTGATTAATTCTGACATTTTAAGCAAACGGACGTAACAACCGACAATTTAACCATCCAATTTCCACAATAGTACTCATAGATGCTTATCTAAGGTTTTTGTTTGCGGTGCAGTAAAACACTTTTCTTTTGTAAGGCTATACCGAAGGCTGAAGTACTTCTTTCAGCACTGAGTAAGTCACCCTGATACCCATGAGTAAGATTTAAGTATTATCTGTCAGTAGCTACCTTGAGGTATCGTGGGACTCTCGATCTGAGCTCATTCCAGCTCACACGACCACTCCTGGCAGCCACATTTACTCGATGAATAAACTCATGAACATTTAGTGAAAGAGTATCACCAGTGAAGAGAGGACCCCAATATGAGTCAGCAATTCTTAAACTACAATGTAATTAAGTTTTCTCTTGTTCCTTTCCGAGTTATTACGAATTTGATTAATTATAGAGTGATACTATGGGTTTTTGTAGGCTGTAAGTTTTTTTCGATTATGTGTTATTACAACATCACCGCTGAAAAATATATCATTATTTCTGTCCTCGATTGGATAGACTCCATTGTCTATGATAACCTTCATGAAGCACCATGTAAATGGAAAACATGCGTTGTTGATAGGACCAGTGAAATTTCATTGAAAAGACCAGATTTATTTCAAATTATGTCCAGCAGATGTCGATCAATACAGAATTCAACCCAAAGTTGTGCTAATTGGAACAAAGATAATAAAATACGTTCAATATCAAGATTTGTGCGAAGAAATTCGAGCCATCGACTGAACCGGCAGTTCATCAAAATCCAGTTCTATCGGTTCTTTAAACCTCCTTTACATATAATAATGGGCTATTACAAAAAGGAGATCGGATTGAGAAATTCATGGAGTTATATGTCTATCCAGTCACATTTTCACCGAAATCAAAAGTTGCCAAGAAGATAGTATTGAAGTATCATATCACAAATTTCAATTGCGGAGCAGCACTGCTAATAGTTTTGCTTGGAAGAAGATTCTAGATTATTCAATTTAAGAATCTTCTTAAAACAACAATCCTAAGATGCTTAAACTGAATAAACCAATCCCTACACACGGAGTTTACCGATGGGTAACTTACAGAATCAGAAAACTGACTGATGCGTCCTTTTTGGAAAATTAAATGTGACTAGACTCTTAGTCAAGGGGTATATATTCTTATTGATTTTTGAGATAAATAACTCATATTCAACGAAAAATCTATTTTGAGTCATATTTTATTGTTCATATTTTTATACATGTACTTAGCAAATTTATACCAAATAATCACTAAAATAATATTCAAATGGATTATATACCCATTGGACAATTATGAATTAGGATAATATTTTATTATACTAATGAAAAATTAATTTTGTGTCTTTCATTTAATGGAAAAAAAATAATTGTTTTACAATATCAGATGATGATGAATTGAGTTGAATTCCTTGTGTAATTAATTGAGTGATTAGTTTTGTATGAAAGATAAAAATAAAAAGAATTTTAGTGAAACATTTGGAATTATAACATAGTTTTATTTCTATGATTATGAAAAAACAAAGATAATCACGTTGGGGTCACCGATTCTAAGGAATTCTTGTATATTGCCCAATACATCTTAGTAAATCTGTGTAAATATTACTCTGCAAATTCATTGGATATATAACTTAGATTTCTATTTATATTTACACCCAGGTCCTCAGCTAGCTTCAAAAGGTGTGAAAACGTGAGTCTTTTTCCTTCCATGTACAATTTCAATATATTATTTCAATACAAACTGAAAAGGTAATTTTTATAAAACCTATTCTAATCACCTTTCTATCTCTTCTTAAAAAGTGAAAAAAAAACTCGACCCAGCCAACCTATTTCATTTCACTCGAGATAAAAAATAAAAACTTGAAAATATACCTTCATACAACATACTTGCTTGTTCATACATTAAAAACTCCAATAAAAGAACCGCCACCTCGTTTTGCTTAAACATTTTCCTTGTTTCGTCTCATTTTAAGGAAATGAAAACAACAGAAAAAAAGAAAAACTTTTATTTTAAACAAAAACAAACAATTTAAAAATGGTTTTTGTGGAAACTTTTATTTTAATTTAAATTAAAAAAAAAGTAATACATGGGGCCCACCGTTCCCCTACAGCTTTTTCTTTTGCTTTCCTTCAGACATTTTTTATCAAAGGAAAAGTGAGTTGATCATTAGCAGTAAGATGAAATAATATGTATTGATTTTAAAATGTCAAACGATTGAATGATTTTCTTTCAACTGTCAACATAATAAAGCAAGCTCGAAATTTTTTATAAATTTTAACATTTATTGCTTACTTAAAAGTTAAACTACTTTAAAGGCTTATAACTTATCAGTCTATTCGTATACTTCGATTAATTTGTACTACATCTCGTTTTTTTTTGTTTTATATTACATGAAGTGCTTATTACCTTACATTTATGTTGTATGTATTAGCAATATTGATGCTTCAACAAACCTTTGGTGAAAATGAATACATAATGAAAATATAAATTAGAGGAAAACCTTTTGTTTTCCTTTTATGTTTTTTTAATAAAAAAACAAAACTTTTTTTATATAAAAAATTCTACTTGTTTAACTATTGATTAGTTGACCTTTTCACGGAAATGCGGAGTAATGTTTAGAAAAAGATTCTAATAATTTATGTATATTTTTGGAGTTGATGGTCGAAATGAAAAGAATTTAATTAAAAAAATGATAGGTGGGCCAAGGTTGGTGTAGTAAATTGTTTACTTAGGGTGTTGATTTTATTTTAAGTAATTTTATCTTTGAATTTGTGATGACGCTCTTTTTGATCATGCCGATTTTCGAAAGTTAAACAAGAAGTCTTAAGAACAGAAAAGATATCAATTTTTGGAGTATGATGAACGATTTATTTTTTATTTGTATGAAAATGACAAATATATGATGAAAAACGTGATGTACGCAGGTGAAAAAGTCGAGATTTGAACTTGACCATTTTTGATTTTTCTGAAACTTTGCATATTAGTAGTATGGACAAAATAAAAAATACTACTTATTTTACAATTTTTTAAGGTGCATAGTTCGAGCATAGAGAGCACCCCAATATGCTTGAAAAATGAAAATTCTGCCAATCCGATGTAACTTTGAAATTAAATTGCTCAAGAACGGCTATACTGATTTCAGCAAACTTTTTTTTTATTTTGATAGCTAATTAGTTAGTCTTTTGAAAAAAAATTAATAAATATTTTTTGTAACTAATTTTTAAATAAAAATTAAAAAAAAACTTTTTTAAAGATGGTGCTAGGGTCGAAGATCAATTGGAATTTAATTATTTTTTTTTCTGAAAAAAGTTCTATCTTTACTCTAAAATATTCCAAATTTACAAAGAGGCTTTAATTTTTGTTCTTGAGATATTTAATATTAAAGATTTTTGGTCCAACTAAAATTCGAATTTTTCATCATTTTTTCGAACTTCAATGGTTAAAATTTTTTGTTGATAAAATTTGTTCGAAAAAATAATGAACAATTAGAATTTTTTACGAACTAAACATTTTTAAAATTAAATATCTCAAGAACACGAATTAACGCTTCTTTGTAAATTTGATATATTTTAAAGTAAGGATAGAACTATATTAAAAAAAAAAGATAAAATTTAATTGAATTTAAAATTATTTGTTAATGGAAGTTGTTTGAAAAAATGATGAAAAATTAGAATTTTAGTCGTACTAAAATCTTTAAAATTAAATATCTCAAGAACAAAAATTAACGCATCTTCGTAAATTTTACATATTTTAGAGTAAGCACAACACTATTTTCAGGAAAAAACTTAATTAAATTCCAATTGATCTTCAACCCTAGCGCCATCTTTAAAAAAGTTTTTTTAATATTTTTATTTAAAAATTAATTACAAAAAACAATTAACTAGTTTTTTTTCAAACGAATAATTAATCATCTATCAAACAAAAAAAAGTTTGCTGAAATCGATATAGCCGTTAATTTCAATCTTACATCGGTTTGGCAGAATTTTCATTTTTCATGCATGTTGGAGTGCCCCTATGCTCAAACTATGCACTTTAAAAATTTGTAAGATAAGTTGTATTTCTTATTTTGTTCATATTCCTAATATGCCAAGTTTCAGGAAATTCAAAAATGATGAAGTTTTCACAACTCGGTCTAGAACAAGTTTTTCTTCATAAGTGCAATCTATTCCATTTTGATGGTGACCGATCATACCTTACCCTTTAATTTTTTTCTCTCAGCGTTTACTTTAATACTTTAAAATTTTTATATGTAATTAATTCTATTGAAAACAAGAAACAATCAAAGTATAATATTCACTTTATTTTACATATAATCAATCAATTTCTCCCAATCACTCCCTCCATGACACAAAATAATATGCACAAGAAACTATTCCATTTTACTCTATAAACAGAATTATAAATAAGAAAGAATACGCCCAATAATATTATCTTTTGAAGTTTGACCTTTATTTTTGTAAAGACGATGGGAGGGGTTTCTGCTTCCAGCCAACCGGTATAGCATACTCATTTTTTTGTTGTTATTTAAAATGAAATGTGAAAATGGTAAAAAAATCTTTGGTTTGTTTTTTTATTCATAATATTTTTGTTATCTATTGTTTCTATCAATTCATTAAAAATGCCGGATATTAATATTTTCTGTAAAAGTTTTAGTTTTCAAAGTATTTTAATTAATTTTAAGACTGTAATTAATTTACTTGTTTTTGATGAGAAAAGCAAATATCATAGATAAAAAACTTGAAATCAATAATCAGAAATCTATTCTTGAAAGATGTAATTAGTGTAGGGACAGTGAGAATAGGGAGGAAGTTTTTTTAGATTTAAATTAAATTGTGTGGTGATATGTTGTACTGCAACCAAAATTATTTATTGTACCCCACTCTATACTACTCCTTGGTGAATACCAAGTTGGAGCACTTCCTCCAATCTAGCCTCCCTTAGGAGTTTCAGGATACGGAGAGGGTATAGTTTATGCAGGTCATTGCCGCCAATATTATACGGCACCAGATGCTTCCTTCTCGTGTAGATTAAGCCTCCACAATCTTTGAGTAGATGGGCTAGGCTCTCTTTTTCCAATAGACAGAACCTACATTCGTCCATCGGCTTCACCCAAATGTTCTCAAGGTGTTTTCTTAGTTTACAGTGTGCTGTAAGAACCCCGGTCAGTATTCTCAGGTTGTTCCTATTAAACCAAGAGCACGTTACTACTCTCGTTTAACCGCTTCAATCAACTCCTTGGACTACTTTAAGCCTGCGGTATTGTTCCAGGTTTTGGACCATTCCGTAATAATTACTTTCCTAATCCTTTCCTGTATGACTTTTGTCTCCAATCCACAAAATGGAAACCGGGCCAACAAAAGATGCTAAAGCACCCTGCCTTGCCAATTTGTCGTTTTCTTCATAACCTGCAATACCCGCTTGACAAGGTATCCAGTAAACTGTGACATTGTTACTATTTCTTCCATACGATGGAAGCACTTGATTGCGGGTCAAGGAACTATGATCTGATCAATTTCAATCAACGGTGTTATTTTAGACATAAAAAGTTATCATGACTACGTTGAAAAAATCAGTGTTTGATATTTTTTTTTATATCTAAAGATTCAAATTTTAAATACTTTTGTTTTCTGTCTTTTTGTTCAATCCTTGCCGCGTAATTTGAGCTTAATTTTATTTATTATTTATTTTTTAAATCAGTAGTTTTTGATATATCAGTAAACGACCATTCAAATGTCATATTTTTGAATTATCCCAAACTTCCAGACGAAAGTTTCTTCATGGAATAACTGATGACATTGATATTCCTTAAGGAAACCTTCGTTCTAAGGAATAAGACAGCATAACAATTTTGTGGCAAAAGAAGCTTATATTTTTATAAGAGTTTTTTTCAATATTAATACATTTGAAAAAACTAAAGAACTTGAATTTGAATTTCGAAGTTTTATATGTTAATTGTTCCAACACGACAAATTATGATGCGTATTTTTGCGATTAAAAATGGATATGCTCTATACCTAAGGAAGTCATGGAACACTGCCTCTGAAACTTTCTCCAGTGGCTGGCTAGCTCAGTTGGTGGAGTGTTAGAGTCTCATCTCAGGGTCGCAGACTGAGCAGAACTTTGATCATGTTTGTCCTAGTCCCGATCAGGAATTTGTAGGGCAGTCTGATTGGGCCCTGATCATGAGTGTAACGCTTTTTCACTTCCAGGTCCTAATTTGGATTACCGGATAATACCCTGATTAGGATAATCGGATCAAATCCTGATTGGGATAATTATATCAAGCCCTGATTGGGATATCCGGACCAGACCTTGATATATATTTATATATCGTCGCTTTAATAATGAAACAACGTATGCTATTTATACGTTGTTTTTATATAATAGGTGCGCTGCATTCCCCATAAGGTTATCTTTGAATTGGCGTTTTTACATTTTCGAATTATTTTATGACTGGGGGTAAGAATTAATGAATTATAAATTAACGTCCATGCAAATGCATGCGCACATCAAACTTTAAACTCAAATATCTCGAAACTATACTTTTGCGTATACGTCATTTCATTATTAAAGCGACGATATATATATATATATATATATATATATATATATATATATATATATATATATATATATATATATATATATATATATATATATATATATATATATATATATATATATATATATATATATATATATATATATATATATATATATATATATATATATATATATATATATATATATATATATATATATATATATATATATATATATATATATGTATAGAACAGTTCCATATGAAAACGCACAATAGTTGCACCGACCCATTTATTTTTCAATAAAATTTACCTGTATCGAAAGGATATCAAAAAATGTGAATTAACAATTTGTTTTTATACTTTTAGAATTACCCTGTCGGAAGTTATAACACAAGGTAATGCAGAAATTCTATATAACCTGTCACTATTTAAATAGCTGTAACACGTGAATGCGTTATCCGATTTTTACTTTTTTGGTGTCAATTGAAAGGTTAAATTAGACAAAAAATTACTAAAAAATATTTCGAAAAATAAAATCACAATACAGTGTTGCCATAATCAGATTTACGCTAAAAACCAGGATAACATACCGAACGCCCCCAATTTTTTGAAAACTAATATTTTTATTGAAAAGAGCACATCTTTTTACATAAAATATGTTAAAACTAAAATACCCTTTTTTCCCGTTATTTTAGTATGAATTACTTTGTAATTAAGGTTCAGGTTTTTATATTTCCAATTTTGTTATGTGTTTGAGAGCAATTACAATTTTATCTCAGGACCACAGTATGCCATACAAAACCTGTTGCAATGTGTTTTAACTATAGGAAACTTTAAATTTCATCACTTTAAAAGCTCACTTTTTATAACTTCACCTTTTACAACACTTTTTACTTCTTCATTACAAAAGCTTAACAAGTCAGTTTTAGAAATAGGGAAGATAATAAAACGCAATTCTCTAATATTATTACTCTTTTAAAACATAAACATAATATTGCCATTTATTATATTTCATTTTTTATTGGACCATTAAAGGAGTAAAATTCATTTTGATTAACAATAAAAATTAAAATAATTAAATATTCATTTTAAAAAAGACTTACAATTCAACTATCAGTAGAGTTAGAAAATCTTTTTACTATTAATTCATTGCTTGTTATTGGAATAAATTAATGGTATGATTGTGTGCCTGGTATAGTATTAACTTTATTATATTTATTGTTTATCCTTCGCGCCATTATTGAATGACCTTTTAATGTACAAAATTTTACCTTTATTTTTTTTGTAAATTTGCACTGACAAAGTCAAAAAAGTCTTTGGCGTCCAAAATATGGTTTGTATGCACCCGTTGAAGGCTAGCTTTTGATGCCATCCTTTTTATGATACCTCCAATCGCATCACATGGACCTTTTCCATGATAGGTGGCAAAGAAATGCCACTCCACATCCATGTTTTCTTTTGCCTTTATTTCACACAAATTATAGAAATTTTTTTACTTTTGTATTGTGCTGCTGATCTGTCTGAGAAAAAAAATCTTCCTTATTATTGGAAATGTTTCCTTCACGAATTCAAGTAACTTAAGTTGAAACAAATACACAGAAATATAATTATGCTCCAAACTTTCCGCAATGACCACCATACTAGTACATTTGAGATCATTTCCTTCTCTGTAATAAATACAAAAAGGATGTATAGTGCACTGTGGGTTAGCCCAATGATAAACTTAAATTTCTTTCTGTACCCTAAACGAATGATTTTCCGCAAAATCCGATACTACAATAATAATAATAAATAATGTAGGATGTACATTTTCAGGATTTCGTACAAGTTTTAAAGAAAACACCACAATTCAAATTTAAACAGTTTATTCTATTTTTCCATATACATAAATAAATATAGATAAACCTAACATAGTAACACTAACACATAGTCTATATTTGTAGTTTTATTTTTTATTATACATATAATGCATAAACACAAATAATATACATTTTTATTATAATTTAATTCAATATTATAAAACAGGTTAATAAAATATAACTAATATTGAAAATTACTTCTAACAACATTAGACCAGGACCAATCGGTTTTGAAACAAAAATAAATGTTTGCAGCATTTGGATGGTCGGAAAATTTAGGATGAACTATTTACTTATAAAATTAAGGAGAACCAACTAAAATCGGCAAAAGTTCCAGAAAGGGAGTGGGGGTGTCTAAATATACGTTTTAAGGGGTTTGATGCTGGTTTTATACGATTTGTGGTTGTAATTTGCATCCTATTAAAAATAATTAATCTGAAAGTTTTAGATAATTAAAAAATCTAAAATTTTGTATCGATCATTTTTCAGCATAACCTCAACTTATGGAGACGCTAAAATCCTGTTTTTTTCGTTTTTATTTTTATCTATCGCAAAAATTATTTTTTTTTATAAAACTTGGTGGAAACGTACGTGCTGTGCTTGTGTGTTGAATAAGCTGTAATTTTTTACAGCAAAATATTTAGTTGTCGATTTTATACGAATTTAAATTTAAAAAAAAAGCCTAATTTTCAATCGAAAAAGTTGGCTTTTCAATATTTTAATTTTTTCAATGCTCATTTTCTTCGTGGAAACCTCAAATTTAAGATGGAGTTAGAATAATTACATGGACAAATATTGTTAAAAATGCAACAAACCAAAAGATTACTTTTTCTTAATCAGTTTTTCAGTTAAATTTGAGAATTTTGTATATTTTATTGCAAGGAGACTTTGAAATTGATGAAAAAGATTAATTTCATGTAATATAGTATCGTTTACATTAGATTATCTATGGTTAATAGTTTTGAAATTACCAAAAACATTGTTTGAAAGTCGAATGGTTTAAATAATCGAATACGTAAAACATCAAAAACTTATTCAGATTTTTTTTTAATTTTTTATGCATATAGTGTATCTGTGTACGTCAGTTTTTAAAAATTGAAATATATGATATATTTCATTCTATTAGGAGCAAACTAGGGCTTGTAAACCGGATAAAATCGAAACCGGTTACCCGTTTTTTTGTGATTTTTTACAAAACCGACAAAAACCGGGGTTTGTCGTGAAAGCCGGGTTTTTCTGTAAACATCGAAAACATTTTATTGTTCTAGAAAGGAAATTTATTTTTTCGTATAGTACACACATGGCCAAACCGCGGCTCGCGAGCCGCATGCGGCTCTTTAAAAGAATAAATGCGGCTCTCGAAAAGAAATGAAAAAATTAAACAATGTTTAATAATTCATAAAAATTGTAACAAAATTAGAAGTAATACATACAATTTATAATGCTGTTTAATATAATATGATTTTATACAATCATATTATTATATTTAGGTCCGTCCTATCAAAGTTACTACTGTTGGAGTTTTTGGCGGCTTTGTTTTAGTTTGATACTACTTTACTTCGCGAATCAAGTTTATAATCCGCTGTTATAAATAAATTTAACTAATTTTATTATTTAAGGTTATACGTTTAACATATTCTAGTGGACTAAAAATAAAATCACCTGTATTCGTTTCAAATTAATGCACAAAAATCTTTCTCAAAATCAAAAGTCTTTCCTCTTGGATTCGTTTGTTTTTCTATGATTATCTTTTTCTGCAATTTTTTTATAAACAATATTTTTGATATTTTATCTTTAGGCAATTTGCCGACGTTAAATTTAATGTATCCTTTAATATTCCAATTAAAAAATGAATAAGTTCATAATTAAATAGAATTAAAAACACGTGCAAATCCGACATATACTACCTCAACCGCTTCTACATCTACGACAGTAAGATATTACACTAAACCAAAAACGAAATTAAAAACTTAAGGAAATTGCAAGAAAAAAACGGTGATTTCATCTCTTATAGCGAAATATAATATTTTGCGTGTTTTTTATGAATACTCCGTTTTTTAATTTAACTGTTAAATATGTCAGACCACAAACAAAGGCGATATGACGGATAAAATCGTAGCTTCAGGCAAGAATGGGTTGAAGCATACGCATTCATCGATAAAGGGGAAAACCTTTGTGTCTTATATGCAATGAAACACTTGCTAGTAATTTAAGACAGTTAAATTTTTGCCAGTAATAACAAAACCAGTAATTTAAAACGGCATCACGAAAAAAACCATAGTAAATTTTTGGATAGTTATCCGTTGAATACCAACATGCGAACAAATAAATTAAACTCTTTAAAATCTGCATTAAGTAGTCAGCAAACATTATTATCATCTTTTAGTTCAGAAGCTGATAATACTACCGAGGCTAGTTTTATGATCGCTTGGAACATCGCCCGTGCTAAACGACCTTACACTAAGGGGAAAATTTATCAAAAAGAATATGGAACAGGTGGTTAAAATGCTGGATCTTTTAAATATCAAATTGCACAGATTAATTAGCAATGTTCCAGTATCACGTCATACCACTGAGCGACGTATTACGGAAATAAGTAAAGATAATAAACAGCGGCTACAAGTAGATGTAAAAAATTGTGTAGCTTTCAGCTTAGCCCTTGACGAATCAATCAATATACAAGACACCCCCCAGTTAGCTGTATTTATCCGATACGATTCCGAATCTTTAATCGTAAAGGAAGAACTATTGGATTTGGTAGCACTTAAAAATACTACTCGTGGTATTGATACTAAGAGTGCCCTTGATAATATATTGTCAGATACAGATATTCCACTGAATAATTTGGTAAGTGTAGCAACTGACGGAGCACCTGCAATGTTAGAAAAAAATGTAGGCCTTATTGGTCTATTAAAAAATGATCCAAGAATACCCGAATTTTGGCACTTCATTGCATTGTTCATCGTGAACATTTAGTTGCAAAATATTTTAAATACGAAAACGTAATGAAAACTGTGCTACAAATTGTGAACTATATTCGGACGAATTCAAAAACCCATCGCCAATTCAAGAACTTTATCGAAGCACTGGACTTTGAAGATCATTGTCAAGATATAACATTTTACTGCCTTGTGCGATGGTTATCCACCTATAATGTTCTAAGCCGATTTGTTGATTTAATGGAACCTATCAGAAATTTCCTCAAAGAAAAATAAAAACACTATCTGGAATTAAAGAATGATGAATGGATTAATAACTGTATGTTTTTGACTGATATAATGGAGCATCTGCAATCCCTCAACCTAGCTTTACAAGGTAAAGATAAAGTTATTGCTGATCTTATTCAAACGATTCTGAGTTTTATTAAAAAAATTCATCTTTTTCAACGAGATTTAACAACAAAAGTGTTCAACCACTTTCCTCGTCTGAAGAACAGACTCTCTAAAATTAATGATAACAAACTGAGTGAATACGACAGTAAATTAGCAGAATTATTAAAAGACTTTCACTTGCGATTTAATGATCTGAATAATTTAAATATTTCTCTTAATTTACTTGTAAATCCATTCGAAATTAACATTATTAACGAGGGCTTATCGATTCCTTGTTATATTTTGCATGACAGTGCCTCAGGAGAAATGGAATTACTAGAGCTACAGGAAGATCACATTCTTAAAATGAATCACAAAGCCACACAATCTCCAAATGAGTTTTGGAAACTAGTGTCTCAATCAAAGTACCCCAATTTGAAAAAAGCTGCTGCCAGATTACTGTCCATATTCGGTACAACATATTGTTGTGAATCACTTTTTTCAACAATGAAGTTTATAAAATCAAACCACCGTTCACAACTTACAGATAAGCATTTAACGGAATTAATTCGTACTGCGCTAACAAACTATGAACCAGATTTCAAAAAATTCACGGCCAATTTACAAACAAACATGCCATCTACCAGCAGGCATGTCATGTAACAAACTTTAAATATGTATTTGTATGTATTTATTTTATAACCATAAGTACATAATTGTTTTTTCAATAAAATAAATATTTCCAAACAACTGATACTTTTGAAAAAAATTTTTTTTGTTGCTCTCGAAACGAGAGATTATTGTACTGCGGCTCAACGTGTAGTGAAGCTTGGCCACCTCTGGCTATAGTATTTGTAGATGCAATAGAATATATGTAGATATATTAATTAAAGTTCGTAAAGAAATGGATATCATTTCTTTCTGCATAGAAATATTTGTAACTTACAGTTTAATTGTTAACATCGAATACGTTACCCATAATTTGGAAGACTTTATTATCTTCGCCTGCGGCCGTCATAACTTTATTTTGGTTATTTATATTAAATTCTTAGGTATAATCTTCTCAAAAAAGTATTCGAAAATGACATTTTCATCAACGATTTGAACTTTTTCTTCAGTATTCAATTGAAAGAAACTTTCGAAACAATTTTATGTTTTGATTTCTGGGGCAGGAAATTTTTGTAGGTTTTATGGCTGTTTTCGTTATATTCAAAATATTTATTTTGTTTTTCATGACTTAAGCGATTTTTTTACTTAAGTGAGTTAAGCGTTTTTCTTTATTTTCAGCGAAGGCATAAATACTTGTTTCAAATTAATCAAATTTCACTTTAAGAAACTGTTTTAATTAATTCCAATGAAGGATGCGAACAAATTTTTGTATGCAACTCGTTAGAAAACAGATTTTCCGTACTCGGTGCATTTCAAATCATCACACCGCATTCGAAAAAAATTTTGTTTTCTAAACGCACCAATAATAACTTTCTCCTGTTTTTCATACAGAACAAAATATTATAAATATTGTGTTTTAATAATTTATTGTTTATGGACAACAGTTTTTAAAAATTACAGAAAATATTTTTAAAAAATATTCTTTTGCTGGCGACCATAAATAGATATTGATAATGGGATTGATAATATTAGGTACAATTTAGACCACCAAATGGTATCGTTTTCTAAACAACATCCTTAAACTTTTTCTTATTCGCTACAACTGCTTAAGCAAAACTCTTTCCTTCTTTCCTCCTCAACTATATATCGTTCCATCTTCGATGGCACTAGGGGGGGAGTGTTGTGGCGAACATTATAATTAAAAATTTTAAAAAATTAGCAGGCGATGATTTCCTTAATATTTATAAAAAAACAAAAAATATATTTTTGTTATTCGGATTTTGTTTTCTTTCCAAATAGTTTTGATAAAATGAAAATTGTCACGCCTTGTATTTTTTAGTAAATGTTTTATGTAATTTTATACTTAAAAAAAAGGAAATAATTGTAGAGTAACACATTGTAAAATTATTGTACAACATTTTGGAACAATTATAATAAACATAAATTGAAAGGTGAATTGATGTTTGAGGTTATTATAAGGTTGGTGTCACATCAATCATCAAGATAAAACAATTCAAGATTAAGTATAATTATATCTTGCAAATCAACAATTGAATTTGTGCAGATAGATGCACAGCAAATATTCATAGCTAATTTTACTCTACAATCAAGAGGCCACCACAACAAGTTTTCTGTCGTCACTCCTGCCACCAAAGCAGCAAGCATTCTCCATCAGCTCTTCGAGAACCAGCATTTATCAAGTCCAACGCAGTATCATCTAAAGATTTAATAGAAATATTAAAGCCGACATGGCGGTAAAGGAACTGAGTAAAAACACTTCAACTTTACTCTCTGCAGAAGGAATACTTGCATTTTTGTTTAATAAAACTTTAATGATATATTCAAAGTCGTCCTCAAGACAGTTTGTTAAATAAGAAAAAAACCGGTTAGAATCCGGTTACCCGGTTTATCATTTTATTAAAAACCGAAACCCGTTTTTTTTAATTAACCGGGTTTTTACATGCCCTAGAGCAAATTGCCATTCGTTTTGTGTTGTGTTTGGTTCTACGTCGGTCGATCGTTAGTTGTCGGACAGTTATAGACGAAACACAAATTATCACTTTGGTTCTGAATAAAATAAACCATTTTTTCAGAAAAAGTGTTTCGAAATTTATTTAGCATATTCTGCAATATCTATTGGTGTATGTGCAAGACTATTTGAAACAAATTCCCTTCCATTTTAGATATGAATATTTTTCCTATTGAAACACTTTGTTTGTAAAAGTTTATATTTACTCTAATGCAGATTAAACAATTTTTTTTTTAACTAATACTAATTATAATTTACTTATATTAAAACTATAAAGTATAAATATACAAAATATACACAATTATAGACGCAAAAACTTAATTTTTCACAAAACAGCAATGCCGGTTTGTTGGCGATCAAATTTTTAAAATTTAAATATAAAGATGTATAACATTAATTCCTCTTTTACCTGTACAAATTTATCGATAGATGGATTTTTGATATTAAGTTTTATACATAAAATTCAACGCAGTTGTTATGCTGTTTTGAAGAAATTCATCATCTCCATTCAAAATGTATAATATCATTTTACAGCCACCATGAGAAAATGGAAAAAATGGCATCACTTTGCTCCCGCTGTTAAATAATGTATAACATTTTACAGCTGTTTTTATTATACGTAAAAAAAGTAAGACTTAAACACTATTTCATTTTTGTTTTGTTTGTGGTAACCTCAAAACTATTAACCATTGTTAATCGAATGTAAACGACACTATATTACATGTAAGTTAATGTTTTTCATCAATTCCAATGCCTACTTCCAATAAAAAATTCTCAAGTTTAACTGAAAAATCGATTATGAAAATGTTATCTTTTGGTTTCAACGAAGGAAATGAGCATTGAAAAAATTAAAATATTGAAAATATCCTATAGCCAACTTTTTCGATTGAAAATTAGGCTATTTTTTAATTTAAACTCGTATAAAATAGGAAAATAAATATTTTTTATTCGCCTATATGTTAAAGTGTTACTTTATTACTGTGATTTGCGGCTTTAAAGTATCACTTTTCAACTATTTATTTTGTCGTCATAGCTACGTCCAAAAAAGTAAAAAGCATTTGTATTTGTTTAAATTCTATGAAAAATAAATTTTTTTATCAAAGCAACCCGCAAATTCAAAATTTCATTATCCAATTAAAATAGTTGTTATCATTTGTTGTCATAGAATTTGGGAAAAATAATAAATATTTTTTCAAAGGTTACTTGTTCCACATATTTTTATTTTAAAATTTATGAAAATCAAAATGAAGATAAATAATTTTAATTTAGAATAAACAACTTTTCTTAAAATATTTTGCTTGCGGCGAATAAAAAATAGTATATGATGCACGGACGTAAGCTATTTTGGACTTAATGTGGGTGCAAATCTCGGCTAGCGCCTCGATTTGCAAACTCCACATCCGTCCAAAATCTTTAGCTTTACGTCCTAGCATCATAATGTACTATTGCTCTAAGAAAATTACAGTTTATTTCACACACAAGCACGTACGTTTTTCCAAGTTTCATAAAAAAAAATAATTTTTGCGGTAGATAAAAATAAAAAACGAAAAAGCAGGTTTTCAGCGTTTTTCTTTATAATTTGAGGTTATGCTGAAAAATTATCGACACAAAAGTTTTAGATTTGAATTATCTACTACTTCTTTCAGATTAGTTTTTTTTGATAGGATACATATTACAGCCACAAATCGTATAAAACCAGCATCAAACCCTCAAAACGTATGTTTAGCTACCCCCACGCCCTTTCCGGAACGGAATTAATTTACATTAATATGTAAACAGAGTATATACTTATAGGCCAGTAATAATAGGAGAAAAAATTAGAAAAAAAAAAAATAATTCGTTACAGCAAACTGACAGCGGGATATTGTAGAACACGATATTGTAAAAGAGGGAAACATAAATCGAACCAGCAGCTGCTATCCGGGGGAGAATGGGGAGGGTTTTTAGGGGTTGAAAGGGGTTTTTCGTGATTTCTGGCTAAACCGTGCATCCTTTCAAAAAGAGTTATATGAAAAAGTTGTAGGGAACAAAAAGATCTACACTTTTTGTACGGACCATTTTTACCCTTACCTCAACATTTTTCGAAAAAATGCGAAAAACCGATTTTTTTCTTTTTTCTTGTTTTCTTTTACAAAAAAAATTTTATGAAGTTCAAATTTTGGAAAAAGATACCTCCATTTATTGGAAAAAGGCAGCAATTTTTTCGGAGGGAAATATTTAGACGTTGTTGTTAAAATTAATTTTTTTGAAAAAAAAAACCAAATTTTTAACTGCGATTCCTCTTAAAACTACGCCTCCTAAAGAGTTCAGTTTTGACTCATTTACTCGTTCTTACGTCTATTTTTGATAAGTGGTAAAAAAATGGTACACTGTTATGGAAAAAAAGGCGGGAAAATTGAAAAAACCGAGAAAATCGCTTTTTTTTCGTGGTAATTTGCATATTTATCGTTGAATAATCGTTATTAATTAATAAAATCATTTAAATTTTTAATGATAAACGTAAACGACGATCATTTGGAAATAAATTAATGAATAATTATATGCTTTCGTTACTTTTAGTTTATTTAGGTAACAAAAAAGTAAATTTTATTCTTCAAACATGGCGATCTCAAGTTTTCTTTCATGTTTTTTATATTTTACAGATTTGTTATTTACTTAAAACATACTAAACCTATAAGGACAATTGTTATTTTTTGTTTTTGAGAAAAACACATTTGAATATAGGTTGATTTTTTTTGTACTTTGTGCCATACACTAAACCCAAGTTTACTGATTCTATTAAACTTATTTTGGGTTTAGAAGGTACTAAATGAGGTTTAAAGAAGGTGCTAAATAAGCTTTTTTTGGGTTTTCTGAAGGTTTAATATTTTACCCAAAACATACTCAAATTACAGACAGACGTTTTGTTCGACGATAAAAACCAATTCGAATATTTGTTAGCAAAAGTATGCCAGTTGCAGATTTTGCTGAAATTTATCAAGTAGATAGTGAATTTTCCTTTCAATTACAATATTAAATTCATATTAAATTAAAATATATCATATATTAATTATCATATATTATAAACTAAAATAAGCATTAAATATTTTAGAAAAATGAAAATTCTTCCAATCCCACGTACTTTCGAAATCAAATTGCTCAAGAACGACTTTACCAATTTTAACAAACTTTTTTTTTTTTTGTTGGTGATTAGTTAATCGTTTGAAAAAAAAATTAATTAATTGTTTTTGTAATTAATTTTTAAATTAAAATATTAAAAAACTTTTTTAAAGTTGGCGCTTGGGTTGAAGATCAATTGAAATTTAATTTATTTTTTTTTGTAAAAACAGTTCTATCCTTACTCTAAAATATTACAAATTTACAAGGAGGCTAATATTCGTGTTCTTGAGATATTTAATTTTTAAGATTTTTAGTACGACTGAAATTCTAATTGTTGATTATTTCTTCGAACAATTTTTATCAAGTTCGAAAACGAAAGCATCTAATTATTCATAAATGTATTTCCGAATGATCGTTGTTTACGTAATAATAAAAAAAATAATATGATTTTATTAATTAGTAACAATTATTCAACGATAAATATGCAAATTACCACGAAAAAAGCAATTTTTTCAATTTTCCCGCCTTTTTGTCCATAGATTTATACTTTTTTTACCACTTATCAAAAATAGACGTAAGAACGAGTAAATGAGTCAAAACTGAACTCTTTAAGAAGCGTAGTTTTAAGAGGAATCGCAGTTAAAAATTTGGTTTTTTGTTTCAAAAAAATTAATTTTAACAACAACGTCTAAATATTTCCCTCCGAAAAAATTGCTGCCTTTTTCCAATAAATGGAGGTATCTTTTTCCAAAATTTGAACTTCATAAAATTTTTTTTGTAAAAGAAAACAAGAAAAAAGAAAAAAATCGGTTTTTCGCATTTTTTCGAAAAATGTTGAGGTGAGGGTAAAAATGGTCCGTACAAAAAGTGTAGATATTTTTATTCCCTACAACTTTTACATATAACTCTTTTTGATAGGATGCACGGTTTAGCCAGAAATCACGAAAAACCTTTTTCAACCCCTAAAAACCCTCCCCATTCTCCCCCGGATAGCAGCTGCTGGTTCGATTTATGTTTCCCTCTTTTACAATATCGTGTTCTACAATATCCCGCTGTCAGTTTGCTGTAACGAATTTTTTTGTTGTTAAAATACTATTTTTCCTGGCCTATTAGTCCACATAAAAAATTAAAAACCATGTCTCAATTTCATAATAAAAAGTATTCATTGGCTAACAAATTGTAGTGTACTCGCTCATCAGCAAAAGTGTCACTTTCAGAACAATTGCTCTCACTTATCCAATTATTTAGATCACACAGTTTATATACTGTACTTCTTGTTGATGTTTTCGACTCCACGTCGTTATTTTTTGTATTTTCAGTTGGAATTCAAACTTCACTTTTGCTACAAAGTCTTTATGGTTATAAAAAATATCATTGATGTGATGAGGCTGCTGCATCAAAAACGTGTTGTGATAGATTTCTACAATACGTTTTAAAATTGAATTAATGTCTTAAACATAAATGGTCAAATGTTTATTAAATAGCGTGTGGAGATTATGTGACAAAAGTAACTCTTCTGATAGTGACGTCGCTAATCCTGATAAAATTATCGATTTCAGAAGTCAACACATGTCACATAACACTTTCTAAACACCGCAAATGCTTAACTAGAAATCACATAAAGTAGAGCTTCAAATTCCATCGCTTTAATAAATTATATTTTTCTGCACTTAAAACTATTAGTTTCAGCTCATCATGACATTATTCAATATTTTTAGTAATATTGCAATCGTCAATATTTCATATTTGCACTAGTTTTAATCAATCACAATTTATGTTTTACAATTAATTGGAAATAATGTTAAGCTTACGTTATATTTCTTGTATTTACGATACATTACGCTAATTTGTAGGTTTCTATTTCATAAATTTAATGCAATATTTTAGTCCTAAAATTTATAAAATTTTGTCGTAGATTTTATGTTATTTATTTAGTTTACTAATACAGTTTATGAAAATGTGCTTTAAATTTAGTAAAAAATTATTTTCAAAATATATTTATGTCTAATGATATTTATTTCGTAAATATTACGACAGGTAATGACAAATTAAATAAAAAAAATGTAGCATTCTTTTTTAGAATTTCATTATTTAAAATTTATGTTAGCTATAATAAATATGAGTTTAAAAATTTCACTAAAATAATAAAAAATCATAAAAGCCATGAAACTGTATTTACAATCAATGTAATTTCTGTAACACAATTCTGATGTTATATTTTCCTTACAACTATATTAATTATTTTTCTGAGTGTAACAACATCAAATGTGGTTTCGTTAGAAACCATTGCTAAACAAATCAATAATCTCCGCTCAGAACTCCTTGATACAAAAGCAGAAATAACAAATAACGCGAAATCACAAGAAATTAAATTTAATTTAATAGAAGACGCTCTTAAACAACTGAGCTCGCTAAAACAAGAAAATGAGAGTCTAAGATTAAAAACATTTCAGCTACAATCGTTACTGGATGATTTTGAACAAACATCTCTAACAAACTGTATCGAAATTCATGTGAAACCATTAAACTGTGAAGAGTCACCGTATGATGTCGTCATAAATATATTTTCCAAGTTAAATGCTAACGTAACAAAAACTGACATTGATGAGTGCTGCAAAATAAAACCAAAAAAACACAACAACAAAACCAGCATTCCTTCACAACAACATCTATTAAAGAACAAAAAAACTGAAACAAAAATTTTAAAAATAAAATTAAAATAAAAATTTCGTTAAATTTGTCAATTTTCATTTAAAACAACTAATTATGATTACAAAAGGAAAAATATGGAGGGGCTGAAATCTCGCAGCTCTGAGATATTAAGACTTCGGTCTGGGTTAAGGATTTGTATATAGTTTTCGGCAAAATACTTTTAAGAGGACATGGTTTTTAGTTTTGGGCAGCGATGTATATCAAACATAACTCTTTGTTAAAGTACAAGTATTTTTTATCTCTGTTTAAAAATTTATTACAAAACTAACATGAAACATCAATACGTTGCCGGAAAATTTTAATCAAAATTCCAAAAATATTGATAAATTAAATAAAATCAAACTTTTTCAAAATTCCAAAAACATTCCAAAAATTAGAATAAAATCAAATATTTAAACTTTTTCTAAATTCCGATAATAGTCCAAAAATTCTTAAAATTTAAACCTTTCCAAAATTCTAAAAATATTGCAAAACTTATTACAAAATCAAAAATTGCAAATTTCTTCAAAATACCAAAAATTATAATAAAATCAAAAATTAAAAATTTTTCAAAATTCTAAAAATATTCCAAAAATTCTTACAAAATCAAAAATTAAAACTTTTTCCGGAATTCTAAAAATATTGCAAAAATTATTAGAAAATCAAAAATACAAACTTTTTCAAAATTCCAAAAATATTTCAAAAACTATAACAAATTCAAAAATTTCCATGTCCAATTTCATTTTCATTTACGTCATAAAAATATCATTCAATTCGTCATTCAATTTCATGACATTTACGTCATCAACAGCTCCATTTTTTTTCCAAATAATTGGCTAAAAAAATAAATGAAATCATTTTTTGAAACACTTGACATTATTTTTTTGACAAACTTATAATGCGATAATCTAGTTTTTGATCTCACATACCAATCAAGATTCCTCCAAACTTAATGTTTCTACTCGTAATCACTTAAAATGAACGTTTTTTAAGCCAAAAATATGAATATATGCTATTTTTGACACACATAATGATTTTTTGTCACACTTTCGGTACAGTTATCGAACACAGCGTCCTTTCGGACCTGTTTCTTGAGTATACCTATTTTTAGAAAAAACATTTTTGAAATCCCTTCAGCGGTTTTCCCTGCAGCGTAGGTAATGACGGACGGCCGGCAGACTGACATACATTTTTTTTTGCTTCTTTAGAATCAGTAGGTCCTAAAACGTCGAGAAATGTCAAAAAAGTGGAGGTAAGAATTTCACTTTGAGCTCATGAATGTAATACTTAGGTCTTCCAGACCGAAGTAAAATCAAAAGAAATTAAAAGCATCATTTTTGTGTTTTAATGCTGAAGAAGATACACCGCTATTCCCAAATAATGGTCTAACTGAAACAAATCGGACTTTATTACATTAGGCAAAAGACTTCAAGCTGAAATCTTAATGTAAATACTTATGGACACGTAATGGAAAAAAATTTCTGAGAAAGGGTGATGAAGAAGCTATAGTGGTTAATCATTTAGATGACTTGCAACAGTTAAATAATATTTAAATTATTTTTTCTTTTTCTTTAATATAAGAAAATAGAATAAACATAAAACTAAACATGGCAAGTCAACTGCTAATTAACAGCTATGCTAGCTCTCCTTAATATACCATAAGTTATTCAAGTCCAGTTGCCACTAATCCTAATTTTAATTTATCCCTAGATAAAATTTACATGGTACATCAAAACATCAGAAGCCTTAGAAGAAACTTCAATCTCTTATTAGCAAATCTTGTAACTCTTGGGGATTTATCTGCAGTAATTTTCTTGTCTGAAACCTGGATTCGAGATGATGAAACTAATAACTATAAAATCGATGGTTACAGTCAGCGTTGCCACTCAAAAAAATTAAAATGTATCCAATTTTATAAAAAAATGTATCTAAATGTATCCACTTTTTTGAAAAAATGAAACATGATTATTTGATATTGCTAAAGGTCTAATTACAATATATGTTTAGTACAATTCAGTATCCTGATCACATTTATTTATAATATAACAACAAAAAAATCACATTAATTCAAATTTTTATCTGATGATTTTTATTTGTGTTTTATTTGATGAATAAATTCCATATACATTTTTTGCACAGTTTTTGTCACCTCCAAAAATTCCCCTTTTCCAGTTTATTGTATGCTAAAAATGATTGTACTGCATATCCCATACTTATTTCAGACAATTGTATATAGTTTTCTTCATTTTCAAAACCTAGCTCATTTACATTCCTTAGATTTAAGAAACGATAAGGGTCTATAAAATTGTTTAAAATGATTTTTAAATCAACTTTTAAATTATTAAAAAAAATGTGATCGATTTTCAAAAACTGTTTAAAATTAGTTACACTGCTCGCCAATTTCTGATACTTTTTCTTTCACAAAAAGAGAATAGACGAACAATATAACAAATTTCATAAACATTTTCAAAGTTTTTGGAAATCCAACACAGCTAAAGGCATAATAATAAAATGTGTCCATTCTAGCAGTTTTGTGATTTTTTTGTATCCAGTATCCATTTAATAAATTTTTCAAATAATGTATCCAAATGGATACAAATGTATCCAAGTGGCAACGCTGGTTACAGTATTTTTTGTAAATGTAACAGTGAATATAGGGCGGTCAGGGTTCTGGTTTATGTTCACAACGTAAGTTTCAAACATATGACTTAACATCTGCAGATTGTTTTCAGATAGATTTGGAGCTTGATTCTAAAGTCTTCCTTTCTTTGCCTGTACCGTTTTCATTTTCATCCGGTAAAATTGCTTTTAACAGAAATTGACGCTGTTCTAAATAAGATTAGAAGCAAAAATTTAGTTTTTTTAGGTGACATCAACATGTAAATAACAAATTAAAAATAACAAATAATAAATAAATTGTAAATAACAAATTAAACAATAAAAGAAAGCTGAAACGATGCCACATTAGTTTTTGTATGTGTAAAACAAATTGATCAATCAGAAATTCTCACATGGACCAGTAACTTGATGCACCTTTAGGTGAAGTTAAGTCTTTAAAAAAAAAGATTTTTCTTTCAATTACGGATTAAGACTTCAATCGTGCTTTAAATTGCAATGAAAAGCAAACGAAGTAAATGATTCTCATATGTTCTTATTCTACATATATTCATTTATAATGAAATTTTTCTTAAAGGAAATTGCATATTGGATTTACATATTCATAGTCTGATTATTAGGTTTCTTCCATTTGATTCTACTTCTAAGGCTTCTATGCTTACGTAAGTATATAAAAAGCATATGCTGAAGATGTAAATATAAATTTGTAAATTTAAGAAAGAAAATTGAAAAGGAATATTGTCTTATATTGAAAAAGAAATTGCAACTAGATAGTGTGGAATGTAGAAAGAGATTTCCAATTTTACAATTCTGATAACTTCAATATCTTTCAGAAAGTGGTGTAAGTTTTGGTTGTTGTAAAGATAACAAATTATAAATATTGAAAGTAACCATTATTTAACCCAAAATGCCAACAATATAGTATTACACAGCTAATCTTAAATTTAAAATTGGTTCAACAACATTAATTTTTTTTTCCTAGTACATTGAGTTTCAACAGCATTTTTGTGTCGAATTTTCTTTAAAAAAATCAAATATATATAGACAAAATAGAATTTTCATAAAATCATTCGATGAACCACTTTATACATAGTTTAACCACTTTTCACTTATCATTTAATGAATGAGTTGACAAAAAATATCAATATTGCTATTTTTCTTTTCTTATTTAACATTTTTTGTAGAAAGAATTTTTTTTTAAAAATATTGTTGACAATCTATAATTGGAATTTAATGAATTTCCTGCAAATAAAGAAAATGAGTTTTTTGAAATCGAAAACTATAAAATGTGTCAGCTCACTGTATGTTACAGTTGTAAAGAAATGTAGATCTTTTACTGCAGTTAGAAATTCACGTTTATATGTTATGGTTAAATCATTTAGGTAGTAACCACGTAATGAATTTATTACGCACTGGTACGTAAATATACATTTGCGTAAATATATATTTACTATAGTCAAAATAAATAAAAAAAATCATGTCATGCCAACCCAAACTGCTGGTTATTATTTAATAAATTATAAAATGGGAAGCTCAATGAACAATAGGTTACATTAAAAGTAATCTCGCTGCATTTGTTTATTTCTCGTTATATAAAAAAATTAGAATTTTCCATCTAATTCTTTATAAGCTTTCTGAAGACTGTTAAGCTCATTCAACAAGCGGTCTACGATGGTGAAGTATGTGAATACACGGAACTTGCTACATTCTTTTGTTCACTACATGATATTCTTGCACGGTTGCAACAAGGCTTTGTCAGTCCGAGAGCGTAATGTTTAAATGATCGATGAAATATTTCAGGCAAGTTTTAAACGGTATCATTTGTACTATCATTATTATTTAAAAACCTAAACAATAAAGTTATGAACATTTTTATTGTTTTAATCAAAAAAAAAACTACTTATCAAAAAAAAAGTACTTATTTAGTTCGGGTTTCAAATAAATTTGTGGTTGAAGAATAAAGTACGTAAAAGTTTTGGATCAGTCCAAAAAATCACAAGACTCCTTAATAATCAACCAGTATTAGAACTTACTGATGAATTTATGAGATACATTGATACATTAAAATTTTGAAAAAGGAGGCAGCCGGCAGATCTGGTATACTCCAGGGTGGTCAAGATTGTAAATCTGGGCCTGTTTAAAACTATCATTTACATAAATTTTTTTAAACCTGGTTATTATCTATTATCTAATTATCATCCTGTGAGAACTTTTTTCTTTTGTTTAAAAGCTTATTTACACAAACCTAGTTACATATACATATGCTTATGTTTTAATCGAGAAAAAAATTTATTGATAGCATAACTAATAATCATTATGTTCGTAAAACTAAAATAACAACTTCCAATCCCATTGGTATCTTATTAAATAAAATTGCTTTAGGAAGTTCGACATTAAAAACTACATATATTAGAAATGATAATATTGGTTTAAATGATTTGAATGACTTAATTACAGTTCTGAATATTTTATTATAATACTTTATTGACTTAGGGAATTGGGAAAATAGAATTATAAACTCTTTATTGTATCAATTTAAAACTATGGTTTTAGCTTAGATTGACGTTCAAGCGCGATCGCGAATTATAATTTCTGATTAATTTGTTTGAAAATTTGATGGTGGTTCCAACATCAGGGAAATTGGCATTGGTAAACGGTGTTTTCTAATCCGCTTCTACTTAATGTACCAAAATGTTAGTAATAACACTAGAATTTAAAAGTTTATTGTGGCCATTTTATTGATTGCCACATACCATTTACCAACCCAAAATGCCAACCGTATCTATTTAAAAATTCACTTACATTTACGTTATCACATTCTATTTATAACGTTATCTCTTTATAGCGTGCCGGAAAAAATTTACCTTACTCGTAGTTTCACAACGAGCTTCAAATGATAAAAAGAAGAGCTTCAAATTTTATTTTATTCTCATAACCAATTTAGGGTAGTGAAATCCGAAATTCTACGTCCACGCCGTGCTACCTGGGTAATGCTAACAGAATTAGGTTGGTGTAGTTGAGAGGGGCAGAGTAAATACTGCTTATACTCAATGATTCTGCACCATGGCGAGTCATTGGCGCCACAAAACCAATGCAACTCAAGCGTCTGTTCTCCATGTTAGGGGCGGCTTGGAGCGGGCGTCTGTCTTGGATCAAGCGGCTCGCTATATAAACGTGTAGCAAGCGTCTGTTCTCCATGTTAGGGGCGGTTTGTAGCGGGCGTCTGTCTTGGATCAAGCGGCTCGCTATATAAACATGTAAAAAGGTTGTTTCTGGTGACCTAAAGATGCAGAACGAACCCATTCACGAAAATTTGGGTTGGGCGAAGGGCTAACACCCCATTTCCGTAAAAAACTACTTGTCATGAATTCTGTACACAGGCCTCGGATTATCTCGGATTCACTATTAGAACGACCTCGGAAACTGTACCCGGACTACGATTTAAAAATGGGAACCTGGAACGTGCTAAGCCTTAGAAGACCAGGAGATCTACTGAAACTTACAAACCAAATCAATAGCTATACACTGGATATAGTGGCGTTACAAGAACTAAGATGGCCAGGGAGTGGAATCCACGAAACAGCCAAAGGATACACTCTCTACTATTGCGGTCATGAAAACGGAGGAGAATTTGGAGTTGGCTTTCTCACACATCGTCGCGTGAATCAACATGTTATCGACTTTCGCCCAATTAATATGCGGATATGCACAATCAGAATCCGCACGCAAAAATTTGATGTAACGATCATCAATGTTCATGCACCTACTGAAGACAAAGCAGATGACATTAAAGACCTGTTCTTCCTAGAACTCGAAGAAGTCATCAATAACATCCCGCGGCACGATATAAAAATCGTGGTAGGTGACTTCAATGCGCAAATTGGTAGAAGTGCAGAACTTAAAACACATGTCGGCCCTAACAGCTTGCATCATGCTAGTAACAATAACGGCTTTCGCACAGCTGAACTGGCTATGATGTATGATCTAGTAATATCTAGCACTTTCTTTCCTCATAAGAGAATCCACAAAGCAACGTGGAAATCAAATGATGGAAGAACTGAAAATCAAATCGATCACGTCATGATTTCTAAGAGACACTCTACAAGTGTAACTGACGTTCGATCATACAGAGGTGCTGATATGGACACCGATCATATGCTTGTCATCTTTAAGTATAAGTGCAAATTATCATCTACATTTAATAGGCAAGCAAAAAAGACCGTGCGCTGGAATGTCGAAGCATTTAAACACCTGGAAACACTGAATAGATATCAGGAAATTGTAACGCAAAACATAGAAGAGCATGACATCCCATCTGAGATGCCATTAAACATACAAGAAGAATGGCAAACGCTTCAATCAACCATCATATCCGCAGCACAAACTACAATCGGAAAACGACCACCGAAATCACGTAACGAATGGTTTGATGACGAGTGCCGCGAAAGCATTGAGCACAAACAAAAACTGCGAGAAAAATGGTTAACAAGAAACACCCGAAGCTCCCAAACTGATTATCTATGCGCCAGAAAAGCCTCAGCAAAACTCCTACGGAAAAAGAAACGCGAACACATGAAGAGCTGTATCGAAAACATCAACCAACATGCGGCTAATGGAAATTCGAAAGAGTGTTTTGCCAATGCGCGGAATCTGACCAAAGATTTCCACCCAAGATCTACAGCCATCAAAAATGGAAACAACGAGCTTACAACAAGTGAACGTGATGTGCTGGAAGTATGGCGATCCCACTTTCAAGACCTACTGAATAGGACGAACGAAGTTCATCCTATTCGAGCAATTGCTCCGTCAAGTGAGGAGATTTTTGTCCCTTACCCAACAATAGAAGAAGTGGAAGCTGCCATCAAAAAATTAAAAAATGGCAAATCACCAGGTATCGATGGAATCCCTGCAGAACTACTTAAGAATGGAGGAGCAGCTCTGGTCTCACGTATATATGATCTGATTCTTGCAATCTGGGACCAAGAAGAACTACCTGCTGAATGGAAAACAGCTCTCATTGTTCCGCTACATAAAAAAGGTGACCGCCTAAAGTGTGCAAATTATCGTGGAATCGCACTGTTGAACACTGCATATAAAATACTAGCTAATGTCGTACTCGCTCGGCTCATCCCGTTTGCCGAATCTATCATCGGCGACTATCAGTGTGGTTTTCGTCCCAACCGTTCAACCACAGATCAATGTTTTACCTTAAGGATGATTCTGGAAAAATGTTGGGAGTACAACATCAGCATTCACCAGCTCTACGTTGATTTCAAGCAAGCATATGATAGCATCATCCGCGACAACCTCTGGTCTGCACTCATATGCCTTGGTATTCCAGAGAAACTTGTTTCTCTGTGCAAACTCACAACATCGGGATCAAACTGTAGAATAGTAATCGAAGGGTCAGTTTCTGACTCTTTTGATATAACATCAGGTGTTCGACAAGGTGATGCACTCGCACCCGTACTATTTAATTTGGCGCTTGAGTACGCGATAAGAAAAAGCCGCATTGAGACACAAAACTGTATATTTATCAAATCTAGTCAAATTCTTGGCTATGCAGATGATATTGTGCTTCTCGGACGTAGAACAAGCGATATCAAGGATAGTCTCTCTCGGCTTGAAAGAAATGCTAAACGACTTGGATTATGCATTAACACCGGCAAGACTAAACTATTAACAACATCCAGGAATAAACCTCCCGGCAATCTGAATACTGGCGACTATGAAGTGGAACGTGTGGAAAACTTCAAATACCTCGGGTCTGTAATAACATCGTCAAATGACATGCAGGCAGATATTAAAGCTCGTGTCTCAGCCGCATACAGAGTTTTCTACGCATACTCAAAACTTTTGCGATCTAAACATCTTTCGCAGTCGTGCAAACTCACACTTTACAAAGCATTAATTCGACCTGTGCTTACCTTTGGAAGCGAAAGCTGGACACTGACTTCCTCCGATTGTAGAATTTTATCAACATTCGAGAGGAAAGTCATACGAACAATTTATGGTCCATGTAAAGTTGCTGAAAATCAGTATAGAATCCGAATGAATCATGAAATCAGACAGCTTCTTGGAGGCTGCGATGTAATCGGATTCATTAAATCTAACCGGATTAGATGGTTTGGTCATGTAGAAAGGGCACCATTAGATAGAATGATTAAAAAAGCGTCCCAACAACAACCAGCTGGTGTTCGTCGAAGAGGAAGACCTAGACAACGCTGGCGTGATGACATCATCCAAGACCTTCGTGATATAGGATGTCGAAACTGGGGTCAACTGGTCATGGAACGAGACGATTGGAAGCTGATTGCACAGACGGCAAAATCCCTCCATGGGATGTAAACGCCAGAGAGAGAGAGAGAGAACCAATTTAAGCTCATCCGTCGAATTGCTGAGGTTGCATGCCCACCAAAATGAGTTCATTAATTTTAAATGGGTGATTAGCATACCAATCCATAGGGTGATATTGAAACGCATCACAAATAGGTGTTTTCTTGATGAATATCAATTGGCCCAAATAACTGTGAGCCAAACCAGGATAATTTAAGTTACAGAATTTAGTTTTTTTTACCAATGGATTACGCAACTCAATTCCAGTACCTTAAAATGGTATACATATCTAATAAGCAGTCTAAAACGGACAAAATCTTGTTCGGGACAAATGTTTTCTCAAGAATTTGTAATTCAATTTTTGCTTATTTTTAGCTAAAATGTGCAGTGTTTTTTGTGTAATTACAATAGATGTCCGATCATCCACAAAATAAGAGGTATAGAGCAAGTTCTTTAAAAAAAATTGAAGAAACATAAACTGCAATATATTTGCCAATAATCCAGTTAGTAGTATTTTCTTTTCTCGGCCAGATTATAAACTGTCTTCCTAAATGTATGGAGTTCATTCGCCAGCACCCATCAGATATCACCTTGACCATTGATATCTCACTGCTATTGCCAGGGATACGAAATACCTCCATGTATCAATAGGAAGGACTGTTGCAAAACCCTAAGATCAAAAATTGAAAAAACTAACAAATAAACAAAAACTGATTCCTCCATGCGGCATTTCAAAAAGCTATCCCCTTAAACGATTCTCCTCATTCATAAATTATATCAAATTAAATTAAATCACTTTAAAGTTCTAAATTCAAACAACCATCAGAGTTGAAAATTGTCAGCTTTCTTCATCCTTACCACAACAACAACAAAAATCCTGACAAATATTATAATTTTAAATTGTTTACTTTCAAAAGAATATTTCTATTTATTCTTAATAAAAACTTATAATTAATTATAATTACTATTTATATTTAAACTTATCTTTACCGAACCTTATAAATAAAGTTCTTTTCTTAAAAGTATATTTTAGTTTTGTAATGCTTACGTAAAAGTTTTCAACAAAAACTTGATGTCCATTACAAACTTTCATAATGACGATTTTCTTTTAAAAGATTTTACTTCTATATATATTTTTATTTTAAATTTAAGTAAAATCTAATTTTTTATTACTAAATGGAAATAAGTTTTATAAATATTTTTGGTTGATATACATAGAAGCAATTTGTACAGATAAAAAGTTATAAATACAATTGTCTTTGGAAATTTTATATTTGCTTGTTTAACAGGTAAAAGAACAAAAGTGACATCGCATCACTTTTCAACGCATATTTATGAAATGTTCCAGATAAATCGTTAAGGGCAACAATGTTCCTCTCTATTATTCCTCTCGCGATCTCTGATTCCTCAACCCCAACTCAACAATTTAACTGAAAACCACAAACTCTTTTTGCTACCAGACCCCAACTCAACAATTTTTCTACTAACCACCAACTCTTTTTTCTACCAAACCCCAACTGATTAGAAAAACTGAAAAAAAATACATTTTCTTCATAAATTTTTTTTCCATATTCTATAAATTTCTTTAGTTTCCCATAAAAAAATAGAAGAAACACAAAAAATAGAAAAATATCGAATTTCGGGAGTGTCAGGTGTTCCTCGTACACAGTAAATAAAATATTTTATTTAGAAATGATGCCTTTGCACTTGTTATTGCACAGGCTTATGCATAAAAGTAGGTTGAAAAGTGTGTGAAAAGTAAAAAGTATAATTACTTTCTCGAACAGTGTTCATAGTATATAACTATAAGCAATGAAGATGAGAAATTAAAAAACTTTTAGACACAAATATTTTGACTATTACAGGACAGGACGAAAGAAGGAAGTTCGGCTGACTACATTCGTCCTGAGAATCATAAAAATAAAAAAAAATGAGATGGGAGTCGGGCTCGAACCCAAACCACGAGATATACTCTCAGGCCCTACCGACTGAACTAGCCGGGCTAGACAAAACAAAATTTACAAAAAACAAAAAAACACAGAGATAGGAAGAACAAAAATAATGACAGTAAAAAAATTATAAGGATCTCAAAAATATACACAAGTTTAAGAAAACTAGAGGCCGAACAAAAATAATGGGGTAGGTGACAGTAGAATAATCGAGATGATTAAAACAAACAGCAAAATCGAACGCAAAAAAAATTTTACCTAAACATATAATAAACCAAAAAGAAAAAAGGAGTTTGGATGAGTGTTTCGGTAATATCGATGGATGACCAGAGAAAAGAGGTGGTCTAACTATGGCTCAGAAAGCCAAGGGTTAGCATTTTCATTCTCACTGCTCACTGGCAAGCCAACGATACTCTGTAATGAGAATAAAGGGGTTGGTTGTGGGATAGCGAATGTCAGTCACAGCGGCCCGCACGACAGGCGATCATCTCCCTGTTAATTAATTATTCAAAAACATATCTAAAACTCAATAAAAAAAATTTCGAAAATCTTTCAAATAATTACTAAAAAACATATTTTACTATTAAGTATATAAAATTATAACCTTTAAAAAAAAAGCTGGCTTTGGAGTGGTTGGTTTAGTCGAGGGCTGATGAAATTTTAAGCTAAAAAAAATTCAAAATATCAAACAAAAGTGTTCAAAAATTACAAAAAAAATTATCACAATTCCAAAAATATTATACAAAACAAATTCACTAAAAATTATACAAAAAAATTTTAATTTTTCAAAAATTCAAAATGTTACAAACATATTCAAAACTTAAAAACTTACTAATTTACAATAAAATTAAGAGTTTACAAAATTTTAATACATTTAAAAAAACAAAAACAGATTTTTAATATCCAAAAATACTAAAAAAAATTTACAAACATTTGACATCTAAAAATTTAAAAAAAAACGTTTTCTCAAGAATCAAAATAAATGTTTAAAAATTCCAAATTTACAAAAAATTAAACAAAATAAATTTACTTAAAATTATTCAAAAATTTAAAATTTCAAAATGTTCAAAATTTTAAAATTTACAAGAAATTCCAAAATTTACAAAAAATTTAAAAGCTTCAAAAAAAAATTATTTTAACATTTAAAACTTTAAAAAATTCAAAAATATTAATCAAAATTTCTAAATGTATAAAACTAAAAAAAAATTCTTAAGACTCTAAACTTTACAAATAATTTCAAAATAAAAAGAAAATATTCAAAAACTTAAGATTAACCAAAAATTTCAAATAAACAATTATCAAAAAAAATTTTTTCTTTAAAATTACTTTTTAAAAAAAATTAAAAAACTAAGAGAAAAAAATTTTAATTAAAACATTTAAAACAAAACTCAAAATTAACAAAAGGCACAAAAACAAACCTTAAACCTAAAAAATTAACAAAACTTTTCTAAAATTAAAACTTCACAACAATGAGATTTCCAAAATTTAAAATATTACATGAGATAAAAAAATAGGAAAGTTGTTGGTCTTGGAAAGTAAGAGTTGTTGGGTCTTGGTGTTGCTCTGGATGTTTGAGCCGTGGCACGAAGTACTGACGACATCATCTACTGGCAAGCATTAAAACAAAACCTGTCCAGCAGATGCCTCTCCGTTATCGTCCACGAACATCACATTCGAACAACACCCTAACAGGCTATGCTCTACACAAAATAACTAAAATGAAGACCATGAAAAAACATTTATTTGAGCCTAGCATTGTAAAGTTTTTCACTCATTCGAGAACCCAGGGTCAGACGAAACAACATAGGGTGGGATGGTACTGGCTGAAACCACCAATGGCCATCAAGGTCCATCACCTGTTGTTTCGTCATCCCCGACCTTCTCAACGAAAAAAAAAAAAAACCTTACTTAGCCTGAAGGGCGAACACTCACTTCTGCGGTAATCACTAACACAATTTAAAAACAAATTTAATTTCACAAAATAATAAATTTAATTAATTCTAATCAAAAAATTTGTAGTCTCTAGAACAACACTGTTTGGATCCAAAGACCCAAACATTGTCACTCTAGAGTCCCACGTTGGGCGCCATCTTGTAGTATGTGGTTTGTCTAGTGGTCCGTGAAGGTTCACCAGTGGTCATGCACGCTATTTACCCTGCCGCTAGCTCGATAGAGCGAAGGTACTAGCGACCTACCTCACAGCACAAGAAATTTTAAAATACAAAAAAAAAAACAATACGTGCTTTAAAACACCACCCAGGATCTCCAGAAGAGAGATCTGCCATGCCACAACCCTCCCTATATTATATTAAAATTAGCACTTCATCTTCGTTCTTTGATTTACTTAAAAAAACACGTACCAAAATATAATTGTGAAAAAAGCTTTTCCAATGTAATCCACAACCGTTAGTTGGTTGTTCTTGAATGATTTTGATGAGCTTAATGAACTTTTCGTTATTCCCTATGGCTTACAACTTCATTACTTTTTTCTCTCCATTTCTCTACATCCACCAAATTGGATAGCCCTGGGCACTATTCCCGATCACATAAATGTCATCACAATATTGTAAATTCACACAATATTGTGAATTTCGTATTATGTAACACAATATTGTGAATCAACAAGAACAATATAGTTACTGTCAAAATCACAATTTTGCTTTATGTTTTGTGTGTTGACTTTTTTATACAAATTTCATCGATTGGCGTAAATATTAATTTATAACGCAAAATTAAGTCTTTAATAATATTAAATAATCATATTTTTATATAAATATCATAAAAACATATTTCTTTATTAAATATATTTTTATTTTATTTTGCATGTTTTAAGATTAAAAAAGTTAGTTGTCAAAAATGTTGTTGCTAACAACGACATCTGATTGTTTTATCTCGAATTTAGTACAAAGATCTGTTATAATTTTGTAAAAATTTATTATATTTTTGTAGTAAGGTTTGTGTCTAAGAATACACAAATTTGAGTTACAGAATACCATTTTTATACAAAGTTGTTAAGCGTTTTGGTGAAATTGACAATATTGTCGATTGGCAAATTTGTGTTTGGGAATAGGGCCGCTGGACAAACATTTGCATACTATTAAGTAGGTACTTAGACTATATTCTGATATCCTAATTACCAACTCAAATTTTATGAATAAAATATAGTTTTGTTTTAAAGATGTGGGTCCATAACCAATTAGTAACTCCTTTAACTCCTCCGTAACTCTTTTATTAAGCTAAATTTAAACTTTATCCAACATTCTACTTTGAAGCGGAGGAAACGTCAGCCTTTTACTCTGTGTAACTAGCTTCTACCCTTCCAAACCTTATTATTGAATTACATAAAATACCAACCCGATAAAAAAGCCATCAACCATTTTAGAATAATATGAAATACTAAAAAATGTTAGCAGTATATTTACCTTACCGTTACATTACTCTAGTGAAAATAAAACAAATAAAGCAAACATTTTCTTTTTCTTGTCAACATTTCTGTTTATTGTCCTAGCATTGCATATCAATAGTGCGTCAACAAGAATAAGATAACCATTCTTCATGTGTGTCCAATTACACTTTTGTCTCTGAGTTGCAACAAGTTTATACAGTAACATATCAATTTCAATAATTGTTTGACAAACCATCTCATAACAGTTTTCAAATCTCTATAACAAAAAAATACAAATAAAATTGTTCATGTTTTCAATAAAATATCATAGATTATAAAATTTCAAATCCAAGATAAACTAATATTTCTAATATTTAACACTATTCGTATAAATAGGTATATGTTTATGTCGAATAAATAATGATATATCATGACACAGATTTGTATTTCTTCCATAACATATATTTGAATTACGAAATGTAAAATAAAAACTAAAAATCAAATATCGTTCTTCGGAATAATGTAAAATTCTTAAATCCATTTCTATATCTTAAAATCAAAACTTTTACGTTCATGTAAAAGATATACATAGATAGGATTTACATTCACAGCTGGAGATATGTGTTGATTTCATCTTAAAGAAAGTTTTCATGTTTATAACGTCAAAAAGTTATGGTGTTCATGAATAAAAGGATAATACGTGGTGGCTATTCAAAATGTTTTTACTTGTTTAATTATTTTGATTAAAATAAAGTTAGCTAACAAAATTTTCCGTAATGTAATGTTCAACATATGGAGGGACTGAAATTTCAAGCTCTGAGATATCAAGACTTCGGTATGGGCGTTAAGGATTTTGTTATAGTTCTGGGCAAATACTTTTTAATTTTGAGCAGCGATGTATATTAAACATAAAACTCTTTATTCAGAATTTTGTGAGCAATTAATCTCAAGTAACTATGGAATTAATTTGAATTTTTCCAATTCAAAGGTATGGTTGGAAATATCTAAAAAAAACTCTGTTTTTCTCTTCTACGTGTTTCGGTTGGGATTCGAACTCGTAACCTCATCAGTGCCAACTGACGAGTTCAATTCCTTTGGCAGGCACGTTTAACCACTACGCCACCTAGACGATGATATTTCTCAGTTGAAACTTCATCATCAGTTATCTTACTTAAGTTGAATTTCTCAATCGTCAGTTAGACATAATTTTTTATGGAAAAATTTTTATTCGTTTTGAATGAAGATTTTTTTGCATTGAATTTTCTTGACAGTACTATTGTGTGAATTCATAGAATGTTTAATATTTCTATTATAGTCAACAAACTCTTTGTTAAAGCACATGTATTTTTTATCTCTGTTTAGAAATTTATTACAACATTAACATGAAACATCAATACGTTGCCGGAAAATTATAACAGATCAAAAATTAACATAATTTTGTGAAAATATGATACATCAGCACACTGCTCAAAACCTCTCCAGTTAGCCTTTCGATAAAATATTAATCACAAATTCATATTTTTTCAAAATTCCAAAAATATTGTAAAAATTAAATAAAATCAAACTTTTTTCAAAATTCCAAAAATTAGAATAAAATCAAATATTTAAACTTTTTCTAAATTCCAATAATATTCCAAAAATTCTTAAAAATTCAAACTTTTCCAAAATTCTAAAAATATTGCAAAAATCATTACAAAATCAAAAATTGAAACTTTTTTCAAAATTCCAAAAATTATAATAAAATCAAATATTAAAAATTTTTCAAAATTCTAAAAATATTCCAAAAATTCTTACAAAATCAAAAATTAAAACTTTTTCCAAAATTCTTAAAATATTGCAAAAATTGTAACAAAATCAAAAATATAAAATTCTTTCAAAATTCCACAAATATTCCAAAAATTATAATAAATTCAAATTTTTTCAAAATTCTACAAAAAGTGCAACAATTCTTTCGAAATCAAAAATTGAAATTTCTTTCAAAATTCTAAGAATTTTTGCAAAAATTCATAATTACAAATTCAAAAATACAAACTTTTTTACAAAATTCCAAAAATATTCCTAAATTTATAACAAAATCAAAAACACAAACTTTTTTACAAAATTCCAAAAATTATAATAAAATCAAAAATACAAACTTTTTTAAAAATTCCACAAATATACACAAATTATAAACACATCAAAAATTTCCATGTCCAATTTTTATGTTCAATTACATTTTATTTCATAAAAATAATAATTTTATTTTTATCCAAAAAATAGGTTAAACAAAAATGAAATTCATTCTTTTGACGCACTTAACAATATTTTTTTGACAATTTTATAATGTAATAATCTAGTTTTTGGTTTCACATACCAATTCCGACCATCAAACTTGTCAAAGAAACTTTTTAATCCCCAGTTGGGATGTATCCCTAGCTGGGATGTATCCCTAGTTGGGGTGGATTTTAGTCCCTAGTTAGCATGGTATTCTTCGGGTATTCAGAGACGTTAATACATAATTTATTATATTAACACTAAACATGCCTAATTTTCAATAAAAAAAAATCAAGATATCTCCAAATTCAATGTTCCTACTCGTAATCACTTAAAATGAACGTTTTTAAGCCAAAAATATGCAAATTTCCTTGTTTTAACACACTTGACGATTTTTTCGACACACTTCCGCTACAGTTATCGAACACATCGAGCTTTCGGCTCTTACCATTGAGTATAACTATTTTTGGAAATAAAATTTTTGAGATCCCGTTAGCGGTTTTCTAGATTTCGTCAGTTATGACGGCCGGCAGGCCGGCAGACAGACATACATTAATTTTTGCTTTTTTAGAATCAGTAGGAAATAAATTTTTAAGTATCAGTAGGAATCAGGAACGTCGAGAAAGGCCAAAAGTGAGGTTATGGTTTCACGATAATGTGATAATGTAAAACCTAGGTGTTTAAGACCGAAGTAATATAATTATCCTTTTGAACACAATAATCCTAACTTGGTGTTTTTTTACCTTAATGGTATAAGGATTAATGCTCAGATTCCATTAAACTAAAGAATCAAGCAGACAGTTATGTCATTATTGATTTAATTTTAAAATTTCAAACAAATTTAAAAAGAAATAAAATAATTCAAAAAGTCCAAGCGGCGTTGTATCCAGAAATAGATAGATTTCATTGTCAGATAGATTTTTGTCCATTTGTTTGCAATAATTTAAATTTTTTTCAGTTATATCGTTATTTGTGATTTTTCGATCTTTTCCCAGTGATTACGTGAAGAAAATCTGATAAAAAGTTTTGGTTGTTTTGTTTTTTGTTGGAGCCGATTACTTAGAAGTCCCTAACCGCACATGTTTGACTTTTTTAAACAATGATACAAATATGTCTAAATACTAAATATTTAGAAATTTTATTACAATATTTTGATTCAAACGGCCGTTATAACGCTCATTCAGTAGGCCAGCTGTCAAACAGAACGGCTGTGTATTTTTTCGATCAACAATTTTTTTCAAAAAATAATAATAATAATTAAATTTCATTCATTCATTTATATTTCTTTTATATTTTTTTATTACTTTTTTTATTAGTAAATAATAATAATTCTCACTATTTATCTTTTTTAATTTTAGGTAAGGAAAATAATCAATTTAGAAAAATTATTGATGAACTGAATTAAACAAGAAAAACATCAACAAAAATTTAGATCCATAGATTCAAGAAATTCAGGAAAATAAAAATAAGATAAGCGTTTTAATATAATATTTAGTTTTTATTCATATATTAACAATTTAGTGTACAATTGTTGTACATAATCCGTTAAATTGGAATTGTTTATTGTAAACATAATATAGTAAACAATTCGAGATATTCGTGAACGGTAAGGTACAATAATTGTTTATTGTTGACTTATGTAGAATTGTAGTTATTTTATTAGTTTCGTTGTTAGTTTTCTTGTGGTCTTGTTGACTCAACAACAGGTTTTAAGTACACTTTATGTATAGTTTCCTGTCTTTGAGTTACATCTGGTTTTGATGTTTCTAAAATAATATTTTGTTTACAATTTCATAATTTTAATTGTCGATTTTAACAGTGAACCTAGACTTAGATTCAGGTTGTCCAGCTGTTGAAGTAGTCAATTTTAATTTCAATTTGAGTTTGTTTGTTTTCGCATTACTGTGGTTTTCGCATGTATGTTTTTCATTGATAGTTCTCTGAGTTAAAATGGCAAAATTATCTATCAGCTATGCGAACATAAGAGGATTGAATATAAACCTTAATTCAGTCCATCTTTTTCTTGAAACTATGAAACCTGATATTTTGTTTTTAACGGAAACGATTATCAGTGCGCGTGCTGTGACCTTAGATAAAAACAGATACCTTTGTCCCAATTATGAACTTGAATCCTCTTTCTACATTAAGCATGGAGTTTGTGCTTATATTAGGGATACTGTACCATATGTGAGATTAAATAAATTTGAATTAAATGCAAAATTTCACAATATAGTGTCACTAAAAATTAGTTGCCCAAGTCAAACGCTGTTTGTCTTTGAACTTTACCGTTCACCTAATTCACCTGAGAACTCTAATTTATTTCATGACTTATCTGAGAAGATAGATAGGTTGGTTGAGTATCCTAATGCAAAGTTTATAGTTCTTGGAGATTTTAATGTCCACAATAAAGAATGGCTTACACACAGCTCTAAAACTGACGAGGTTGGTAGACAGGCTGAGTTGTTTGCTCTTTATCACAATTTTACTCAAATAATAGACTTGCCAACCAGAGTTCCTGACATTCCTGGTCAAAGTAGTATGTTACAAGCTTATACCAATTAAATTTTATATGAATTTATTATACTAGTTTAATTTCTTTTTTGTTCAATTTAGCAATGTAACCATAAACTAATTTTTCTAACAGTGTACTGAATTTATATAATCATGCATTTAGTAGTAGTGTGGTGTGTGTTGCGAAAATAAAACATAAATTAGCCATCTTTGAAAGTTTTCGTGTTTTTAATTAAAAGCTATCGAACATTTATGGTCCTTCGATCCAAATAGTGTTTCAAAGTGTTATTTAATTGGTATAGTTCTCAAGTGTTATTGAGTTTATCAGAATTATAGCAATTAAATCAGTGAAAATAATAAAAATATAATGTGAGTTGTGTCAGTGTATGTGTAACTCAATACAAATAGTTGTTTTAGTGAATATACTTTATAAGAGATAATATCGGTACAGTGGTGTAGCGTAAATACGTGTATTCAAAAACAGTGATTTGAAAAATTTATATTCGTTGTAATAATAAATAAAATGGCTCAAACGCTTAATACCTATATTCGGAAACGAGGTGCTGTGAGCAAACGTGTCAAAGTAATTGATAAATTTGTGAATGAGTATGACGTAAATACCGGTAACATTTTAGATATTAAAAATAGACTGGAAGTAATTAATCAGTGTTATAATGAGTATCAAGAACATCACTTAAAAATTATTGAAATGTGTGACGATCAAAATTTCCAAGATCAATGTGATAAATATAATGAGTTTGAAAGTCAGGTAATGTCTTTGAAGACTAAATTACAAACTCTAATTAACAGTGATGATAAAAAGACAATTTTAGTAAATAATAATGATAACGAGAATAAAGTTAGTGAAGACATGGCGGGTGAACTTCGATCGCCGCGTTTACCTGATATAGCTCTACCGTATTTTGATGGAAATGTAAGCGAGTGGCTTCGATTCCGTGATACATTTGACATTTTAATTGACAAAAATAAAAGATTATCACAAGTAGAAAAGTTTTATTATTTAATGGGTTCAGTTAAAGACAATGCAAAATTATTAATACAAAAAATAGAGTTTTGTGCTACTGGATATGATCAAGCCTGGGAGGCACTAAAAAAAAGGTATGATAATAAACGTGCCTTGATAGACTTTCATGTGGAAGGTTTATTTAATTTAAAAGGAATGATCAGGGAGTCTGCTATTGAATTAAGGCAATTAATTGATGAAGCAAATCGACATCTTTGTGCACTACAGGCGTGCGGACAACCTATTGAGTTCTGGAGTACCCTGATCATTCATATGATTGTCAATAAATTATCATTTAGGACAAGATGCTTGTGGGAGGAACAGGTAAAAGGTGATGAATTACCAACCTTCGAGCAATTAGAGGAATTTGTACATTCGAGGTGCAGAGTCTTAGAAAGATCCGAGAAAAATCGAAAATTTGAGAACGTGAAAAATACCAGTAGTCCAATGTCATCATCAGTTCCTGTTAAATCAAAGAGTTTCGTGTTACAAGGAGCTGAACAGTGTGTTTACTGTGGAAAATCTCATAGTATATATAAATGTGAAAACTTTATAAAAATGTCAGTGACTGAGAGGTGTGAGAAAGTGAGAGAACTGAAATTATGTTACAATTGTCTAAAAAAAGGACACTTAACTCGTGATTGCCGACTAAGTAGCTGTAGATTATGTAATAAAAAACATAATATTCTAATACATTGGGACAATAATTCTGAAACTAAAAATATATCAAGTAAAACTAATTCAAATAATAATGAAAATATACCAGTAAATACAGATAATTCTAATCGTGATAATACGCAATTAAATGAGAGACCAACTAATTGTTGTGCAAGTGTTAATAATAATCAAATTTGCTTTCGACAGCAATAATACATATAAGAGACTATTCTGGGAAATACGTGGAAGCACGTGCGTTATTAGACAGTGGATCTCAGTGTAACCTTATTAGTGAAAATCTACGTAAAAAACTAAATATCAAATCAAGTACAACAAAAATTAATGTATGTGGATTTGGTGGTGATGTAGCAGTTAATACAAAAATTTATACAGAAATTAAATCAAGAATTGAAAACTACTCAGAAAAACTGGAATTTCTTGTGTTACCAAGATTAACTAACTATATACCGTCAGTTCCGATTAACAGAGCAGTATTAAATATCCCAATTGAACTAGAACTAGCAGATCCAACATTTGATGTACCAAATGATATTGATTTGCTTTTAGGTGTAGAGATATTTTATGAAATTCTGAAACCTGACAAAATAATTGTTACAAAAAAATTACCAATTCTTCAAAACTCCAGATTTGGCTGGATTGTGAGTGGAAAAATGCAAATTGAAGATAAAACAAAAATAGTGAGTTGCAATTTCGGTACTTCATGCGAACTAAAAAATCAAGTTCAAAGGTTTTGGGAGTTAGAGAGTGTAGAAACAAGAAAATATTTGACTGAGGAAGAACGCGTATGTGAAAAACATTTTGAAGAGACTCATTATCGCCAAAAAGATGGCCGCTATGTAGTGAGACTTCCTGTCAAGCGAAATTCGATCGAGTTGGGTGATTCAGAACAAATGGCATGGAATCGATTTGCGAATTTAGAGAAAAAATTGAATACAATACCAGAGACCAAAAAGAAATATATTGAGTTTATGTCTGAGTATGAGCGACTTGGACATATGAGGAAAATCACAAATCAAGATGAACATTCATCATTGAATTATTTTCTACCGCATCATGCTGTGGAAAAACCAGAGAGTTCTACAACAAAACTGCGTGTAGTTTTCGACGCATCAGCGAAAACTACTAGTAGGCTATCACTAAACAACGTATTGATGGTTGGGCCTACATTGCAGGATGATTTATTTTCTATAATGTTACGATTTAGGAAACATCAATATGCATTTACAGCGGACATTCAACAAATGTACCGACAAATTAACGTAGATGAGCGAGATCAAAAACTGCAACAAATTATATGGCGTGATCCGACAGATGGAGAAATAAAGAAATATAAATTGCAAACAATCACATATGGAACAGCCTCAGCTCCATATCTGGCAACAAAGGTGTTACAGCAGTTGGCTATAGATGAAAGTGTTAACTATCCTCGAGCTGCTGAAGTGATGTGTGATATTTATATGGACGATGTGATTAGTGGACATGATAATATAAATACTGCTATTGAAATTCGGGATCAATTAAAAAGTATGATGTCATCAGCAAATATGAATTTAAGAAAGTGGTCAGCTAATTCGAAGTTAATCTTAGCTGGGCTACTTGAGAGCGAAATAGAACATTCTAATGATAAAGAGTCAATGTCAATAAACCAATCAATTAAAACATTAGGTGTTCAATGGAATCCTGGTAGTGACAAGTTGAGCATAAAACAACAGTTAAAATGTTTTGATAGTAATCATCTAATTACAAAACGAACAATATTGTCTTGTGTCGCATCTATTTTTGATCCATTGGGATTAATTGGTGCTGTTACTGTAAAATATAAAATATTCCTTCAAAAATTATGGGAGTATAAACTAGAGTGGGATACTGTGTTACCAAAAAATTTAGGCGATGAGTGGCATTTATGAGCAATTTAACTGTATAAACGACATAAAAATAAACAGATGGGTAATGATAGAAAACTGTGAGTCTGTTGAACTACATGTATTCGGTGACGCCTCCGAAAAGGCGTATGGTGCAGTAGCGTATCTAAAATGTGTCAATAACTGTGGTGATGTAAGAGTAAATTTATTGTGTTGTAAAACTAGAGTGGCTCCATTAAATAAGACTACCGTTCCAAGACTTGAGTTGTGTGCTGCACTTTTAGCCAGCAGATTAGTGGAAAAAATTATGAAGTCAATCAAATTATATATAAAAAATGTTTTTATGTGGTCGGACTCAGAAATCGTGCTGTGGTGGTTGCAAACATCGCCTAATTTATTAAAATCATTTGTGAATCATAGAATTGCAGAGATCCAAGAGTCTACAAAGGATTATCAGTGGAGATATGTGCCATCCTATCAGAATCCCGCAGATCTAGCGTCAAGAGGCGTATTAACAAGTGTAATAAAAAACCTAGAAATGTGGTGGAGTGGACCTACATTTTTAAAGAATAACATTTTAGACTGGCCTGTTAACAGAATAAGTGAATTTAAAATTAAATTGCCTGAAATGAAAGAAATAAAAACAGTGTTGTTGTCATCAGTGAAATCTGAATTTATCAAAGAATTTAGCAATTTGGGTAAACTACAACGAGTCGTAGCTTATATTTTAAGGTTTATTAAAAACTCTAAATTAAAGGAAGCCAAAAATCGATCATGTGGTAATTTGACTACAGAGGAAATAGATAATGCTATCATGTGTATTATTAAAATGGTGCAATGTGAGTGTTTTTTCAAAGAATTGAATGAATTACAAGAGTCAGGTGAAGTTGATAAGTGTTCAAAAATTCGGTCGTTGAATCCGATAATTGATAAAAGAGACAATATAATAAGAGTGGGTGGTAGATTAAAACATTCAACGCTTGAAATCGCTCAAAAGCATCCGATTCTATTACCAAGTTCGCATCATTTTACAAAAATTTTAATACGTCAAATACACGTTGAGGAAGGTCATATTGGTCAACAGGGCTTATTATCGGCAGTCAACCCAAGTGTAGTAGAACAATATATGGGTGATCTACCAGCCAAGCGTGTGACTGCACTATATCCATTTATGTGCAGTGGTGTGGACTATGCAGGTCCTTTGTTACTTCGAGAAGGTGGTCCTAGATCAAAGAAAGTGATCAAGGTGTATATAGCAATATTTGTCTGTTTTGCTACCAAGGCAATTCATATTGAATTGATATCTGATTTAAGTTCGAGTGCATTTATAGCAGCATTACATAGATTTGTATCGAGAAGAGGATTATGTAGCGATTTATATTCTGATAATGCTACTTGCTTTATTGGTGCCAACTCAGAATTAAAGGAATTATACAAATTCGTTCTAGAACCGAACGTGCAGAACCAGATTAATGAAGCGTGTGTTAGACAAGGAATAAATTGGCATTTTATTCCAGCAAGATCACCTCAATTTGGAGGACTGTGGGAAGCCGCAGTCAAATCGATGAAATTTCATCTTCGAAGAATTGTTGGGTTAGAAATATTATCCTATGAAGAACTTTTAACTGTATTAATTAAAATTGAGGCAATATTAAATTCGCGGCCTCTTTTTCCTGAATCAGATGATCCAAATGATTTGAGAGCTATAACTCCAGGGCATTTTATTATTGGACGCCCGTTACGAGCTGTTGTAGAAGCTAATGTGGAAGATGTAAAATTAAATCGTTTGAATCGATGGAATCTTTTGCAAAGATTGTCGCAGAATTTTTGGAGAAGATGGAGTTCTGACTATTTACACAATCTTCAACAAAGAAATAAGGCGTACAAATCGAAGATAACCGTGGAAGTTGGAAGATTAGTGATTGTGCGAGATGAGAACCTACCACCATTGAAATGGGTACGTGGTAGGATAGTGGAGCTACACCCAGGCAGCGATGGAGTGGTTCGTGTTGTGACGCTTCGAACTTTGAAGGGAAATGTGAAGCGATCTGTGAACAAACTTTGCTTTTTACCTATTGAAAATTAAAATATTTCAAGGGGCGGAAAATGTTACAAGCTTATACCAATTAAATTTTATATGAATTTATTATACTAGTTTAATTTCTTTTTTGTTCAATTTAGCAATGTAACCATAAACTAATTTTTCTAACAGTGTACTGAATTTATATAATCATGCATTTAGTAGTAGTGTGGTGTGTGTTGCGAAAATAAAACATAAATTAGCCATCTTTGAAAGTTTTCGTGTTTTTAATTAAAGGCTATCGAACATAGTAATTTACTTGATTTATTTTTGACAAACGATCCATATCTGGTTCAATTTAAAATATCAGAACCATTGGGTGGTTCAGATCATAATTTGATCTCCACACAACTAAATATACAAATTCCAAAACAATTTAAAGCGAATCCTCGCAATGTTTGGGATTACAAAGCTGCGGATTGGCAAGGACTTAAAAGTTTTTTTAGATGTTTTCCTTGGAAACGCTATTGCCTTACCGGCCAAGACCCAGACATAGCTGCATCAAATTTTTCTGAAACTGTAATTGATGGTATGCACAGATTTATTCCTAATAAATTGATCATTCCGAAAACTGATCTATGGTTTTCTAGTAAATGCAAAAAAGCTATAAAAGTTAAAAAAAAGGCTTTTCGAAAGTATAATCAAAACAAAACCGATGAAAACCTTAGACAGTACCGTAAAGAGAGAAATTTATGTCGTAAGTTAATAGATGAAGAGAAACATCTATTTAATAGGAAAAAAGCATCTAAATTCGCAGAACATCCGACTGGTTCACGCAATTTCTATAAAGCCGCAAAGGCTGTCCAAAGCAACTTTTGTAAATCTTCCCTACCGCCTCTTGTTAATAGAGATGTCCCTATCATTGATCCAAAAGAGAAAGCTAATTTGCTTGGGCATTATTTCTCTTTAAATTCTACTTTAAAAGAACCTAATTTCCAACCTAAACCTATTTCTAAAGTTTCTTATAAAATGAGGCGGATAATTTTTCGGAAAAACATTGTTCGAAAAATGCTTTTAAAAATCAATACTAACAAGGCAACAGGCCCTGATTTTATTCCTCCGATTATACTTAAAACATTTGCTAGGGAGCTAGCACCAATCCTCACTAAAATCTTCTATTTGTCATATAAGAAAGGAGTTTTTCCTGAAATTTGGAAAATGGCTAGTGTACAGCCAGTTTCGAAAAAGGGCAGTAAGACTGATCCTACGAATTACAGACCCATTTCAATTTTATCGGTAGTTGCTAAAATTTTTGAGAAATATGTCAATTTTAATTTAATGAGCTTCTTAGAGTCTTCCAAATTAATTAATGAGAGACAATATGGATTTCGAAAAGGAAGAGCGACGGGAGATTTGCTGTCTTTTGTCACTCATATCTGGAACAAGTCACTTGAAAACTTTGGAGAAACATTCGGTGTTGCTCTTGATATTTCCAAGGCATTTGACAAAGTTTGGCATAACAACCTTATATGCAAATTGAGATCCTATGGTTTAGACGAGCAGCTTATATCTTGGACACAGAGCTTTATATCTGATCGAAAATTTCGGGTCAATGTTGACGGTGTATCATCGAGTACTTTTTCAACTAATGCAGGAGTTCCTCAGGGTTCCGCTTTGTCACCAACTCTTTTTCTTATCTATATTAATGATTTGTTGGACTCAACGGTTCATCCTATACATAGTTTTGCTGATGATAGCACGCGTCATGCGTCTCATGAAGCACCTAAATTATATACACCCTTAGCGCTTAGTGAGTGTAGATCAAAGTTGATAGATTCCCTTAACACTGATCTTAAAACAATTATGGATTGGGGTATTGCTAACAGTGTTGAATTCAATACAAGCAAAACACAGGTTTGTCATTTTTCTAGGATAACGACACCCAATCCTTTTCCATTAACGTTTGGCCCCAAAAATCTTTTAGAAAACGAGTCTGTCAGACTTCTAGGAGTTGAGATTGAAAATAATATGAAGTGGAATTCTCATATTTTTAATCTGGCTAAGAATGCTGTTCAAAAGTTAGGATTTTTGGGGCGATGTCGTAAGTTTTTCGATAGCGAATAACTTCTTTTAGTTTATAAATCTTTTATACGTCCCTGCATGGAATACTGTTCTCACATATGGGGTGGAGCTTACTTGAGTAGTCTCAACTGCCTTGATTCTGTACAGCGTAGAGCTATTAAACTCATTGGTAACCCAAGTCTTACTAACGGTCTTGATTCCTTGCAGCACAGAAGAAATGTTGCTGATTTGACTATATTTTATAAATATATTATGGATGAACGAGCTTCTGAAGAGATCAAATCGATTTTACCGAAATCAGCAAACCTTTCGCGTCACACCAGAGCAAACGTAGCAGCGCATCCCTTTACAGTTCAAATAATTAGGTGTAGAACTGTTGCCTTCCAACGTGACTTTTTCAACAGAGTCTCTCATCTTTGGAATGCCTTACCTTCCTGGGTTTTCCCTGATGAATTTAATCCTCAAGGCTTTAAAGTTAACGTTCATAAATTTCTCAGAGAATCTTAATTTGCATTCCATTCTTATCCCTAGTTGGCATGGTATCTTCGGATATTCAGAGACGTTAATTTATAATTTATTATAATTAACACTAAACATGCCTAACTTTGAATAAAAAAAAAAAAAAAAATACACTTTTAAGGCTCAGTTAATTTGCCCAGTTCAACAAATATATCTAAGAGATTGTTTTCTACAGTATTTTCAGAAAATATTTTTGATATAGGTTTAAAAATACGACCTTAAGAGTGCTGCTAAACGCCGTTATAGTGCATATAGCTGATTGCAAATAGCTAAAAAGCTTTCTATTGCAGATGTTTGGATTTTCAAAAAATAATAGAAATATGTTCAAGCATTTAATGTTTATAAATTTTGTTTACATATTTCGTCTCAACCGGCCGTTATAGCGCTTTGATTTATTCAGTTTTATGGTTCTAGTCTCGTAACCTGAACCCGGGTGTGGCCACTTTGTCAAACTTATCCAAGAGATTATTTGCCGCAACATATCCCTAAACTAAACCCTAACCCTCTTTTCCTCGTCCTGTCCTATGGCACTGCTGTTAGGTATTACTTCATAGACAGGAATCGGCAGGACATCAATCGCTTGTCCAGAATTTACTTACTGCGTTCCAATTTTCCGTCGATAGTTGTTTCATATGGCAGATCATACTATTTGGAGAAAGCTTCTGTTGAAGAACTCCAGACATTTCTCGTGTTGGTTCTTATATGTTCCACATATGTTCTGCTGTTCCCAGTTGTTCTTCACAAGTTAGACCATATGCTGAGTTCATCATTTCAAATCTGTAGAGATAACACCCAAAAGATCCATATTCTGTTAAGAATAGGGTCATGTTATAATTTACCTCCCCATGTTTCATGTTGAATCAACTCTCCACTCATGGTATGAGTCGAAGCGTCCATCTTCCTTTTTCAGATTGTTCTTGTTCTCAGCTCATGACAGCGTTAGCTAGTGCATCTCTTTTCGCTTCTGTAGCAGTAGTTTCCCTCTTTTCTTTGTAGACTATCTTACGCTCTTTAGCCAGTATGTCTTTTGCTATCATTCAAGAAATTAGACAAACTGCCTCACTGGACACTGCACAAGCTACTCCGATTAAACTCAATCGATATTCTGACGTAATTTTTTGTCTGTATGAGTCAAATGATTCGGCCTATACAGATTCGGCCTGTATAGATGCTCCGCAGAACATGTTTGATACTATGGCATAAAGCATGCCAGCGCAGTATTAATTTTAGCTGCCTTGGCACCGACTGTTTCAAGGTTTTCCTTAAACGAGAGTCTTGCGTCGATAATTAGCCCTAGGTATTAAATGCTAAACTGCGAAGTATACTCCTGCGCACTAAGGTTAAGTGTGATTACTTTGCATTTTATCTTACTTGTTACAAGAACAAATTGTCTTATGTTCTGCCAACTGGTGACTTGCTACAATGAGCCACTTTCTGATAAATCAATGAGCATGCCATACTTAAACTCACCTCTTCTGGATATTTTTCCACCACTACCAAAGCGATATCATCTGCCAAGCCAATTATTTTCGCATCCTCCGGCTTCTGGAGTTTGAAAACGCCGTTAAACATCAGATGCCACAACATCAGGCCTATAACTGAGCCTTGTGATACGCCACCTGTAACTGCGTATGTTGTAGGACCACCATCAGTGTTGTATTTTGCCACCCTGTTACAGAAATAGTCGGCTACGATTATTTTTAGATATCCAGGAGATCTAAATCGATAAAGTGCTTCCATTATTAATTGCCATCGTTCCAGAATTTCACCAACTGTATCTAACATGTATATTGGGCGGCATGAAGAAGGTTCAGTTAACTGCCCGTTCCTTTTAGGTAACAGCTAGTTGCTGTCCCCATTTTTCAGGAAAAACCGCTTCTGTGAAGCAAGAGTTGTACACATCGATGCAGCTTTTAATTTGCGTTTGAATTGCAGTTGAATTGCAGATTTGGAATTCCATATGGACCGATCGCTTTCATGTTTCCCACTCTATGCATCGCATCAAGTGCTTATTTCTGCGTAACTGAAGTTATCTCTTCTGATTTTACAATCTCAGGAAACAAACGTTTATTTGCGTGTAGCTATGGGAACAATGCAGTCACTATTCTCTTCAGCAAAGTCGGGCTCTTTGGTGTAGTATTATATTTCTGTTTTAATTTCCTTATCACAGTTTTGTTTGGAAGACCCCAGGCATCACGCTCGACCTTCAAACAAAAATCCCTGTAGCATCGTCGCTTACTTTCTTTAATAGCGACTTTAAATGATGTACGTGCTATCCGGTGCGCTCGTCTGGTTCGGTTGCATAGCATACGGAGTTTATAAATTTCCTCGTTCCACCAGCAAGCTGGTGGATGAATATTATTCAGCACTCTTCTCGACATGGTAGCTTTGCAGGCTTTGGTAACGCTATTAGGACTTATTAGATGCCGATCCTGATAGCTTCGCGTTGCCCAGCATAAATCGAAAAACATTTTCGTCAAATGAACTTCATCCAGTAAAAAATTTTTTGGTTTCCCTACGTTGATTTCCTGTTCGTTTCTTCTCAAACTAGTGAGCCACTCACAAATGTTAGATAAATTAAAGAGATGTCATTAGCTCTTCAAAAGGTTGGTGTTCTGACAGTATTCAGGAGAACTAAGTTTAGTGTAACTAACACTTTCAGTAACACTGTACCCCTCTCGTTGGTTTCCCTACTACCTCATTCGATAGCCCGGGCGTGGAAGTCTCCTTCTATAAGTAAGGAACTTTTATCACGATCATCGTTTACTAGTTTGTGCATGTACATGTGCCAGTTCTCAAAACTTCTGTATGGCTCGCTTAAGATAGCAACATCCGCTATTTCTTCCCACACCGTCTGCTTTAACATCTCTTGCGTGGCTTCACAATAGCGTAGGTTGAGTTGGCCAACTTTTATCGGCGGGTCCGTTGAAGAGCGCTCGCTCTGCAGTTTTTGCTACCAGCCACATGATTACTATTTCTACAGCTATTGCTTTTAAAAATCATGTGTAGGGAAGAGCTTCTTCGCGGCATAGCAGCGAAGCGGCATAGCAGGTCGCGTACTTGGATGAGGTTTATATAGCCCCGAGCTAGCATCAGCCTATGGGATCGAGAAATAATTCCTGCTGCTCCTTTACAAATAACAGTGTTGTACGCGAATCTCGAGATGAATTGAACGGATAATAAAAGAAATATAACAAGTGAACTGAGTAGACTCTGGCGACCCCTTTATGCGAAAGAACCCCGATCAACACGTCTAACCCCACTACTCTCATACATTCACGCACTTTCGTTCTTCATACACCATCATGCGCCCACATATACCCAGACCCACACACGATGACCGCTTAGTCCTATAAGCGGTTAATACGATTATTGCTTAAATTATGTTGATCATTATTAATATTATTATTAGTTTCATTCAAATTTAAGTAATTGTTAGAATGTATTCAATTTTTCAAAAATATTGGAAAAGGTAGATATTTGGAGAGAAAAAAAAACTGGACTAGTAACATTATGAATAATGTAACGGTTGTTACTGTTAGAAAGCGGTACAGGATTATTTATATTAGATGAAAATATGTTAGCAGTAGTAGAACACAAAATAATAGCACTTTTGTAGGGATCTGACTGATCATTCGATATAATTGTATCACTTAGATGCATAAGTGTAATATTAATTGGTGTATTTACCGTTTCAGCTGCAAGTTTCAGCCACTTTGGACTGTTTAGGTTTAATTATACTAATACATTTTCGACATACTCTTATTGTTGAAGTGGTATATGGTTCCGGTGCACCTCCATTATCATTACAAATGCCATTAGGAGCCTTGAAGCGGAAACAACTTAATCTTGTCAGTAACTCAGAACACCGGTTAAATGTCACCATTAGATATCATTCCCCGTTCGTTCCTTTTACAGGTTTCATCAATAGGTCATTGTTAATAGTTGGCCAAATCCCATGATACAAAAGCCTAACGAAAATTTTACATAAAAAAGAAAGAAAACATGCAATGGTGATGTGTCAACGCCTACCATGTCAAGTGACAACCTTTAAATATTTTTCGAAAAGAAATAATAATCTAGACTCCAATTATAAATTAATTCGCCCACACATCCATATCCCACATGTACACGCATTCACGCACCCATTCATACATACCTGCACACCCTCACATATATACATATATAAAAAAAATGACTCACCTCATGGTTTTTCCAGTCTCCACTCCCGTCGTTTAGTTCAGTCGCTCATCCTTAACTAGCTCCCAAATCGGTAAATTCCGGTTTCAGAATCTCAATATTGTTGCCCCGAAATTGGTTCAATCCCCTTGTAGATGTAGCAGGCGGCAAAAAATCTGAAGGGAATTATAACTTATCTCCCCGACTTGTTGTCTGGTGCATGAGTTAACCCAGATTATCTCAACCGGCAATTTTATAACTTTGATTTGTATATTTATAATTGATTACAGCACAGAGTTGTAAGTTAACTTTTTGGTTAAACTTATTACGAACAAATTATCACCGTCCAAAAGAAAACACAAAAACTAAATTGGTAGCTTATATTATCCAGAGTTTCAATAATTTTTCTTTGTTGTAATTACAACTACAATTATCACAGTTCATAAGAAACAAACAACAGAATTTTCACAGTTCATAATAAACAAACAACAGCTAAATTTGTAAATTTATACAAATAACAAAGTACACTATGTATAGGTTATGATTACACTTTGCAATTATCACAGTTCATAAAACTAGTATCACAGATTTCTTTATACACAATCAGTACGACGAGATACTACCATCAATATTTACCACCATAGTGCAGTTTAATCCAAATTATTGTTTCCCTGGTTGGTTTTTTCTGGATTATGATTCAACATAAATTGGTTTATTTTCCAAAAAAAAAAACATGCGACGTCTCTACGTCAAAATCAAAACTCAAAAACAGCTGTCTATTTTTTAGACACAGAATCGAAAAATCTTCTGTAGACAAAAAGTCGAATTATGATTGATTCATATGAAACTAGGAGGGCCCGGCGTGCTTCGCTACGCTTATAAATAAAGTTTTTACGTAGACATTTTGTTGACGTAGAAGCAATGATTTCAAAAAGTGGTAATGAGAAATGCTAGCATATAATTTTTAATTTTCTTTTTAAATATATGAATGAAAAATAATCAGAACTCTAGCTGATCAGTTCGGAAATATGAAAAATTAGCGATCAAATAAGTTTTCAAGTAAGCTTATTTGATCACTAACTTATTTGATCGCTAATTTTTCATATATCCGAACTGATCAGCTAGAGTTTTGATTATTTTTCATTCATATATTTAAAAAGAAAAATTAAAAATTATATGCTAGCATTTCTCATTACCACTTTTTGAAATCATTGCTTCTACGTCAACAAAATGTCTACGCAAAAACTTTATTTATAAGCGTAGCGAAGCACGCCGGGCCCTCCTAGTTTCAATTATTCAGTTATTTTTCTTTTTACTTGCAAAAATATACTTAAGTCGGATGAAATGTGTGGCACCTATTCACAAAACATTGACACCAATACCTAAACTACGTGAAAAAGCCTCAAAAATTCAACCGCGCATAACTCCGATTCAGAGTACACACAAAATAAAAGCAGAAATAACTTTTTTCCTTTCGTCAATACCAACAAAATATCAAAATTTCAGATTTTTTAAAAATCAAAAATTTAAAAATCAACAAAAAAATGTACGTTTTCAAATAATAGCCCTCCTACAATAAGAAAACAAAGAAAAATATTACGCAAATATCTTTATATCAATAAACAAAATAATCGAAATAATATCGAAAACCGTCCTTGTTCAAAGACAAAAGACGACTGAAATGAAAGAAAATAAATTTTTAAGTTTCGTTTTTGTTGTTCGTTGTTCGATAGCTAATATATAAAAAAGAAAATATAAAAAAAGAAAATATAAAAAAATAAAATAAATTTTTAATTTCGTTTTTGCATGTATGTAAACTTATAATGCATATGTATATAAAAAGTTTTCCGTATATAATAACTTTTTATTTATGATCCGATTTGTGTGAATCCGAATCCGATTATAGGTTACACTAATATTAGTTAGCTGTGAAAATTTGAAATGAATCCATCTGCGAATAAAAAAGCCTTAGGCTCCACAAAGTTTTGATCTAGCGTATTAATATATAAGATGTTGTTTTTGGATTTTCTTAACACAGCACAAAACATGTAAAAAAAAAGTTTTGTTTGTTTTGAGATTTTAAAATTTGCAACGCCGAATTGCAATAAGAAAACCATTCGGCTAACTGCACTATAGTAAGAGCCATAAAATAGCCATACGAGATTTGTCCTTTTTATTTGTGTAATTTAACTAACACGGTACTAACCAAAAAAAAAATTGTTTTTCTAAATTAAAAAAAATCTGATATTCACGAATAGAAATGAAAAACAATTAAGAGCGTTTACATGCGTAGTAAATTTTTTGTGGATTGTTTTTGTATAATTAACTTACGCGGCACAAACATATGGATTTTTTCTTAAATTTTATTAATAAATTGCAGTAATTAAAAAAACATTTGATTAATTGAACTCATTAATTGGCACTAAGTAAATTTTTATTACTTAAATTTAAGAAAAAAAGACATGAATTCAAAATGAATCCGTTTGATCTTCACGATATAATTTTCACAATGCAACAAAAAAAAGATCGAATCAATCGCGTTCTATTTATAGTCCAAAAAAAATGGTAGCATTGACTGGTAGCTCGTTTTGATAATTAAAAAAAAACACAAAAAAATCAATTTTGTACTAAAATTGAAGAATAATCATAAACAGAGACATCTATTATGAAATGATTCAGGAAATTACATTTACCAATGTATCCACTAAGGATCCATTACAACCAACATGCATTAAAATCGGAGACTACAACCAATTTACAGCAGAATACCGATTGCAAGATTTATATATGAACGTAGTGAAATTATGAATCGACGATATTATATAACTATTCCATACTAATCTTTATAGTGACCGACGAATACAAACCGAATATAGGAAATCACATTGGAAAATACCACACAGCTGTCCTAGGACAATCTTTGTTTTACAAAAGTATTACAGATGCAATTACGTTTGAGCTTAAGAAAAAAATAATTATGAAAGTCTCAGCCAATGCGAATTTGATGTATATGAGAATATAGTGAATCTATAAATCAGGGAATTACACAACGCTTCGCTGATCACCAGACTACGTCATAACACATGCATTTAGGATCCTTTTGGCTACCTAAAACGTTTTGTCCTTCTTCCTTACTCCTAATACATCGGGATGAACGATCCTCATTCCGACACAATTTAGATATATGGCCGTATTCAAAACATTTAAAGCACTTGAGTAGGTTTAGTTTTTTACTACCCTAATTCGTATTTTACCATCCGATAACGCTGCATCTGCCATATTGCTTGGGAGTCCTACTACTGTAATATGTGGTCCTCTGTAACCCGTGCGCATCAATTTAACTTCGATTCCAGTGGGATAGCTAAATATTTTTGTCAACCCCTCATATGCTTCCTCCTTAGATGTCACTTCATCTCTATCCTTAACTTCAATCAATACTTCTTGGGTCTATGTTTTCACTCTTGGGTCTATTTTTTCACGCTCTTGGAATCCTGAAACTAGACTCTTATCTTCAATCGTTTGTAATTCTAAAAAGAGGTCGCCTTTGTTACGTGCGTATGCTTAAGTCTGCATATGCGTTCTTACTTTTATCAGCATATGTCAGTTCCCCTTCATTTTTTAATTAAAAGTGCGTTTGGTTTTGTATGTAGTATTCTGTGACGCTTTCTATTTTGCTTCATACGTCGTTTTTCAACCTTTTGCCATACGGGTTCACCTCAGTACCGATTTTATTCTGCTCGTTACTAGCCGGTAAAACCTGCGGATGACTCATTGAGCTGGCAGCTTTACTTCTAATTCTCCTTTCCATGTCTTAAGTAGGCGTGGAACGCCTTATCTTATTGAAGGTCTTCGATGGGGTATCGTTGCTTCTAATAGTAACGACTGATAACGCTAGCTGATGAGGTGAGCCTTACCTAAACGAATCCTTGGTTCCGCTCCATTAGTTTGTTTCAAAGTTTTGATGGCTCAGTCAAATCTCCTACTGGCATTGAACGCGTGGCATGTACTTGAGTCCTGATTTCCGACTTATTTTGTTGCCCATTCGGCGATCTTGATATTTTCGAGCTTTTCATAAATGGTAAACCTGTTCCAAGTTTTGGATATATTCAAATCGTCTTCTTTTATTCCTAATTTCTCCGTGCATCTTAAAATGACACAAAAAATCCTATTTTGTGCCAAACAATTTTTCCTGTCATAATAACCTCAAATTCGGTTGTATTATCTTCAAAAACCAAATTTGAAGGCACAACAACCGAATTAAAGACACAACAACCAAATTTGATTTCATCGTGACCGAATAATCACTTTGCCAAGCGAACATGGACATGTTGTTTGCTACTTTGCGTCCACTCCAGATATTTGATATCCTCGGTACCAGTCATTTCTGACCAGAATTCCCATTTCCGTCAACCAGGAAAGGCACCTGTAATTTTTTTGTAAATATACAACAAACAAAATTTTTTGTTTGAGTACCATTGAGTACAATAAATATTGTAAACTTAACAAATTATTTGGAAAATAACAATTTTTCTTTTATTTATCTGTGTAATTGTAAAATTTATATATTATTTTTAGGAGTGTAGGTAATTGGTAAAAAATCCAAACAAATTTGAGTATGTTATCATTTTTAATCAAAATTAAAAAATTTAAGTCTCTTACCGAGGTCTGTCCCGAATGATTTGCTTTTAGAAAAAAATTGAAGTGGAGCCAAGTGAGCCATTTATTTGTTTGATCGCCATTGTAAGGCGTAACAATGTTTATTGAATTTATTTCTTCGATCGCCATTGTAAGGCGCAACAATTTATTTTGAATTTATTTCTTCAATCGCCATTGCATGGCACAACACAACAATCTATATTGAATTTGTTTCTTCGACCGCCATTGCTAAGCACAACATTATTCGTAAATTTTTTATACATCTTTTGATGCATATTGGTCTTTAACTATCGTCAGTTGTAAAAATGAATATGGAAAAAGCACAGAGTTATTTAAGTTACTAATTATTTTTGAATATTAAGAAAAAAAATTTCAGCTTTGCCAAAAAATTTTGAGCACAAAAATCCGAATACTCAGCTGTGCACGAAAGCGTCAGTTCTCTAATGAAATCGTCGGAACTGTAATAACGCTTTGGTGATTGATCCAAGGTTTTTCTATTCACTTTTTTCTAAAATTAAAATTTTTTAAAACCCAACACAACGGAGAAATTCTGAGTCTAACATTGATTGTTTAATCAATTTGGTTGTGGAAAATGGTCTTGTTGGTGCATGTTGAGTCATCATCGATATTGCACTGTACTCATCTACAATTCCATCATAATAAAATCATCATCGATCTTACATTGTATAATTTTTTACAGTCATCAAATACCGTAATTTTTAATGTTCTAAACTTGCTTTCAATGTAAAACAAAATATAATTTCATTGCAATTATAATCCTCTAGCAGGAAACAATAAAAACTCAAAATTTAAAGTATTTTATTTTCAATAAAATTTATTAAAAAGAAAATCATTTTTTTGTTATAATTGTGATCACAATTTATTCTTTGTGATAATCATAAATTAAAGCTGCAAAAAGGCTTGCAGCCCAATCATTGGTGTCAGAAGTGGGATGACCAGGAGAATACTGCACGTGTGCTTGGACCAGCTGAAGTTTCTTTAAGTTCAATCAAATTGTCCTTACGGGTAATTTGATTGCTGTTACCAGCATTTAAGTTAAGTATATCAAGTTATTATTATTTTAGTGCTTATATCGGTGTTTATAAATTGTGATATCATTTAAATTATTGCTAATCTAATATTTGAATTAAGCTGAGTCTTAAACTTGAGAGTCTATTGTGTTTCATTCGTTTTATTTGCATTCTTGTGTTAATTGATGGGCGTATATTTAATAAAGGTGAATTTGTTGTTCATATGTTATAATAACTGATTTATTATATGAACAACAGAACATAGAATTTATTTGATATAGTGAGTGAACCAAGTTTAATTTCGTATTTCCACGTGTTCATTTAACCATTGTTATACAGGTGAAAATTAAACAATATCGCTAAAACTCAGTTAGTTTTTTGTTGTTTTAAAATACTACAACAGTTACAATTGATTTGGTTACTGAATTCATAGCTTTTATTTCTTCATTAAATTCGCATAAATGGCAGCGGAGGCTAAAATAACAAAATTGTGTAATCAAAGAACCGTTCTCATTGAGCAATTAAATCGAACGGAAAAATTTATAGTTGATAATGCAACAATCTTCACTTCCTGAAATAGAGCTTCGTCTTTCTAGTCTTGATGATTGTTTTAAGCAATTAAACATTGTTCAGTCATCACTTGAGGGATTAGATGAAAATGAGGTAAAAGAAACTGAACGCGGTTTGTATGAGGAACGGTATTTTGAAATGAAGCCTAAGCTTATAATAGAAATTAACAATAAAAAAGTAGATTCTCAAGATTCCAAGCAGGAAATTCTCGATTCTAATTTAACGAGAGTAGTTAGATTACCAAAAATTGAAATTAAAACCTTTGGCGGTGATTATACGAAATGGATGGAGTTTTACGAGTCATTTAAAGTGCTAGTGGATAAGAATACCACTCTTAACAATGTTTCAAGGTTTCAGTATTTGCGCAACTCGTTAGAAGGAACTGCGGCTAGGACCATTGAATCGTTGGAATTAACCGCTGATAACTATTCGGCAGCATTAGAATTGCTTACTGAAAGATATAATAACAAACGATTAATATCTTTAGAGCATATTCGTTCTTTATTCAATGCGCGTGTAATTGATAGGGCTTCTTCAGAAAAACTAAGAGTTTTAATTGACACGTTTAATTCTAATTTGAGAGCCTTGTCATCTTTGGGACGTCCAACTCATCATTGGGATGATTTAATTGTCTACATTTTATATACTAAATTGGATAGTGATACTCGTTCTAAATGGGATGACGAAGTACCATCAGATAGATTGCCAACTCTAGAAGAACTTTTAGCATTTTTAAGACGCAGATGTCATTCGTTAGAAAATCAAGCACAATCACTCTCAAGTACAATTAAGCCACCTCGCACAGCACCCATATATAACATTAAACATTCATCAGGTCCTCGAAAAACACAACATTCTCTTGTCATGTTCAATAACTACAAATGCAACTATTGCAATAAATTAAAACATTCAATTGTTCGGTGTACTTCCTTCCTAACTCTATCTTCCGATGAACGTCTTCATGAAGTTAATAAACGAAATTTATGTGTTAACTGTCTTCATTCCGATCATTTGGTTGATAGTTGTACTATTACTGAACATTGTAAAAAGTGCACTGAAAAGCATCATACGTTGCTCCATCAATTAGTGTTTACTTCAGCTAATAATAATGGTCCAACATCTACAACTTCAATTACCTCAACATTAGAAACGGTTTTAAATGAACCATCTAATCGAGAGGTTCTTACTTCTTCAATGGTTTCTACACCGTACGTGTTCTTAGCAACAGCGGTTGTGAGAATACTAGACAAACATGGAAATCCGATACACTGCAGGGCACTATTGGACTCTGCATCTCAATTAAGTTTTATGACTGAATCTTTAGCAATTCAACTCGGAATTGACCAGCATAAAACAAATTTATCAATAAGAGGAATTGGTTGTTCAAAGGTAACAAGTCATTCCAAAATTAAAATTATTCTACAATCTTGCTTCAATGGATTTTCAACAAGTGTCGAACCGTATATTTTACCTGAAATTACAAGTTATCAACCATGTCGTTACATTAACAGTAAGTCATGGCCAATTCCTAAAAACATTAATCTGGCGGATCCACAATTTAATTCACCGAATAAAATAGATCTACTTATAGGAGCAGATATATATTTTAGTCTTTTATCAGTCGGTCAAATTAAATTGTCTAATAATTTGCCGATACTTCAAAATACCGTATTAGGATGGGTAATTTCAGGCACAGCTCATGCTGTTGACTCTACAACACCTGTAGTGTGTAATATTGCTCATAGCACAGAAAACCTTAACTCTCAAATTGAAAAATTCTGGTTACTTGAAGATATTGATCCAATAAATTCAACAGCAAACCAATTAAACCCCGAAGAAATTGCTAGCGAAGCACATTTCACTAACAATACTAAACGAGATATCAACGGAAGATATACTGTAAGGCTACCATTTCATAAGGATCCATTAGTTTTAGGAAACTCTTGGGATATTGCTTTGCGAAGGTTTTATAATTTAGAACGAAAACTTTCCAAAGATATTGAGCTTAAAAATCAATATACAAAATTTTTAGATGATTATGAAAGACATGGTCATATGAAAGAAATAACCAATATTAATTCCATTGCTAGTAACTATTTTATGCCACATCATTGTATCTCTAAACCTGAAAGCTCAACAACCAAGCTACGAGTGGTTTTTGATGCATCTGCTAAAACAGATTCTGGCATTTCGCTGAATGATTTAATGATGGTCGGACCCGTTGTCCAAAACGATTTATTTACTGTTTTGATTCGATTTCGCTCCCACAAATTTGCATTTAGTGCAGATATAAGCAAAATGTATCGCCAAATACGGGTTGATGAAGTTGACACAAAATATCAATGTATTATATGGCGAAAGGACATGGCGAATGATTTAAAAGTTTTTAAGCTAACAACTGTAACTTATGGGACATCGTCTGCACCTTTTCTTGCAACTAGATGCATAAAGCAGTTAGTTATAGATGATGGACATCAACATACTTTGGCGACTGATGCGTTAACAAATGATATCTATGTAGATGATATTCTGTCCGGCGCAAATACTTTAGAAGAATCTTTAAATAAACAATCTGAAATTATAAACATGCTAAAGGGTGCACAAATGGATTCAAAGAAATGGTGTGCAAATGATGAAAGATTGTTAACAAATATATCCGAATCCGATCGGGAGATTTTACACTGTATAGATGATTGTGATTTTATAAAAACATTAGGTTTATTTTGGGAACCAATCAAGGACAAATTCAAGTTCCAGGTAAAACTTCAAGATCATTGCTTACGTACTACAAAAAGAACAGTCATATCAGATCTAGCTCGTATATTTGACCCTCTCGGTCTCGTGGCTCCAACAGTTTTACTTGGTAAAATATTTATGCAAGAGCTATGGAAGTTAAAAATTCACTGGGATGCAGCTTTACCACAGGAAATGGCACATTCTTGGGAAAAATATAGGAGAGATATGTTAGCCTTAAATGCATTATTCATAGATAGACATGTTTTTTCTAAAAATATTCCCATAGACATTCAATTGCATGCATTTTCAGACGCAAGCGAAAGGGCTTATGGTGCTGTTATATACGTACGAAGCGTTTTCTCAGACAATACTATTGTTGTTAATCTATTGTGTGCGAAATCTCGTGTGGCTCCTCTGAAGCAAACAAGTTTGCCGAGACTAGAACTTACTGCAGCGAACCTATTAGTAAAACTTGTGCGACGTGTTTTTCCAACACTAAATTTCAAGGTAAATCGGACATTTTACTACACTGACTCTACAATAGTTCTAAATTGGCTAAATAATCACTCATCTAACTGGAAGACATTTGTGGCAAATAGGGTATCAAATATACAACAATACACTTCAATTGATAATTGGAATCACGTAGACTCTAAAAATAATCCAGCTGATACAATATCACGTGGTGTTCAACCAAACAAACTTCTTCAATGTAAGCTTTGGTTTCAAGGTCCTGATTTCTTGGCTCTACCAGAGTTATCGTGGCCCTCTGCTAAAATATCTAATTCATCATCTGATTCAGTCAAATTGACTGATATTCCGGAGAAAAGAAAAATGAGATCCGTTCTCACTGCATTTGAAATTGACGATGACATCTTAGAATGCATCAAATTTAAGAATAATTATACTTCTGTTAGAAATATTGTTTCGTATATGTGTCGTTATATTCACAATATTAAATGCTCAAAAGATAACGCAGGTTTGCGAAATGTGGGTCCTCTATCAATTAAAGAATTAGAAATTGGATTTACTGCAATAATTAGATTGATGCAGTTACGTGAATTCTATGCAGAAATATTAGCTTTGAAATCAAACAAACTAATTCCAAAAAAGAGTCGATTAAAATCTTTAGCAGTATTCTTGGATAACGATGGTTTGTTGCGCGTTGGTGGACGACTGAAACACTCTTCTTTACCGTATGATTCTAAGCATCCTATAGTATTACCATCAAATCATTATTTTTCTATTATACTTCTGAAACATTTTCATTTAAGGTCACTTCATGCTGGTCCACAAGCACTGTTAGCGGCAGTTAGGCAGCAATACTGGCCAATGGATGGAAGAAGATTATGCAGAAAGGTGTTTCAAGATTGTATACGATGCTTCAAGACTAGTCCAACAACAATACAACAGTTAATGGGAGACCTACCTGCAGAAAGAATTAATTATTCATCACCATTTACAAACGTTGGTGTGGACCTATGTGGTCCATTTTACATTCATTATAAGTTAAGAGGGAAAACACCATCCAAGGCATTTTTGGCTATCTTTGTATGTTTTGCAGTAAAGGCGGTTCATTGTGAATTAGTTTCCGATTTTTCAACTGACGCGTTTATTGGAGCTTTAAAAAGATTCATCGCCACAAGAGGAATATGTTCTAATATCTTTTCCGACAATGCAACTAATTTTGTTGGAGCAAATTCACAGTTACATGAATTGAATAAGCTTTTTAATACTGAAGATCATAAAACTGCAATAACCAAATTCTGCCAAAATGAATGCATACAATGGCATTTCGCACCACCAAGATCACCAAACTTTGGCGGACTCTACGAAGCAGCAGTAAAATCTGCAAAATTTCATTTACGTCGAATCATGAGAAATGCTTCACTCACCTTTGAAGAGCTCAACACCTTAGTGAAACAAGTTGAGGCAGTTTTGAACTCAAGACCTCTGACGCCTTTATCTCAGGATCCTGATGATTTGGAGGTTATTACGCCTGGTCATTTTCTTATAGGGCGACCACTAACTACAATACCGGAGCGTACAATTGATTCAAACATTTCATCTCTACGACGATGGCAACTTCAAAGTCAATTACATCAACACTTTTGGTCACGGTGGAGCAAAGAGTACTTAAATTTATTACAATCTCGGAGTAAATGGAGGGAAAAGAACACAAATATTAATATTAATAGATTAGTACTTTTGAAAGAAGATCTTCCTCCACTAAAATGGAAACTGGGTCGCGTGATAGAGCTCCATCCAGGACCAGATGGTTCAATAAGAGTAGTAACAGTGAAGCACGCTACCGGTACTGTAAAGCGATCGATATCAAACATATGTCCACTTCCAGAATTCGAAAATTCATCTACGTCATCCGGCAATCTTTTGAAGGCTGTAAATTAACAACAAACTATATTTCATCTATACGAAGAGGAACCGTTTATATTGAAAACTTATCGTTTTCAAGGTGGGGAATATGTTGAGTCATCATCGATATTGCACTGTACTCATCTACAATTCCATCATAATAAAATCATCATCGATCTTACATTGTATAATTTTTTACAGTCATCAAATACCGTAATTTTTAATGTTCTAAACTTGCTTTCAATGTAAAACAAAATATAATTTCATTGCAATTATAATCCTCTAGCAGGAAACAATAAAAACTCAAAATTTAAAGTATTTTATTTTCAATAAAATTTATTAAAAAGAAAATCATTTTTTTGTTATAATTGTGATCAAAATTTATTCTTTGTGATAATCATAAATTAAAGCTGCAAAAAGGCTTGCAGCCCAATCAGTGCATATTAAACCACTTAAAGGTGATAAAGTGATTAGAAAACACACCGTCTTTGGGATCGTTAGAGTCTCAGCCTCTTTGTTTTGCTTATCTAACTTCTTTACTCAGTCTCTTTTGCGTGCATATTTCACTATTTGCACTGAACTGGAGGATATTAATATTCGAACACACATGGCTGAAACCTTGTTGGGTTACAACTCTGCCAGGCACACAGTCCTTCGATTGCTTATTATTAGTGAGTCACTAGCAGGTTCAGTGTTCATTAAAAATTTGACAAAATAATTGTATTGGCATCGTCGATCGAAAACATTTCTCGCTCCGCATTCGTGATTTTATCAAATAAATTTTGCTTACATATATCAAAACCTACCGCATATGATTAAACAAAAAGATAAACAAGAAATCAAAGAAAACCCGTGCGTAATAACTTAATACTTTTACACAATATTTTCCCATAATTTTGCAAAAAAAGCTCAACCTACAACTGTCACATCAACTGTATCACAGTAACATTTTCCAACTTTTTGTTACTTTTTTTTTATTTTTAAGTTTCATATTTTTAAGTTTTTATAAGTCCGTTGTTTCTTTTTTTATTGTTGGTGAACGGAAAAACTCTTTTTTTTGTTTATTTGGCGAACAAAACAAAAGAACAAACAAAGCTCTAACCAACCTTTTTACTTAAAGAGCTTTAATCTGTAATATACCTTTTTTATGTCGTTTTTAAGTTTTTTAGTTTTTCAGTTTTCTTTTTTTATGAAAAAATGTTAAAGCTTTCCAGTATACGAAGAGAAGGTTAAATATATAGAGAACAAAAAATAAATATGTTTAAAAATTAATGGTATTATGAGTAATGAGTTAAGGCTATAATGCAAATGAAAAAGTTTAGTTTTTTTTTGTGAAAAAAAAAGTAAAATCAAGTGCCAAAGTTATATGTAAAACCAACATGTTCTGACCGACTAAATTATTCTTTACATTTCAGTGAATCCCGTAAACGTGTAAAATATAATCGATACAAATGGGAAAAAACGCCAAATAGAATTACAGAATTTTTTATGTAATGCGATATGAAAACTACATTAAACTAATCCGTTTTTGAAATCCACTACCATGAATCAGATAACAAAACTGCACTAACATAACACGATTTAGAAAGGCAAAAATAAAACAACAAAAAAGTAGGAAAATTGGATAATTTTCTATTTTTGTATCGTTGTTGTTTTTCATAACAGTAGAGTAAAAACTATTATTGTACGTGGTACGATGATGCGGTAAAAAGACATTTAATAAAATTCTGTATTTTTTTTGGTTTCTGTATGTATATATTTTTGAAGTGAAAAAGTTATTTTAATACTTTTATCTGTTTGTGGTTCAAAATGACTTTGAAATTTTACGGTTTTTTGATTTTTTCAACCAAGCAAAATATGGAAATAGAAGGTATGTAGCTGACTGTTTGAATTTGAATTTATCGATTGTTCGTTCATGTCAGACATTATTTAATGTTTCGCTTAGGTTGAATGAGTATGGTTGTTTAAGGTTTAATTGATATTAATAACGTTATTTATACAAACGTATTTTAGATTTGGATTAATGAAAAGTCGATTGATTACGCAAAGATTAATTTTGTTAACATGAAACAAAAAGATTATGTAATTTATTGCAATCGTTTCATCTAAAACTTATTAAAAGCTATTACGACTTAAACTCAAATATCCTAAATGATGCATGAAACCAAACAGAAAATTTGTGCTACAAAATATTGACTATTGTCATCATTGTGCAGGTCTTCTTCCTCGACCAAATTAACTTTTATGATGGACTTAATACTTTGCGAAATTTAGTTTATAGTGAACTATGGACAGGGGATGTAGTTTGATGATCACAAAACCTATTTGAATGTTTTTTTGGCTCAACGAAGCTGTTTTCCCCATAAAAAATTAATTTGTCTAAACAACTAATTATGTATAAAGCGCAATACAACTTATCGTTTTTTGTTCGTATTTTTTTGTCAACCTGTTTGATTTGCTATCTCATTTTGTATGCTGTTGGATCATAAAATTTTTTTGATATTTGCTTGGACATTTTTTGGACAGTCGATTGGAAAATGACTATCATTACTGTTCTAAATTTGTATTTTGTTGTCACAATAATAGATATAAAACTTCGACATTTTGTTATATTGTTAGTATTTTTTTCAAAAACTTTAATTATGTTGACACTAAATTGTGTGTCAAATTCAATCGGAATAGAGTCAAGAGAACGGCTCGTGGATGTACTGGAGAAAAGAAATCACAACTATTGTTGTGACGATTCATGTTTGTTTTGGTTAATAGTTTTTCCTTAACTTAAATATCTAGAAGCAAATTTTTTTGTTTAAGTTAATAGTAAAAAAAATAATTATAATAATAATAATTAATAATTCAAGAGATTCATTATTAATAACAGAGTAGACGGTCTTTTATTGAAGAACTGGGTGGTACCGGCAAAACCAGAACCTGCATAGCATCACATCAAAGTCTAGATATGCATCTTTTGGCTGAGTTATCCTCAGGGGATTTAACCATAGGAAAGCTCAGTTATGGAACAGCTACGGAAAAAGGGGGATACTCATTGTGTCTGCCTATCTTCTGTACGACTTCATTAGTATCCCGCCAACGCAGGAATTGGTGCGCGTCGTTGACTATGCCAAGCATAAAAAACTGGATATCATAGTTGGCTGTGGCACCAATTCTCATCACGTAAACAACATTAGAGGTCAGAGTACTTGGCTCCTACTAATTTGGAAACTCTAAATTCTAGAAGAGAGCAGTCTTTTGTTAACTCCTGACGGCAATAAACCACCATTATCACTCTATGCTTCAGATCTCTTCTAGAAGACATCATGAGCTGTAGAGTGGCTATGGATATATCCATGAGCGATCATAGATACATAGACTTTCTTATAAAGGCGATCCCAGCTGAGGATCGCGTCTACCGGAATCCAAAACAGACGGATTGGGTGTGCTTCAGGGGCATTGCAGAGGAGGAACGGGGCTAGTAGAAGCATTTAAAAAGTCCGGGCTACTGAACAGGTCGTTGATCAACTCAACGATCTGTTAGTCTGGTCTTTTAAGAGCTCGTGTCCCGAAACGAGGCCACAAAGTGCACACAAGTCAATTTGGTGGAACAAAATCCTTGATAAACTCAGACAAAGATCCTAGAAACTTTTGAACAGAGCATTGAAAACTCGTGATGAAGCTGATTGGGCTCTGTACAGTGAAGCAAGGAAATAAAAGCCATATAAATCTCCAGGTTCAAACGGAACATGGCCTATTATGATACAACAGTATCTGGACATAATAGGAGATAGGTTCTAAAGATTTTCGTGATCTGCATAGCTCTTGGCTATTTACCACAGGCCTGGAGAAACGTGAGAGTCGTATTTATCTCCAAACCAGGGAAAATAAACTATTGCGAAGCGAAAAACTTCAGACCGATCAGTCTGTTGTTGATCATGTTGATCTGAAAAAAAAACTTTGCTAAGCAATAGGCAACACGCTTATCAAGCGAGAAATTTTACGGACGCAATCCATTCAAAGTTGGTTTCCGATATTGAAGAGACTATTTCTAAAAAGGCTATCACTCTTGGCGCTTTTCTTGACATAGAAGGGGCTTTTGACAAAGCCATTTTTGAGTCACTCCTAAGGTGGACACGATGGGCACTGTCTGTTTATTCACATGAAGGACTTACCTACAATCCAGGTAGGTGTGAGGTAGAGATGTCCCAAGGGGGAGTTCTATCACCCCTGCTTTGGAATATGATGGTAGACCATCTCCCAAATAAATTTAATGATCAAGGGCTATACACATACGGCTATGCAGATTAGTATTCTTTTGAAAGGAGTCAACATGGGGCATCTCTGCAGAAAAATACAGAACGCCCTGAGTATTACCAAAAGCTGGTGTCAGAAGACTGGTCAACAGAAGTAAACTAAATAGCTTCACTTTTCCTCAATCGGTAAAACACATTAACACTCCAAGATAATGTGAAGTATCTTGGTGTTACCCTCAATAAGCGGCTTAATTGGGCTGTTCATTTTGAAATTAAATTCGCATACGCAACTCGTGTTCTGTGGCAATGCAGGAGGGATTTTGGTGGCAAATGGGGACTGACTCCGAAAATGGTCTACTGGCTGTATAAAAAAGGTGTCAGACCCATTGTCAGCTATGGGTCCCATGTATGACTCTCAAGAACTTTTGTTGGCAATGCAATAAAAAACTGGAGGCGGTACAAAGGCTTGTTTGCTTATGTATCACTAGTGCTTTCAGGACAACGCCCACAGCAAGTCTGCAGATCCCAATAGGGCTTCCTCCCTTGCATATATTTGTAAGAATAAAGGATCTTAAGGCTACAAAAGGCTCGAACTCCTGGGAAACACCAGGGACTGTAGGAAAAATCATCAAGCGCTATGGAGGGATCTAGAAGGACGCCTGATAGATTTGTCCATGCCGACTGATGACACAATACCTCTAACTGCATTTCAAAAGCTGTATAGAGTTGTAATTCCAACGATAGAGGACATGTCCGAGCGGACCTGATTTGAGCGCAAACATGCTGGTAATTCTTCAGCTTCTTTTATCGTTCTTAGAAAGGCATTTTCTAAAGCAGATCATACCGTATTTTAGAATAGATTGATTATATAGAAATTAAGTCACAATAGGAGGTAACATTAGGTGCCACTCCTAATTTTTCTGACTATGAGTATACTGCTTTTCTCGCTCTTTCCTTGAAATTTCGACTTCCATTCAACTATTCGCTACTCCGCTGCATCATCTACGTAAGGAATTTAGAAAAATTGTAGCAGTTTGTTCATAACTGGTTTTTTGTGTCGCCCGCAATATAAATTATAAGCAAATTGTTGGTTGCCTTTGGGAGCGCTTTTATTGTGATTTATTTTGCCACCTCTGTGATATTGACAATATAGCTCTTTTTTTAAGTTAGAAACATTTTTATACACCTTTTCGTTCGATATCTACATGATGCCACTTTTTCTGATACACTATTTAGAAAGTCTTTTTTCAGACCTCTTTTTATGCCGTTATGTTCCATGTAGGAAAGTAGGCTTTCAACAAGTGTCCACTGTCCCCTTCACCCGTATTAATATTATAAATTCACTCAATTTTATGGTCGAGTTTCACTTGAAGACTTAATTCATTCGATTAGTTTTATATGGGATCAACCGATAGTGTTTCCAATTTATGAAATATATTAGTGTGTTGATGTTTTTTAATATTTTTGCTTAAAAATACTTTAACCTAGATGGGGATTCGAACCCGGTTCCTCCGAGCTCGAAGTACAGCGTGCCACCACTAGGCCATTAATGCGCACCGGGCCATTAAATGCGTGAACTATAAAAACATGTAGAGAGGCTACTTAAAACTTAAAACATTTTATGGTTTTATTATGTATGTTTTTCTAGAAAATGAAAAGTTATATCTATCGTATGGGAAATTGTATGTACGTTTTGATCAACCATCCTATGTTTATTTTAATTTACAAATGTTGCATCTGCTTAAAAGCAGCATTAGAAACTAATATGTATAATTATTACAAAAGACTAGCCGTTTAGACTATTTTCATCATAAAAAAGTTTCAATAAGAATCTAGCCATACTATTAACCTTCAAACTACCAAAAAAAATTATTGTATAAAACCTGCCGCCATAAATATTTTTCTCATTGTGAAATATTTTCTACGAAAAACTAGCCACCTCCACTATTGTCATTATAAAATAGTTTTCTATAAAGAACCAGTTGCCCCCACTATTAACATTAAAAACTAAAAAAATAATTATTACAAGAAACCGGTCGCATCCACTTTTATCATTATGAAAAATTTTCTATAAGGAACCAGCCGTCCCCACTATTAACATTAAAAACTAAAAAAAGGATTATTACAAAAAACCAGTATTATCATTATGAAATATTTTCTATTAGAAACCAGTCGCCTCCACTCTTATCATTATGAAATATTTTATATGAAAAACCAGTCGCCTCCACTACTATCATTATGAAATAGTTTTCAATAAGAAACCAGTCGTTATCGTTATCCAAAACCACTATTATCATTATGAAATATTTTCTATTAGAAACCAGTCGCCTCCACTCTTATCATTATGAAATATTTTATATGAAAAACCAGTCGCCTCCACTACTATCATTATGAAATAGTTTTCAATAAGAAACCAGTCGTCCTCACTATTAACATTAAAAACTATAAAAAGAACTGTTACAAGAAACCAGTCGCCTCCACTTTTATCATTATGAAATATTTTCTATATGAAACCAGTCGCTATTGGACACTGCGGTCAACATGTTGGACATCTACACAGATGGATCTCGCACGGAAAATGGTACAAGAGCTGCGGTTTACTTCAATAATGAAGATCTTGGGCCGCAATTTCCACTTGGTGAATAATGGAAAGTATTTCAGGCTGAGGTATTCGCCATAAATACAGCAGAGGCGAGCGACGGAGCTTTAGTGGTCTGGAAAGATCATTAATATTTTTACTGATAGCCAAGCAGCTCTAATAGCTCTGGGAAACTACACTATTAAGTCAAAAATAGTGCAAGAATGTTCTAGGTACAAGAATAGCATATCACTAATATGGACACCAGGGCATAATGGGAATTACGGGATCGAAAAAGCTAATGATTTAGCAAAGAAATCCGCCAGGGAGGCTCGTAGGCCCTGAACCAGCAATTGATATATCAAAAGGAAGGATAAGATCGCTAGTCGAACAATTTCTCTTTCAGTCCAGTAATTCTCAATGAAGCAGCACAGAAGGTTGCTAGGTCTTCAAGATGTTCACTCCAGAGTTGAGCCAGCAAACCACCAAATTCCTGTTAAATCTGACTCAGTAAGACTGCAGACTAATGGTGGGACTACTAACAGTTCACCATCATGTAAACAAACATATGGTACGGCTTTGAATAGCCGCTTTTGTATTGAAGAGGATGGAACAGTCCCTCACATTGTGGGAGAATGTTTGGCTCCATCATGGCTCCGAAGCGTCATGTTAGGATCAATCTATCTAAGGATATTCAAGGCTGTTATATTTGTTCAAAAAGGTCTTCAGTTCGGCTCTTGAATATGAGGATGGCATAAAGGATTTAGCAGTCTTCATGTCAGACTACGACTACATGATTACCTCACAAAAAAAATTATTTTTGTTCAAATATAATAATGAAAAGAGAAAGGGAAAAACTTTCTTTGTTTGTATTGTGTGATAACTATCGGGATTTACTTCTGTGCTTTAATAATATTGATTAGAGGTAATTTGGTTGTAATTCAATAGTACAGTTCTGTAGTTGGTAGATTGATTAAAGTAAAACAAAAGAAATTCAGCAAATCGAATTTTTTTAGTAAAACTTATTTGTTATAATTCGAATTGGAAAAAAATGTTGATGTGTAATGAAGTGGTTTTGTGTATGTAAATATAAGCCAAAAATAAAACTTGAAAAAGAGAAAATTTTTAGCAAATAAAGGATGTATCTCACATTTTCTTGTATCAAGGTGTAATTGTTTTGAATGTGAATTATAGTTGTGAATGGCAAGCTTTCGAATGAAACAATTCATAAACATTTTTTTTTTTTTTTATAGAAAGCTGTGTTTTGTTTGTGTACCTAAATTTTTGTTTTTAATTAATTGCATTCATTTTATTCATAATTCATTGCAACCATTTTACACAGTCTCTTTTACTTGCATGTTTGACTATTTGTACTTAACTGGGGGGTATTACTGTTCGAACACACATAGCTGAAGCTTGTATGATTACAATTCTGCCAGGCACGCAGTCCTTCGATTTCGCTTCTTGTTAGTGAGTCACTAGTAGGTTTAGTGTTCATCACATATCAGGTCTGTATTTTGCCCCCTACTCCCATTCTTCATACGTTTTCGTCAAAAAATGATTATTTGCTGCCTCACTTTCCTCTTTATAGCTGGATTATAATATTGTTAATGTTGATGATTTGACAATTTATAGAAAGATTTATTCAAGTAAAACTTACCAGAGTTTTTTCACCGAAGTTGTTATTACCCCAGGAAATATCACGATATCGAAAACTGACGTGGACCATACACTTCACTTGTGAACCAATTTTGATGATACTTTAGCAAAAGATGTATATGAACAATTTCACGAAGATTCAACAACGTTTTGCTTGACCCCTTTTAATTTTGATTATTTTTTATTTATAGATAGTCTTTTATAAATAAAAAATACAAGCTCTCTTAAAATTTTGTTTTTCGACCAGGGGTCTTCACAGGCTGCCCCTCAATTTTTTGTTATTTCGTGATGTGAGTGCATTTTGACGAGCGATTGTTGAAAAACTACTCAATCGATTTTCATAAGTATTGTCATGCGGAAGCGTCCGCAGTTGTAGCATTGTCATGTGGAAGCGTTCTTCAGGAATTTCTAGATTTCTTCAATGATGAAGATTCTTGATTTCTTCGCAAAGTAATTATCATTTTTACGCTTCAAAAGAGCTCACAATTTGTTGAATTTTGAGATATCAGTGTTGTTCTCCACGTTCAACGTGGATTTTAACATTGAGTAAATGCTCTATGTAGTTGACGATTGGAATTGTTTCATCTCGGTATCGAAATAAGCAAGCAACTTATTCTCGTCAATCACTTTAATTTTTTTTTCACTGCACCATTGTTTGAACGCTCGATATGTTTTTTCGTATTTTTATTTGGATCTTCTGCTGCTCCTTCCAAATCGGAATCTTCCCCTGAGCTGTTACGAAGCAGTTGTCCAATCTCCGTAATTTAGAGTCGCCCTACTTTCTCACATGCACTAATTAATAAATTGAGTTCAATATATTACTGCTCGTTTGCTTTAATGTCAAACTTTTGAAATTGTTTTTGTTGTTCTTTTTTTTTAACACAATTTCTTACATTCAATTCGTAATCATCTCTTACAATATTTTTTCCTCAAGTTTATTACGAAACAGATGTGCAATGTCCTTAGTGGGTTTCATTCAATCTATCAGATAATGACTACCGTTTTTTTGTTATCGTTTGAAAACGGCCTTTTCGAATTATAAATACCGGCCGATAGAGGCCCTCTGTCTTTTAGTCTATTGCCATTTTTCTGATTGGAGTCATTCTCGGCTGATTGACATATTTACACATTGCGTGTGTTGTCGATTAAAAAAATTCTTATTTTCCGGGAGTTCCGTAAAGGTACTCAACTGAATGTTGATAAATTATTGTAAAAATAATAAAAATTTATTTAGTTCAATTAGTAGAATGCTCTTAAATGTGATAAAATAATGTTAAAACCAAAAAAAAAAGATTTATGTTGTAGTGCAATTATTTGTAAAGGTCAATAGTACAATTTTAGTTTAAATTAATAGAACAATTAAGTCATTGTACAGTGTTCATTTTTGTTAAGTCATTACCACAAATATTTCATCTTATATTACAATCAAGATTCAAATATATTCATTTTGTTGTAGAAAATTCTGTAGTGGCCATCCGCCATAGATTAAATTTGGTGTATAAAAATCATATAAGTAATATTTTAAACAAACATAATGTTTTTTGTTGACAAATTAAAAAAAAAGCTCGTGATTAAAAAGCAGCAAAAGTGGTTTTGTTAAATCCATCCGCCATTGACGATCGGTCGATTTGGTTTCATGTTTTATGTATGGATACTACAGAAACAATTCTATCATAACTAAGGTGCCACTAAATAGTAATTGAAATTTTTTGTGGAATATTTAAAATAACCCAGCTTTAGTTGTGCTCCAAAAAAATTATGTGTGCTGTTATAAATATCATACTGATCCTACGACTAGCCTAATAAATGAATAGTGTATGATTTCATAGTTTTACCGTATTGAAATTGGGTTGGAGACACTGTTATTGTACTTGTTGTAAAAAGGCTACAGAAAATTTTGATTTTGAAAATACAGTAAATCCTGGATTGAATAAGGAGTGTTGTAGTTTTATGCAAACAGGAGATTACAATATATAGGAACTCGGTTCCATTTACAATGTGTAACGATGGAAGTAAAATTGAGGGGATGACCTGTTAAATCGAAGGACAGGGAGTGGGAACTGGACTAACCTTGGGGTAAGTCATATTTTAGTTTTGTTTTATTTATATGTATGAATGATTATGGATGTGTGTGTAGGTGTATGAGTGTGTGTGTATATGGATGTGTGGACGTGGGTATGTATGTGCGAGTATATGTGTTGCATGCGCGTATGACTGTTATAATCCAATTGGAAGCATGTGAACAAGAATTTTGCATAATTATTAAAAACAAAAATTTTATTGTTATAAAAAACTTAAAAGTGATTAAAATTAAAAATGGATGGCTTATTAATATTTAATCGATGAAATGATTTAGTTTATGGTAAATTTGATGATGTATTGAAAAACAAACTTCGTGAATTAGCAGTAACGATTAGATTAGTGAAAGAAGATATTGCGGATAAAAAGGAATATATTCATTCAAATGTTATCATACAAATATTTAGTCCAATTATTTCATCTCAACGGGTGTTGTTTTGTCAATTCGATAGTTCGTATATTACATTGCAATGTGAAAATGATTTCAATATTATCTTTGGAACATTTTCATGGTATGTTTTTTTTTATTAAACTTGGAACGAAATCGGAAGAAATGTTACAACGGCATTTGGGGATGAGCATCTCGTTTGTTAAACATATGTGTGGTCCTGATGTGATTTTATTAAAAACAATTCCAAAACACGGAGATATATTGACATCATAAATGGATTCATGGAATGGGGTGCACAAGTATGATCAGTCTATACTAGTAAAAGCCGTTGAACAGCTTTTAGTAAATTCTGATGTACGAAATGTTGCATTGAAAGCCTTACAATCGGTTACCGAAAAGTTAAATCAAGATCCACTCTTACAACGAAGTCATGCACTAAATTTTGTTAAATATAAATTTTTTTGTCATGATATTCAAGCCGTCAAGCACAAGATCTTTCGTCATCTGATATTCTTTTCCTTAACATTTTTTCGTCATGCAATTGAGCCTGAAAAAACTTCTGAAGGTTCAAATAAAACATTCCAGAAAAAATACAATCTTACCTACTATTCTACAACGGAAACCAAAATAGTTAATATTCTGGTTGGACATCTCATATCATACATATCATCAATCACGAAAATGATATCAAGCTAATCTGTTTGATTGAATATGGTAGCTTGGCTGTATCGCGTAGTGTGAATGCACGTATGGGCATGGATGTGTGCATGTGTGTGAGTATATGTGTGTGTGTGTGAGTGAGTGGATGAAGAGAGCGAGAGCGTGTGAATGTGTTAGAATTATGGGATTAGACGTAGTGATCGTGGTTCTTTTCGTATACGGGGGTCGCCAGAGTCTGCTTATTTCACTTCGCTTCTTTTTGATCCGTTTTCATATCGAAATACGCGTACAATACTGATATTTGTGCTAGAGCAACAGGTATTCTTCGTTCGACCCCACTTACTGAAGCTAGTTTGGGACTGTAAATAAATCTCACTAGGTACGCGGCCTGCTATGCCACTTCGTTGATGTTCAACGAATCAGCGCTTCATTACAGAGCTCATTTTTTGCAGTTTCTCAATAAAATACACGCGAAATTAAACAACGTTTGTAGTGTGGGACCAATCAAGAACAAATGACGTTGTTTTCTTGCATATAACCCAAATTGCATATTGTCAAGGCATTGTTGATCGATCAATACTTCGCGTAGTTTTTTTGTATTGATTTTTTGTAATTTTTTTATTTTTGTCTATTGTGGTCAAGTCAACTCAAGTGCAGAAAACGTTGTGTGCAACTTGTTTTGAAATGAATTTTTTTCAGCACACGTCCGAATTTTCAATACTCGCTTCGCTCGTATTGGAAACTTAGAACTAGTGCTAAAAATATCTTCATTTTAAAACTTGTAGCACAAACTAATATTATATGCTCGTTGTGTCAGTAAAATTGAACGTCCATTGCAAAAGTAAAATTCTTCCACTTTGGTTCGTTGCTCGGTCGTTATATTTTGCATGATGGTGCAACAAAGTTCGATGAATAAAATCTGAAAAATAAATAAATAATAATTTTAAACAAAAAAGTTTTTGAATTTTTACACACAGGCGTGACTTTTGGCCCACCCTGCAAAAACCAATATCACCACCAAGGTAATAATAAACGAAGTGAAACAAAAGTCAATATTATATACATTCAGACAATGAATGTAAGTAGTTTTGAACGAGAACAACCAGTAATGAACATTTCATCATCTTAGGCTCTGATAATCGATTTTAACGAAACATGTTGCATTACTTTTCGTCGAGAATCAAAACAGTTCACTGCCGGTATACAAAGTTTTTACTTCTTACACTTTACAAGAAAATGTTTGCTGTTTCGTTCACTATAGTTTTCGTTCAAAACAGGCTTCCTTCAAGTTTTGATAAAACTTTGTTACATGATCTGAATGTGCACGAGAACAACTGATTAGTTATCTGGAGTTATTAAACAAAAACTATGTATGTATGTATGTATGTAAAAAAGTGAATGTTTTAAGATTTCTAAATAATTGATTGGAGTAGAAAAAGAATAGTTTTGTCATCGCTGACAAAATTCATTTAATTTTTTGAATCTCGGTTATCGCCACAACGTTAAAAATATATGTTATTCTATAGCCATCGTTGAAAAATATGCTATTATAATTTTATGAACGAAACTCTCGAAATAAATAGTCAATAATGTAATGCTTGAAAAAAGAAATGCGGTATAATATACGAAGATGATTCAGTTGGCTTGGTAGCAAATAATTTAAAATTGAGATTTTCAATTTAGCTAGAACAATAAATACATTTTCTTTATGGGTTGCATTCATGTAAGAAAAAAATAAAGAAAACCTTTTATTTGTTTTGAATATTTAATTTTCTTTTATATTTTTGTTGTTTCGTTCGAATTTAGCGTAGCGTAGCATATTATAATTTTAAAATCGAAAATTTTATTATAATACCAAATGAAGATTTTTTGAATATCATGGTATACCTACCTTTTATCTATAACCCAGTCTCCCAGTCTCCCGGATCAGGTTAGAACAGTTTTTGTACAAACAACCTCAAAATAATTTCGTTTTTGTTGTTTTACCTTAAATACAAAAATGTCTATAAATAATACAAATTCTATTAAAAACATTAACTTTCATGGCAACTATAAATAAGTCATACAAAACAAACTTTAAATGGGAACTAGAGAATTAAAATTTATGAATATTTTTATTTTTATCATTTGAAAAAAAAAAAAAGTTCATGTTCATAGCAAAATTGCATTAAAAAAAAGATGTCATTGCAAATGAAAAAAAATATAAATGTTTACTAAATTTTGTCAAAATTGTGCATAGGCAAAAAAACACAGTAGGAATAGAATCTAGAAATCCCGTCATATCAAATATATGCAGACAAATTTTTAAAACTAACAGAAAATAAAATAACTTATCTCCTATGAAATTAATGGAATTGTCATATTCATATATTTCAGGTCGGATAAAGTTACATACTATGGTTTTTGCAGTTGTACCACAGTGAATTAAAAAGTTTGTCCTACAGTTCGACAGCAAATAAACAACACTAATTTGCATGTGTTATTGTTGCAGCCGAGATTTTCTTAGATTACTTATAAATGTGGAAGTCCATATGCAACTTAATAAAATACTTGGTTAAACAAAGTTTTAGAAAAAATGGTTTTTGGCAAATATACAACAAAGACATTTTTTATCAAAGCGCCAAGCTTTCCAAACAATCAATAACTTAAAAAAAAAATTGTCGAAACTACGTATGGACCAGTTATTGACTGTATCAGAAGTTTGTTTTCTATAGCAGACCTCTGATTAGCTGATTGTAAGACCGAGGTCTGGGTTGGGAAAGCAGGAAAAACGTGAAACGATTATGCTCGACTTTGTAGACAGTAGATCGTCTCTCAGGTAAGAATTTTCAAGCAGCACCTTGAAAGAGTGGCGGCCAAGACATTTAAAGTTAACACAGTATTTTAGCCTACTCAAACTTAGGACGACCAAGTCAGTGTAGTACCGTCTATGAAATTGTATAGAGTTCTTATTTGAGCGGATTCCATATCACCTGAGACACACAAACAGCAGGAGTCATTAGTACCGACTGAGGGCACTGAAAATAGTCTATGCTTTTCGCATAATATCTAACGGAGTCGTGTTAATAGTAGCAGATATCATTCCAATCGGTATCTTGGCAAAGGAGCGATAGAAGATTTATAATCTTTGGGTCAAGCTTCGACTAAACAAGTAAAAAAAAAGCTTAAGCAGACGACCTAGCATATATGGTTTAACTGTTCCCGTTTTGAGGAAGAACAACGAGAGCTAACATTGGTTTTTTAGCAAGAACTTTCTCAAAGAAATACAATATAATATGGCAGATGAGCCAATCGGCAAGAAATTGAAATGTGGCTACCACACTTGACACTATGCTCAAAGATTAAAGAAAAATAACATGCAGAACGTAGCATGAGCAACATAACGCAAAAATATGCAACATTTAACATCCGACATGCAACATATAACATGTAACATGCAACACACAATATGCAATATGCAACAAGTATTGTAATGAACACTGGACCTGCTAGTGAGTCTCTAACAGAACGCCAACGGAGGACTGCGTGCCTGTTAGAGTGTTTATTCCGACGAGCTTCAGCCAGGTGTGTCCAAGAAGTAATATCGCCCAGTTCAGTACAAATTATCAGATATGCACATGAACCGGGACTCTGACGACCCCAAAGGTCGAAGAAACCACGATCATCACACGCACAACAATATAACTACAATTATAAAATTTAAAAATATTATATAAATGTTTTACTCACCCCATGGTTTGTACCAGATTCAAATCTTTATGCCTACTTAATTTAATCTAGAGCAGCATCTTATGTAAATAAATGGTTGACTAAGCGATTTGTTCTAATAAATGGTGGTCGCTGTTGTACCATAAATGGTTATAACAAATTGGTGATAATATTGACTAATAAGTTTTCCAATAAATTGTTGTAACAAATTGTAATAGCAAATTGTTTACGGTGTTGATCACTCGGTTTTTCAATAAATTGGCATAGCAAATAGAGGACGATGTTAACCAATAAGTCTTCCAATAAATTGGTATAACCAAGTTGTTGACGTTGTTGAGCACTAAGTTTTCCAACAAATTGTTGACGGTGTTGACCAATAAGTTGTTTCGTTTTGTTTTTCATTTTAATGGAATCAATATTTAAAAAACATCATAGAATGTTAAAGATTATTTTATTTATCTAAACACATAACAATTCTAATTTTAGATTTTAACCTTAGATTATATTAGAATTTCTAATATATTTTTTCTAGAATTTATCACAAAACAAACAATTAAAATTTTTTTTTTCAATTTTTAAAGAAAAATTTCTAAGTATAATTTTACTAATTTAAGTAAAAAGTTTCATTTCACAATAATTTGACTAACACAAAATTTTTCAAATTTTAAACCTTGGATTTTTCTTGGTATTCACCAACTGACTGACAAAAAAAAATCCATGGTAAATATATACAAAAATTTCATAAATCAACAACATCACAAAATGAGACAGCAATCGAAAAAATAAAATATCATTGCGAAAAGGGTTGAACAAAAAAATATGAGAAAAAAAAACGATAAGTTGTATTGAACGTAATATAATAAAGTTGTTTAAACACATAAATTTTTACGGGGAAACAGCTTTAACCTGTTGAAAGAAGTAGCGTGATTTGTGTTCCAATCGCTTCTCACTTTCTTTTTTTTGTTTACATTACTTTGTAACGGCTTGCTGTACCAGTTCGTAGTTCTCTCTTATGGATCTGGTGTTTCGTTCTTGTAGATATTTCAAATGGTAATTTATTTTGTACTGAATAGTTGCATCCACGGTTTTTGGAAATAGTGCTTAACGTCACTACTCGTACAGCTTCGTGTTGGCTTGGATGAAGCGCAATTATTTTTCCTTTGTGTTGCCATTAAGGGCGACTATGCAAAGTCGTTAAATATTTTTGGTGCCAATGGCACGGGATATTGCACCATCTGCTCTGCCAACGAGCCAACGAGCAATTGGTTCTGTTTTATGTGATGGAAATCAGGGTAGCCTTGTCAATAATTGACCGACAATAAAGTGGCCTGGTGTTAATGAATCCTCTTAGGGTGACAACAAAAAACATTGGTCTTGAATTCAAAATTTCTTTAATCTGAACTAGTATGGTGAACATCTCTTCAAAGTCTGGTGCCACGCACACGTTTAATGTAATACTTGGTGAATTACACTGCAATCTTCCCAAAAAATATAAACGCTATCAAGATCTTCGCAAATTATAACCAAGCTGCATAGATGCCTGTAAAGAGATCTAGGTTTCCTGTGAAGAAGTCTAGCGAACGTGGTACTAATTCCAACCATGATATGACGATTGATGAGTCGGTTCACATAAAAACAGTTGTTTCTCGATCAGTCAATAATTCTAGCATACTATACAATAAATTTGCGAAAAGTAACCCTGCACAGAGTATTAACTTTGGTAATTTTACGACTTATTTTTGTGCTGGTTTCAAAAGATAGATCAGTTATCTAAGATTTTCTTTGGTAGGAGGTCGTCCTAATCTAAACCCTTTGCCCATGTTCCTGAAACTTTTTTAACAAATATGGTTATTGGAGCAAGCCAACCTTGAGAATCAAATAGTTTTAGAGTTTCAGGAAGCATCCCTCTTTTGGTCAATGATGGATTTTGGCTTAATTCCAATAAATGCCTAAAATCTTTGAATACTTGAATTCTTTACTGATTTCGATTATTTTACTGCTTTTGGCTACAGTTGTGATTTGATGGACATTTTTTTGACCATTTATTGAGATTTAATTCGGCTGCTTTCATCATTGAAGATATTTTCTTCTTTAGAGTCATGAGTTGATTAATTGTATCGGCGCCAGTCGTCAGACCGTCGATATAAAAATCCGTAACAATTACGATTGCCATCGCAGGTAGGTTATTAGTTGATATTTGTTTTAAAATACGAGTAGACAAGAAAAGCGCTGGAGCTGTTCCATACGTAACTGTGAGTAATCTAAATTCGTATATGGGATCATTTGGTTCATCTCGTCGAACAACTCTTTGGAAGTCTGCTTGCGGTTGAGTGACTTAATTTGTCGGAATATTTCTAAGTCTGCTGTCAAAATATATATCTGGAAGTGAAATCGAAATTTTTTTGTAATTTTTGCTGAATTGATGAGCCTACAAACAGTATATCATTTAAAGCTCGACCGGTTTTGGTTTTGATTGAGGCATCAAAAACGACCCTCAATTTTGTTATGGTATAACGTGATTCCTTAAATGTTTAGTGATGAGGTATGTAGTAACCACTTATGCCATGGAATATTTAATTGATTTTCAGGAATCCGTTCCATGTTCCTTATATTTCTCATCAACTCCTGTTTGATCATAAATCTCTTAACATCCTACGTTCCACTGATTAATCGTTGAATGGCCTGTGATTTGAACTCGTCCAGTAGGCCAGCACTCAAATCAAATGGTAAGTTCCAATATTTGTAGAGAATGACCTTCGACAACAGTACGAGGGTTGCGCTGCCTAAGTCTCAACAACTGAACACAAGAATCAAATATAAATGAAAGTAAAATAAAGGTTTCATTTACCCCATGATTGCATCGGATCCAACTCTTTATGTCCGCATTAATTCAATCGATCATACTAACTAAAGACCAGATCTAATTCCTGCAATAACCATAATAATGTTGCGCTTCTGGTCTAGGCGATTGTTACATAAGAATAACCAAAGCAGTTGATTCATGCAGAAGAAAATTTTCCGGATAAATACATTTTTTTTTCTTTCTTTCGGGGACAATAGCCTCGTATATATTGTCCGGATTGAACTTTAAGTGAAGCAATGTATCGTGACGTTTTCTGTATTTCCAACAACTTGCTTTTGTTTGATATCTTGATACCAAATGCGCATCACACAAACAATTGACACAACTTTTTGGTGTCTGTATTACCTCACACCTTGCATTGACATCCATTTACTTAAATTTGGTACACCCAAATATGTAGTGCACTATAGTCTAAAAGCACTATAGTTCAAATCGTCTCCAATTGTCTTGGTGTTTTAATAAGCTTCGATATACCTCTAGAAGTCGCAATAATGCATTAGCTTCCCCTCTAAATATTGCAGTTTTTGCACATATGTTAGCACTAGTTTGTCATGCACCGTTAACTTGAGTATGTTGTGAAATGATTGCCACTTTTTCTAATTTCCATCAAATGTTGGTAAGGTTATTCGAAGAAGTTTACGCGTCCCTTGAGTTCTTTCCGTCTAGCTTCAGTACGTGGATTCGGCAAACTTTATCCTCGGTACTTTACAAATGCTGGATGCACGCGATAATCCTCTCCACCATTCCATAACTTACGACTAACAAAATATAATTTAAAAAATTTAACTGCCCTCATGATTGCACCATGATAGTTTCAGAATTCCGTCCTCCATGTAATTTACAGAAAATCAACATTTCATGTTGCACGAAAACATGTAACTCTCAAATAATTTATATAAATTAATGAACTGTTGCACCTAAATACTCAGATGATTGTTGAAAATTTATTGTATAAATGCCAAAATTTTTTGCACCAAAATAAACAGGTGATTGTTGATTAATAATTTAAATACGAAAATGGTTGCACCAAAACATGTGACTGTCGAATGAATAACATAAATATATGAATTGTTGTACCAAAATGAAAAGGTGATTGTTGATTACTTATGTTAACATGAAAATTGTTACACCAAAATGCACAGGTGGTTGCTAAATAAATTTTTAAATGTAAATGATTTCAATTAAAAACTACTATTGTTTGCTATAGAATTACCACAACTGCTATGGTTTACACAATTCCTTTGCTTTACACTAGTCGGTAAAGAATTTCTTAAAAGTAATGTTTATCCGAATAAAAAGAAAATTTCAGCAATCAATTAACTAAAAAAAACGATTTATCTATCAATCAACTATTTAAAAAAATATTCATCTATTAATTAACTAAACACTATTTTTCTAATCCTTTTTAATTTAATTAAATATATTATTTAAATATCAAATAAATTTTAACAAAATTAATTCTACAACAATCAGAATTTTAAACATAGAAAAAAATGTAATTGTTTTATTTTTCCTTATGATCTGTTGGTGCTTGTGGATCTTCACGAACATTTTCACATGTTTATATTCGTAAAATTTAATGAAAGCAAAAACGAAAATAAGATACAAGAACTAATGAACTTATTGTTCTAATAAAGAATAGAACGAATAGTATGAGTTTACATCGAGAGCATGGGATCGGTAAAACAATTTTAACGTACTTACTTTAGTGCTGGTAATTATTTTAGAGCTAAATACTTAGTTTTAAATTTTATTGGACAATTCACTTACAGTATAAATATTTCAAATTCAGTTAGTTGCATTTTATCACACCCTTTTGTTTTAAATAATTAACAGTTGACAGTTGGATACTATTTTGATGCCAAACTATAACTTGTAATGGAGTTCATAAATTGTTTTGATTTTTTAATATTGTAACATAAAAATATTCAATATTAATATAATTTAATTTGTTTATTTTCAGGTAAACTTAATAAATCACATTATTCTGTAAGTTATTTCTGATGGTATATAATTTCGTAAAACAGTTATAAAATAAAATAATTTATTTATTTGTTACAATAATTAATTAATTATTATTACAATTAAATTACATAACATTAATGTGATGCATAACCAGATTAAAAAGTTATATAAAGGGAAGTGTAAGCCTAATTTTTATATACAGCAATGAGGAAATTTTTATGCAATCGTAAATATAATTAAATCATTTGGGTTAGCAACATTTGCTTAAAAAGTTATCATCACGTGTATATAATGCTTAAAATAACCGGATTTGGGAACTTTTGCGTAATCTGGTCATTTTTTTATTATAGAAGTTAGCTAGATAACTTGCTTAAAACAGATAGAATAATAATCTTTATTCACTCATTGGTCGAAAATGACGTACAGTTTTAGTATGTCATAAACATATTATGTTATCGCTGTAAAATCCTTGTTAAATGATCTTCAAAACCGAGTAATAAGAGTGAAAAATTTCGTGCTTACACATATAATTATATTATCGTCTGTAAAATCTTTTATACTATTACTACAGTTATTGTTAGAGTAAATACTATAGTTGCGTGTTTGCATCAGATTAAAATGACATTTTTAATTCCGATTCAAGCATTTGATAAAGTCATACTTCAAAATAATATCATCGACTTACAAATTGCTGCTTTAAAATTTTCCCTCAAAATTTTTATATAGAAAAACCACTTTAAGGTTACAGAAAATTATACAATGAAAAGCGTAAAACGAAACGAAAATTAAAGAGACAAATAAAATAACGGCTAGAAACACAGTTTTATTTAACAAAAACAAAATTCTGTCACCCTTATAATTATTGGGTAACATTCCAACAACAATAAACTAACATTAAAATTAGGTAAGAAAAAAAAAAAAAGAAAAGAAAAAGAAATACATTAATGAAGATAAAATTTATAAGACAGTAAAAACCTGAAGGTTAAAATGGTCAATATTTTCTAAATTTATTGTTTTCCTACAATATGAAGTTAGTTATATCCATTACCATTTTCTTACATTGTTGTGTTCGTTACTGTTGTTTGTTAGATTTTCCGTAATTTATTTTAGGGATAAAACAAAGAACAAATGAATTTGAAAATCATTCGATTATTAATAATTTGAATGTTTTGTGTTTTGATTACAACAAACCTGCTACGATTATTTCGATTAGTACAGAAACCTCAATCACGCTGATATTATGACAATTATATTTCAATAGTTTCTTGTTATTCGGTTTTTAAATTTCTGGCATTTAAATAAACCTCGTGCCTCGAGTAATCACCTGTTGCAAATAAATCGGCAACGTCATGCTGTTGTCATTAGTTATTTCCCAAGGCGGTGATAATTCGAAATAATTTTTTGTCAAAATTTCGAAAGCAAGTCGATTGATAATAGCACGGGGCCGTGGGCTATTATCAATGCCACTTGCTTGAAGAATTTTCCTAAAAATTATGAGAATTTATCATCGGTCGAGGGGAATTCGGTAAGAAATTTTTGATACTAATTTTTGATTTCGTTATATTTTTTTTATAAAAATAATTTTCATAGTGAAGAGTTTTCTAACCGAAAAAAAATTACGTAAAAAAAATTTAATAAAAAAAACAAATTAAAAATTATTTTTCATTTTATTATTTTTAAATTTTTTTTTGATAGTCTCCCTACAGGTAAATTATTTGATAGTCTCCCTACAGGTAAATTATTTGATAGTCTACCTATCTCCGTATTATTAGTATAATTGAAATGTGATTGGTAAAATTAAATGTTGTCATTACATTTTATAGCAGTGGTTCTTAACCTTTTAGCAGTCACGCCGCCTTAAAATGTTTTATTAATGATTATTTTATACGCTATAAGGTGATGTAAAATTCATTAATATATATTTTAAAACAATGAAATTATTGACATATTATTATAACAATAGTTAATTGATAATTTGTAATTACAAATATCAAAAGCAGAGTCTTACCTAATCGTATTCGCAAATCCATTTTACTGTATTCAGATTTACCAAGGTGTCAAAGAGGTCAAGGTTCCACTACGTCGACTGCAATATTATGTCTACTCTACTACCTTGACGTCAGAGGAAGAAGACCAAAATGCCCTTTACCGACAACAAATAACAAAACTTGAGCATAAGCCTAAACGAAAAATAGTTAAAAAGAAGTATCTACTTTTACGGGTTAAATGAAACCGTGGATAGGCGAGGCGTTAGACTGGCTGACCAAGGCTTTTAAGTCCCGAATTTCAATCCTGGTCAGAGCAAAAATCGTTTTTCAAACTTTCTTGAAAATCTTTCAAAAAAGCATTACAAAATTTTCAATACAAATTCAACAAATTTTAAAAGGAATGTGGGCTATTTTTAAAAAACCTGAAAATTTGGTATGTTATTTATATTTTTAATAGAAAAAAACTGAATTTAGAATTTTTAATTTCATTGCTCGGGAATGGAGCTATGCGGGGTCTCAATTTTGGACAGTTTTTAATGGCTTTTGGAATGACGTCGGTGTTTTACTAATAACTCTAACAAATTTCATTGAATTGATATGCATTTTTGAAAGTTAGTCTACAAATAGTTGGTGTATTGGAAAATGTTAGCTTACAATTAATAACTTATCTCATTTCCGATGTGTAGCGCGCTGGCACTCTTCTACTGAAAAGTTCGTGTATGTAGTATATCAAAATTGCACTTTGTTTTTACTTTTTTCACAACTTTTACTGATAATACATGGGAATAATATCCTGAAGAAAAACATTTAGATTCTAAACAGATTTTTTCTACGATTTTTTATTGAAAAATTTGATATGATTAGTATAGACGCAAGGAAAAAATTAAATTCAGATTGCTTTTGGTTCTGAAATGGCGTTATAAAATTTTTATCATATTTAAAGGTTTTTTGGTATATGATGTTTCACTAATAGTATAGGATCCGAGTATAGAACGACCTTCACCGAACTGGTTAATGGATGAAAAGTATTTTATATTAAATTAAATATGTTAATAAATATATTGCAAGTGGGTTGTCTAAAAAATTTCGGTCCAGAATATGATTAATTAAAAATTTAAAAATTAATTTTTTTTTAAATATTTCACCGTTTCGGTTAATAGACAAATGACATACCAATCAAAAGTATGAAGCCTTTAGAATATGCAAACGATAGGTTGTCTATTTTTTTCCCGTCATAACTTAGGGTTGCCAGGTATAAAAAGGCAGATCGAAATTAGTAATTTGCACCGGTCTGGTTAATGAATAAACTTTATGTCAAAATAAAGATTATTTTATTACAAACACGGTGATGTAGGGTTGTCTGCAAAAAATCAGTCCTGAATTAGGGTTGTCGAGTTTTAAAAAGTGCAATATTCCTACGAGTGAATACGTGCGACAGAGAGGTTCGCGGGACTTTTTGTCTGTGAAAATAAAAAGGATAGCGATACACTCGTAAATGCTGCGCATTATTTTGGAACAGCTTGCCACAACATTCAGAATTGAATTGAAAACTATTAACCAGTTTAATGCACAGAAACATTGTCTTTCGTTTCGTTCTTTATACATTCAAATAACATCTAGAATTATTATATACAGTTAACGTATATTGTATACTTTAGTATGTATAACTTATTTACATTTCAAATATGAATTAAATAAATTTAGAATACAAGAAAAAAATTTAGTTTCATTTTTATCACAAATCTTATTGAATTGCTAAGGTTTTTGAACTTTATACGAAATATAATAATATTATATTACACCGGCAATCTCATAAAAATATATGAAAACTGAAATATTGCCGGAACAAATTTATAACAAACAAACTACACTTGGAAATCTCTTATACTTTGAATCACAGAAAAATTCTAAAGAAACCTCAATTGAGCAACAAATACAAACAATTTAACTAAAAACAAATCAAAAATTATATAAATTAAAATAAAAAAATAGCTTACATTAATTTATTTCTTCAATGTTGTCTTCTTCATGTTTTATTTCACATCTTCGTTTATCTTGATGGTTAATTAAAGGTTTTATTATATCAATACATAATGAAGTCACTACACGAAAATTTCATAAACGGACTTGTTTAATTTTTACAAATAGAATTAGACAATTTTGTGTTTAGCATCTCGTACGGTAACAACATTATGAACTTCTTCAATAAATTTTTGTTTTTCGTCATCATCAAATTTCATGTACCATTTGGCGAGACGTGTTTTCCTCCATAAAATTATAAATTTATTTTCAAAACTGATAACATAACACTTGCTTAACAAATGAATTTTATTTCTTCAATGTAAAACATATTTCGTTTACATATTTTAATAGATGCAATTGAGCTTTGCACATTTTATTAAATTCACAACCATAAAAAAAACTTTACACCATTAACACAACAATTGAAATGAAAAGCAAATTTATTTTCTTTTTAGTTTTAAAACAATATTTTAAAAATAATTAACAATATTAAAACTACTCAGTCATTACTGAGTTTTAATTTTATTTCAATTTCCATAATTTACTGGTCGTAAATTTATACTAACTAACACGATCCAAACAATTTGATCGTATATCATATTATCCTCGATCTTCTGTTTCATTTTCCATCATTTATCAAAAATTGTATTTTTATTTACTTGAATTTATTTAAATCATCAAAAAAAAAATGTATAGTAGTAACCATAAATGTCTATGTTTAGTACAATTGGAGAAAATTAATAAATTTATTATTGAATTTAAAAACTATTATTTTCAGAGTAAAAATTGGAAATAGTCCGTCGTTACAGAATTTGACTGAAAAACTCATCTCAAACTGGCACTTTTATTTGTCATTTTTTTACATTCTTTAATGAAAATACATGCAACTATCAAATTCTGAATAAAACCTAATTATTATAATTATATTTTGAGATATAAGCTTTTCAGTGGAGCAGTAAAAATCTATTAAATTATAAATTTTAAACTGATCCTTTTCCATAAAAAAACTATTTTTAGACTCACTTGTATATCAATTTAACGAAATTTGTGAGAGTTATTATAGCAAAATCCCAATACTTTATTGAAAAACCGTGAAAAATGGCAAAAAATTAGCTGCATATCATCTCAGTTTCATAACAATAAAATAATATTCAATTCATATAATAAAATAATAAAATATTCTTCAACGCCACTAACATACAAAAGAATAGCCCTCGTGTGAAAACAGTGAAAATGATAGTTCCACGGGTTATGTAATCATACCATGGCACTGAAAACATTGGCAGTGCTTCCTAAATCAAAACTTACATAAATTTTATTTTATCTGTAATCTAAATAAATAAGATTTCGATACCACAATGTTTTATTTGTGACGTATAGTCCCTGAAATAAATGTCTAATACGGTAAAAGTTAAAACAGTGTTTAGTAACAAAACATCAAAAATATAAAAACAAACCATACGAATTTTATAAAGAAAAAGAACGAACTGAAAAATCGGCGGACTGGGAATTTTGAACAAACTTAGATAAAGTGGTGAAAGGGAGTGTCCATATACCTTAAGATTTTTTCTGCATCCTAACTGCGATTTTCTGCCTTCGCATGTGTTACATAGATTCGAAATACAATGATCCGAAAGTGATAAGCAGAACGTCAGAAGTTAAAATATTTGTTGAAAAATATTCAAACTAAAGTACACTTTTGTTCACCTATAGATTTATAAAATAATTTTGGTTTAAAAAAATTATTTAAAATTTAAACTAAAAAAAATTCTAGAAATAGTTACACAACCCTGCAACTGCTTTTCGCGGTCCCCTTGCTAAGACTCCCTGTTTTAGAGAATTTCATTGGGTTAAATTGAAATAAAAATAAAGGAAACATTTTCAGTTGCAATTTCCCAAGGGCGGTGATAATTCGTAATACTTGTTTGCCAAAAATTTCGAAAGCAAGTTTATACCACAGAATTTATCAACGATCGAGGGGAATTCGTTTAGAAAATTTTTTGCCATTTTTCATTTCTTTATATATTTTTTATGAATTATACATTAGCTACTGCGATATCAGTTAATTATTTCAAAATTAGGCTGATAATTTTTAATATCCCAGTAGGCCACATGTATAACTATTTGTTATTAGTATAATTCAAATGTCATTGGTGAAATTGAATGATGTCATTACATTTTAGAGAATTTCATTGGTTTAAATTAAAATAAAACTAAGGAAAAAAAATTTTCAGTAGTAATTTTCCAAGGGCGGTGATCGAAATAATTGTTTAACATAATTTCGAAAGTATTAGTTATTGGTAGGATAGCGAAAAGACGAATTTCGATGTCCACGTTGTGCTATCTGGGTATCGCTGACAGAATTAGGTTGGTTTATCGGAGACTGACAGTGACTGACACTGTTTAGTCAATGATGCTCCATCACGGCGGGTCAATGGTGCCTTAAAACCAATGCGACGCAAGCGTCTGTTTTCCATGTTAGTTGCGGCTGGGAGCGGGGGTCTCTATGTCTTGGATAAAGCGGCTCGCTATATAAAAGTATAAACAGGTTTTTGTGAGAACCCTAAAAACGGACTCATTCATGAAAATTCGGGTTGAGCTTGAGGTTAATACCCCCATCTCGAAAAAAGGCTTTCGCTAAAATGGAACCAGATGATGAATAACAGACCAAGAAACACAAATAAAATTTTACGGACGTGTAAAAAGACCAGACTACTAAATCGGGACGTGGAAGGTTCTTCCAGTCTGAGCGCCCCTGATGCTCTTAAGGGTCTAGAAGCAGAGGCTGAAAGGTATAGAATTGATGTCAAAACTAGATTTGGATATTCACTATCTATACTGTAATGGTTACCCTTCTGTTAGAACATTTGATTTTGTCTGCCTTGTGGGTGCAGTCTTAACTAGTCGTTCAAAATTAAATTTTCTCAGATGTTCCCTAAAAAATTATTATTGGTGAAAAAAACACGACAGTGTGTTTTTTTTAAATGAAAAGAACACATGCCGAAAAATCATTGAAGTTGATTTTTGATGAAATCGTAGATTTCTTAAATATCTCATGAAATATGCAGATTCAAAAGCTTGAACATTTATATAGAAAATTTAATGCTCTACAACAATAAAGGTCCTGGTCATTTTTCGGCTAAAACTTATATTGCTGATGATATTTTGAAAAAAGTTAATTAACGGACAATCTAAAGTGAACGCATTCCCATACAACAAGCTGTAATGAAATTCATCCCGGTCAATGAAAGGATCTGCTACCTATACGGGTTCGTGGAACATATAAAAATATATCTCTTCTTACCGTGCATACGCTCTTCCATTTTATATGAATGTGCATCTGTTCTCATTATCGATTAAACAGTGTAAGAATGTCTCATTTCACGTCAAGGTAAAGAAAAAATCATGATTACGTTCTGCTTGACATCAAATAATAAACTTAATTTCTCATGGTATAAAAATAAATTTTTACAAAATGAAAAAACATATTGAAAAAAATTATATAAAGTTAATTACTTAAAGTTGACATACAGTTAAATAAAAAAATTGTTTTGATGACATCTTCAGATCAATCACTATTGAAAAAAAATTAGATTTGCAGTCGTATAAAGTATTCAGATGATTTTAAACCGCCTTGAAAATATTAACTCCTGAAGACCGAGTTTAGAGTATTTCCTTAGTATGTTTCAAAAAGAGTCAGTATAAATCACAGCGTTTTGCAAACAAATTATCTTTCCTTTCAGGGTCAGTGACAATCAAATTACCGTCAATATAATGCAAATATTTTTGTTCGGTTTCATTATAGAAAAGGGAACGAATTTATTAATTCCGAATTGAATAGTTTCTAGAGTTTGTATTCACGGGATATTTTGCTTGACAAATCTTGGGATCCTGGGATTCGGGCACTTTAGATTTTAGTAAATAAATTTTGATAACTGCTGTAATTAGTAATATTTAATAGTGGTCAATTTCCAGTACTACCATTACTGACACTCGTAATATCTCGGGTTTACAGTATACAATAGCGAAAAAAAGCTCAAATCTATAGCTCAGGTATCTCAGGTAAGGTAGTCCCGCGTCTATGATCAAAGCACTACTCTAAAAATATTCATTTCCATGCAGGGGCGCACACAAGGGGGGGTTTTCGTGTCCGGACCCCCCTCTAACCGATAATTTTTCAGTTATTTTTTGTAAAATTAGAAATTGTTTAGTGTTAACCATAAGAAATTATAGATTAACATCTCTGAATATCGGAATATACAATGCTAATTAGGGAACTAAGGTTACTCACTAAGCATACTTACTCCCTATTGATTGATTTTCTTTGAGGTTTTTTTGAACCCTAATTTTAAATATTTGAGGAATACGATTTTCAAGAAAGACCCACGTCAGTAAGGCATTCCAGAGATGAGATTCTAAGAGATTATGTTAAAAAAATCTCTTTGAAAAGCGTCATATTGTCACTCAAACCTTAAAAAGATGGGTTGCTATTGATACTCTGGAGAAATGTGCGAATTATACAGGCTCAGGTAAAATCGATTTGATCTTGGCAGACGCACGTTCATGCATAGTATATTTGTGTACCTTCAAATCAGCAACATACAAGGAATCAAGCTCATTAGTAAGATTTGAATTGCTGAGCAGCAATGAAAGTCTCCCCATGGTTTTCAACCAACGTGTTCCAGATATGTGTTTCAAAGAAAGTAATTCTGCCGTCGCTCTTCCTTTGTGGAAGCCGTATTGTTTTTCACTAAGTATTTTTGGCGACTTAAGAAGCTCATAATATTAAAATTAATGGATTTCTCAAATATTTTAGCAACAACCGACAAGATTGATATGGGTTTGTAATTTGTTGGACTCGTGTTAGCATCGTTTTTGAAATTGGCTGTAACTAACCATTTTTTTAAATAGCATTTTTTTTAAATTTTATTGTTTCTTCACATTTACTCGAAACCTAAAGATCAGCCTTCAGAACAATCAATCGGAATAAATCTTCGCATACCCGCGTGTATTATTTCTAAAAAATTAGAAGCAGAAATGTGTGAATTAAACATATCTCTAAACCTCTTCCAATCTCAAACCCAAATAAGACTAGGATTAGATTTCAACTGTTTTTTAACTTAAATTTAAACGTGTGGAAATCAAATTACAATCTAGCCTCCTAAAGATTCTGATACTTTAAATTGTACCAACGAAAGATCATTTATCAAAAACAAATAAAGCAATTCACTATTTTGACCAGGCATCTCAGGAATGTCAGCTTTGGTAGGTTGTTTGGGCATTATATCCGAGTGAAAATAAATTTAAAAATAAGATAATAATGTAATAATATTGAAAATATATTTGAGAAAAACACTAATTTTTGATATTTATAATATTTTTATTTGCCTATATCGATTTCGAGAGCTAAGCTTTCATTGTCAAGGCTGGATCTTAAAGCGGCAAAACTTTCTACCATGTCCATTTTTGACAAAAGTTGTTACAGTGCCATTAATTCTTTAAAATCTGTACCAAATCTTTTTTTTCCTATAAATGACGGTGATTTAATCGTCACTGGCCCAGCAAGAAAAACCACATTGCTCGCGGAACGCTTTGCTTTGAACTCGACTGTTCTAGAAACTCCTAAAGAAAAACCACAAATCCAGTCATCAGGAGTTAATAT
>OY856188.1:254749631-254761931 GCA_963693315.1 Diogma glabrata | reverse complement strand
GAAATACACAAGAAAATAAGAACAATAGTAGGAAGTTTTCGTGCAATAGGAGATAACATGGGAGCCGGATAGGAGATAACATAGTATCGGGAAATAATGTCTTCCAGTTCGTAGGACATGTTACCAACTAACTTGATAACTTTGACCTTCACGAATTTGGGAGCCAATATGGCAGACAGCTTCTTGCCGACGTCGCTCATAACGAAGTTTTGATGGAAAACGATGTACCGGTGACAAAAGCACATAAATTGTAGCGAGCCGCGTTTAACACAAAGGCCTCAGCTGTCTGCTCTTCAATTCGAGAGCGAATCTTGGATAATTGATCTGAACGATCAAGGGTTGCTCCACTTTAGTCCAGATAATTCAAGCGCCAGCGCAAAGAGTACTACGCATGTTGAGATATCATGGGTAGACCAAAGGGGGCATAATAGGGAGAACATCCTAAAGTTTGATGCAAGGAACATCAAAGAGCAAAAGAAATTTCGCTAAGATGCACGTTTTACCGAGTATGATCTTCAATCATGTACGCATTGCTCGGTGGTATGTTTCCACAGATGAAAAAGAAACCGGAACTTAGTGAGCTGGTCTAAGTAAGGCAATCAAAATTGCTATATGACCGGACTTAGTTCGAAGGTAAGGACCGATTATATAAATGCGGAGCATGGTGTTAGGACCTTTGACATTCTTACAGACGTCACATTGAGAAACATAGACTTTAATTTGTTGGCCTCCGGCGCCAAAAATAAAATCGACCATTATCTTATAGTTGCCTAACTGTTTAACCGGAAGTGGGAAACTGTAAGTACGCGGTACGCGGAAATATTAGAAGCTGTACCTTATAGATGAAAAACGTGATCTACGCAGGTGAAAAAGTCGAAATTTGAACTTGACCATTTTTGATTTTCCTGAAACTTGGCATATAAGTAGTATAGACAAAATAAAAAATACTGCTTATTTTAAAATTTTTTTAAAGTGCATAGTTTGAGCACAGGGGCACCCCAACATGCATGAAAAATGAAAATTCTGCCAATCCGATGTAACTTTGAAATTAAATTGCTCAAGAACGGCTATACCGATTTCATCAAACTTTTTTTTGTTTGATAGATGATTAGTTAGTCCTTTGAAAAAAAATTAATTTATTGTTTTTACAATTAAGTTTTAAATAAAAATATTAAAAAACTTTTTTAAAGATGGCGCGAGGATCGAAGATCAATTGGAATTAAATAATTTTTTTTTTGAAAATAGTTCTATTCTTACTCTAAAATATGTCAAATCAACTCAGAGGCGTTAATTTTTGTTCATGAGATATTTAATTTTAAAGATTTTTGGTACGACTGAAATTCGAATTTTTCTTCATTTTTTCAAACAACTTCCATTAACAAAAAATTTTAAAATCAATTAAATTTTAACTTTTTTTTTTTTAAATATAGCTCTTTACTTTAAAATATATCAAATTTACAAAGAGGCGTTAATTCGTGTTCTTCAGATATTTAATTTTAAAGATTTTTAGTCCGATTAAAATTCTAATTGTTCATTATTTTCTCGAACTTCAGTGGTTAAAATTTTTTGATGATATAAATTGTTCGAAAAAATAATCCGGGGGTGGTGGAAACTTATTTTAGAACACAAAGGTAACCTTGTCCAACATAAATTTATCTGCTATTTTCGAGTCCGACAGCCTAAACATGCCAAAATGTCAATTGTCGGACTCGAAAATAGCAAACACATTTTGGTCGGACAAGGTTGCCCTCGTATTCTAAAAGAAATTTCCTCCCCTTATGGTTAAAAAAAATTGTGGTACACTTACCGAACAAAACAGCGGCCGAATCGAGGCAGATGTTAGAACAAAAGTATTCGGACTCGTCAAGCATAGGCGCCTCACGAAGTATAAAATATTTGGTAATCATCACATGAAAGGGAATTAAAATTTTTAATTCTATAATATTCAAAAGTTGTGCTGGGTTGTGCTGAGATTGTGCTACAATCTGCCGCTTTGCAAATCTCTTTATCCCCAATAGACGAAATTTAGCAGACTAAGTAAAAGCAAAAAAAAAGTTCTGTATAGTTAGCGTGATACTGTTATGCTGCAATTTTTGTATTTCAAAGCTCATTGTTATTCGCTAGAAAGATGACTTTAAATTTTCAGGGGTATAAAATTATTTCTTGAACCAAAATTAGTACTGGATTGTGCTGGTGTGCTGCAATGTATCCCTATCATAATTGCAAAATAAAAAGTCGGGTCAAGTGCGAATATAACTCGCTCGCCGAGGGTTCCGTGTATATAATAATATGAAAAAACAGTTTTTGCTAATATAGTTTTACGTTGGGTTGACTTTTACCTCCAGTTTCTAAATCATCTATATTGGAGAAGATATTATCAATTATTGTAGCTTCAATTGTTGTTTTTCATGCATTTTTAAAACTAAAGTTTTTGTAATTACCAAACAGCTACTGTAAACTGTTAAAAGTTTGACCTATAAAAAATTACAATTTCTCGAAATCATGATTTAATAGAATGCGTATACCGATAACAAACGGTTACAACTTGGACCATGAAGAAATAAATAAACGGCAATGGTCATTCCGAATAATGTTTTTTACGCCGAGTTTATCTGACTAGCCATATTCTATTTAAGACTATTTCAGAACCTTAATATTATAAAATATTTTCTAAATTTCGTTAGATTTAATTAGTTTGCTGCAAAGTAACAAAATTGATCTTCATCAAAGAATTCAAAATTCTACATGAATAGTTCTTCACAAAAACATGATTCAAATCGAAAATGGTGACTTTGAAAACTACGGAAATAGTAAATTATGATGCAAAATTTTGGATACGGAAAAGATTTTTGACGTATATGGAGTTTCACTCACATTAAGTTCAAAATAGCTTACGTCCGTGCGTCATATACTATTTTTTATTCGCCGCTAGCAAAATATTTAAAAAATATTGTTTATTCTAAATCAAAGTTATAATTTTGCATAAATTTTGAAATAAAAGTATGTTAAACCAGTAGGCTTTGACCAATATATTTGTCATTTCATTTCAAACAAATCGAATAACTATGACGACAAAAAATAACAAATATTTTAATTTCATTAAGAAATTTGGAATCGAAAGGTTGCTGTGATAAAAATTTCTGTTTTTTATAGAATTTAAACAAAAACAAATGTTGAAATGAAATGAAATAACCTTTCATATGACAGTGACACCCCACTTGTCAAGCTCAAAAATAATTTTTTCTCTCTACCCCTTCTAAGGAACATTTGAAATAATAAGATAATAAGCTCACCGCTATAATTTTCGTTCAATCTTTACAAGATTATACATATAAACGTGAATTTTTTCAATTTTTCGCTTCTGTTCGAAGATAAATGGGGGGGACAGAAACAAATTTTAACTTTTTCAAAATAAGTCGAAAACCGTGTCCTCGAAAATTACAAAAAAATTATTTTGAACTACAAGAAAAATCACCTCTCATATGACACCCTACTTGTCAAGGTCAAAAATATTTTTTTCAAAATTTCTACTATCAACCCCCGCCTACAACCCTGATTTTTTTAAAAAAAATTTCTTTTATATTGTTCGAAGATAAGTGGGGGGGGAGGGGGGGGGGGGGAACGCAACTAAAATTTCACTTTTTCGAAAATTACAAAAAAAACTGTTTTAGACTAGGAACAAAAATAACCTTGCATATTACACCCCACTTGACATGACCAAAAATATATTTTTTTTCGTAATTTTTACTTCCAACCCCTCCAATAAACATTTGACCAATACCAAAACCTTCGTAATCATAGCCATACCAATTCACGCCATTTGCAATAAACAATGAACATTGCCATATGCAAAAAATTGGATTAGTGTTTTTGATTAAATTTTTTTGAATTTTTTTTATTTGGAGTTTTAGTTTTCCAAATGGCGTTATGGGCGTTTTGGTGATTTTTTGAATTTTTTTTATATCGAGTTTTATTTTCAAAATGGCGCTACAAGTTCACGATTTTTTTCTGCTAAAAAATGAGTTAGTCTTCTATATCAAGGGTTTTTCCAAAACAAAAAAACAGTTTTTTTTTATGCAAAATTCCTACAACCTTGAATTTTTTCAATTTTTTAATTTTGTAATGTTTGAAGTTAAGGTGGGGGACAAAAAAATACACACGGGGGTAAGGCATTATTATTTTTTTAATTGAATGCATAATATTTTAAGAATATTCTGTCAAAATTTCAAATCGATTGGACCAAAATTGACGAAGCTACGAGTATTTTTAAATTTGCTTATGAACGTTTTATACCAGATTTTTTATTGTTCAAAACTTTAAAGCATTTTCTCCACAATTCTCGTTTTCAAAGTCGGTGCCATTCATAACTTCAATAATACTGCACCGATCCTTTTTATATTTTGAACACTATTTCTGTACATAATTTACGAGTTAATGCTGGAAAGTTTTTGCTGTTAATAATTTTTGTTTTACAATAACAAATTAGCCAATTGTTTTCGCAAAAAATCGCATTTTTCCCTTCAAAGTGTTCCAAAAAAGTGAAAAATTGAAATTTCGAAAAACCCTCCCAGCGTTACCAGGGGAAAATTATTATCTAACGAATGAACTTTGATTGTTTGTTTGTGGATGATCCAGCACCAAGTTATTAAGGGCACTGTAATTCTACTTTTTTCCGAGACACGTCCGAATAATTGCTGCCATTGCCGTGTTTTTTAATATTTCTTCCTGAAAATTTTATACAATATTCTTCAAATTTCATGCTTTAATGTACTATTGGTTTTAATAAAGAGATTTTAACTGTGTCGTCACAAAAAATTCAAAAAACATCCCTTTTTTCGTAGGAATTAAACTTACCCCCCTAGCGTTAACTCGCCGCCCCCTCCCCCCCCCCCCCCCCCCCCCTAAAAAAAACTTCTGTTTTACTATCACCATATCAATTTCCATAAAATATAGATAAAAACAAACGTTCATAATTTTTTTGTTGTCAGTACGCGTGGACAAATACATTATATAACTGTAAAAAATTTCAAGTTGATAGCACTTGTAGTTTGTGAGGAAATCGATTCTGTAGAAATTCGGAGAGACACTGAAGTCTCACCAAGCAAGAGGGTAGCGTTTTTAGTTTTTCAAAGTACGGAACCTTAAAAATGTGTGCTACAATTTGTGTTTCTTTACATATCTCGTTATCTTCGAAATACATAATTTGTTGGACTAATTAAATTTTTGGGGTGAAAGTTAGCTGCCACTGTTTTGTGAAAACAACTTAAAAAAAAGCAATAATTTGCAGCGCTGATGAATGTTCTGACACCACTACCACCACCACTGATTTAAAAATATAGTTAGATTGTATTCACTAAAAAATTTTGAGAAGGGAATGTAAGGGGTTGAGTTGAGATCGCCAGGTTCAAATCCAACTACTCTACCACTTAGTTACAGTACAGTAGTACCTCGCTTAACGAGAATAATTCGTTCCAGAATCTGGGTCGCAAAGCGAAATATTCGTTAAGCGAACAAATTTTTCCTGTATTCACATATTTTTTATGTTTACGTTAATTTTTTTTAAAATCCACTGTGTTTCAGATCGTTGTGCGAATAACTTTTTATAATTTATATTGCTCGTTACGCGTTACTTTTTCAGCGGGGTTTTACTGTAGTTTGCTTAGAACTCGGCGATCTTGGAGTCCATCCCTATCCCAGTTAAAGTGTTATTCATTAAATGCAATAATAATTCTCAACATCTCAGTTTTCTAATTAACCAAAAATTAGCCAATATTTCTGATAAATTGGCAAAACAGTCTATATGCTGATTAACATTATAAATAATTGAGATTGCTTAAGAGCAATTAAGCTCAAGAAAGTAATTGAATTTTTTCAATTCAAAGGTATGGTTGAAAAGTGCTCAGAAAAAAACTGCTTTTTTCATTTAATGTGTTTCGGTTAAATTCGAACCTTCTGACCGTACCACGTTCATATACTTTGGCAGTAGCTATATCAATTTCGCCACTGTTACATTATAAATCATCATCAATAAAATTCAGTTTTCAAGTGAAACTCAACCCGAAAACAGATTGTAATGCTTAAATTGATAGAATTAAGAGACACTTGAAAGAAAGCCTACGTTTCTATATGGAGCAAGAAGAGCAACAAAAATATTGGTGGCATGTGTCTTATGTCTCATACGTACCACGAGTTTCTCATACCACAGGTGTTCCAGAACACATTTTTCATAGATCAAAGGTGTCACAGTGACATGTGACACCTGCAACCTGCGGCATTTGTGACATCTATGACACCTGTGACAGTCAAAGACGTCACAGATCACATTAATAAAAGTTTGGTAAATAGTTTGTATCTTTTTGGGTGCTTTAACCGAAATACCTCCCCCGCTAGTGAGTACAACTGCTCAGACTTTTCATTTTGTTTATCGTTGAAACACTTCAATCATCATTTATAAAGTAATTTTAAAAGAAATCAACTAAAGGTTTATCATGGAGTAAAGTGACAGGGTTTTGATTTGTTTATTTTTGCACAGAATAAAGTAATTTTAAAAGAAATTAACTAAAGGTTTATCATGGAGTAAAGTGACAGGGTTTTGATTTGTTTATTTTCGCACAGAATGCTAACACCTAATCGGATGGAATCAAAGTACTCTTTACTCTATTGTTTTAAACTTCCATTGTAGTCAGATATCAGCTTGATTTCCCTTAATATAAAACGTTTGAATAATGTGAAGATCCGAATCCAGCCACACACATCACTACTCGTACATTTTTCTTCAACAATAAAATTTTATTCGACGAAAATGACATTAAAAATAATTACAACCTTAAAATATCTAAATTTTATTATTTAATCAGTTAATCTCCTTTTAATATAGGCAAGGCAAAATTGATAGGTATAGGCAAAATTGATATGATATTTTCATGTCGATAAATTTCATTCCATTGCCTGCTTTTTACACGTGTCGTACATTTTAGTCACAACTAAATTGAAAACTCAAAGTAGAAAATAAATAAAACTATAAACAAAAGGGAAACATATAAATATGCAATTTTCTTTTTTTTTCAGTTTATTTTTAAAATATTCAAACTATTAATTAGTGTTTTATATTTAACTGTAGTAACTAGTCAGTTATTAAGAGTTTTGACAAAATAAAAATATAATAGATAAAATATCACATTAAAATCAACAAACATATAGTTTTATGTTTTTTTTTTCTATATATAAATATATATTAGTCAATAAAAAAAACAAAATAAAAAATAATATAATTAAAGTGATTAATTAAATAATATTTTGTTAAGTTTTATATAAACAAAAAAAAATAGTGTTTCTATAATCTCTGTGATTTAATAGTTAATTAAAAATTATTTTTATTATATTTGTGATTTTTTTTATTGTTTATAATTTATAAATAAATTGAATGAGAGATATTGTTTTGTTGAAAATAACACAATATAGTCAACAGTTTTGTATTGAAAGTTTTTTGCTGTGTAATAATCATAAAAAATAAAATTAACTTTTAATTAAAAATCAATAAAATTGAAATAAAAAAAAATTGGTAATTAGTAGTTGATCGGAAAAAATATAAAGAAATAAGTGATTTAAGTGTGTTAGTAGGAAAAATCATATAAATAAGTTAATCATGTTTCGTGCGTATGGTTCAATGCCGGGTGGTGTTATGGAACAATCACCGGTTATTCAGAATCCGTTTGAAAGTGTTCCGTGGTCGATAAATCCAATTGGACCACCACCTGTGGTTCCAATTAATAATGTTGGTGGAAATTTTAGGAGAGAAAATAGTCATGTGAATCATAATAACAACAATATTTTCAAAGGGGAAAACATAAAAGGTAACATTTTTTTGTTTTGTTTATTAAAGCCGTTTTTTAAGTAAATTCTAATCGTTTTACAAAAACCAATGATGTTGTGCCATTGTTGTATAATTCAAACACAAAAACGAATCCTAGTTGGTGGCTGTTAGAGATTTTTTTTACTTGACCAACAAATTTAATCCGATTACATCACAGCTTTCTAAGAGTTGTGCAATTTCATGATTGCATAATATATCATTCGTCGAAAATATAACCAAATCTTTTTTAAGGATCATTTGAAAATTTCCCTAAAAAAGAGAATATTTTTGTACGTGCTTTTGTAAGGGGTTGCGGTGCTCTGAAATACGGCCAAATACTGGCACATTAATGATTAACAGCTCTTGGTTATTTTTACTGGGTGGAACTGGAACCATAAATCGCCCGATCTACGGTTGATAGAAATAACCCGATAAATTGTTTCTTTTTTGGTTAACATTTGGTATATCGTTGGTAAATATCAAATCATTTTGATGATATTTTGAAAAAGCAAAATTATGTTGATGGCCCAGTTATGGTTACAGTTTTTTTTAGTCCATCTAATCCGTTTGGATTTATTGAATTTGATTACCTCGCAGCCCCCAAGAAGCTGCCTGACTTTATGATTCATTCGAATTCTATAATGATTTTCAGCAACTTTACATGGAACATAAATTGTTCGTATGACGTTCCTCTTGAATGTTGATAGAATTCTACAATTGGTTGAAGTCGGGGTTCAGTTTTCACTGTTTTCAGTTTAGTTTTGCCGGTGTTGATGCATAGTCGGAGTAGTTTAGCAATTCTTTTGAACTGTGAGAGACTATCCTTAATATCGCTTGGTCTACGTCCAAGAAGCGCAATATCATCTGTTTAGCCAAGAATTTGACTAGATTTGTTAAATATTCAGTTTTGTGTCTCAATTTGGCTTTTTTTTATCGCGTACTCAAGCGCCAAATTAAATTGTTCAAGCGCAAGTGCATCATCCTATTAAAAGGGTGAGAAGCTAACCCATCCATTACTTTCAACAATTTGATGCCGATGTTGTGAGTTTACAAAGAGTTTACAATAGTTCTCTTAGATACCGAGGCATATTAGCGCGAAAAAATGTTTGCTTGAAATCAATGTAGAGATAGTGAAGGCTTATTTTATATTCCTAGTATTTTTCCAGAATCATCCTTAGGGTAAAACATTGATCTGTAGTTGAACGGTTGGGAACGGTGGAAACCACACCGGTAGTCACCGATGATAGATTTGGCGAAAGGGATCAGTCGAGCAAGTACGACATTAGTTTGTATTTTATACGTAGTGCTAAGCAGTGCAATTCCACGATAATTCATACACTTTAGTCGGTCACCTTACTTGTGTAGCGGAACAAAGATAGCTATTTTACATGCATCAGATAGTTCTTCTTGTTCCCAAATTGCCAGAATCAGGTCGTATATAAGTGTGACAAGAGCTGCTCCTCCATTTTTAAACTGGTCTGTGGGAATTCCATCGATACCTGGTGATTTACCATTTTTCGTTTTTTTTATGGCTGCTTTAACTTCTTCCAGTGTTAAATAAGGGACAAAAATTTCCCCACTTGATAGAGATATTGCTCGAATAGGATGAATTTTATTCGTCTTACTCAGAGCATCTTGAAAGTGGAGTCGCCATACTGCTAACACATCACATATCATTTATTAATTTGTTCACGTAAGTCCTTTGTTTCTATTTTTTTATGGCTGTGAATCTTGGTGGGTAGAAATCTTCTGTCTGTTACCGCGCATTGACAGAGCGCTCTTTTAAATGTTCACTAGCCTGATGCTAGTAGATGTTTTCGGTACAGTTCTTCAGGTTTTTGCGTTTCTTACGAAAAATTTGCACAACTATAAATGAAAATTTCCTTTCTGGAAATTTCCATAATCTTAGAACACCCTCAGGAGCTGATCTTTAATGTTAAATTTTTATTTTAATACTGACGGGAACGTTCCAAGCAAATGCTTAATAGATCTGATACATTATTCTCGTCTAAAGTTTTTCTAGTAAAATAATTTTAATTTCCAAGTTAATCATCGTGAACTTGGCACTTTGACAAAAGCAATAAGAGCTCAGTAGACTCAAGGTCAGGATCACCCAAGCCACAAGGTTCTAGGTAAGTATTGAAGCTAAGATCAAGTCCAAATCACAATCTTAGGTGAGTGACGTGCGCCGAAAACTGCATGGTAGAGAGAGTGCTTGGTCACTAGCCTGAAACTCTGGATACCAGTCGCTTTTCAGTTTAACCTAGCCTTTCATCCGTAAACGGCTCTGTTGTACTGTACCTTTGTACCTTCCCTTCACTCAACAAAATTTTTTTATGGAATAATATACAACAAAAATAAACATGGAGCGATGCTTCTCTTAACGCATTACTAAACCCTAAAAGCCTTTGCTTGCCAGACTTTAAGGTCTATCAGCACATCCTCATTCCTTTCAGTTATGTCGGACGAAGAAGAACATTTTTTCGAAAACGATTATGATTCTATCCCGAAATCTGCAATCGTTTTTAAAAGCTCATGTGACTCTGAATCCGACATCAAACCGAAAAAGTCGAACATCTTTCCAGATATAAACCGAAAGGCAGCTAATAACCACGAGTCCAATGCAACCGGATTTGGGGCTGATTTCCGGACGTCATTCAATTCAACAGTCAACCCCAATAGCTTCTTGCCACAAACAAAAATCACAAGAACGCACTAATAAAGCAAGGTCTCATCTAGAGAAAGTCACTAAAGTCTGCACCCGACTTCAAAATCACTAACCTAGCTACCCTGGTCAAAAGTGGCATACGTAAGGAACTATAGCTCTGAAGGTTGTAAGAAGACTGAAAGGCACAAGAACCAAGAGTAGCTACAGAGAACCATCCAAAATATATCAGAACTCTTCACTGACGGCAACGGTATAAGTCCTTTGCTAGCGATTGGCCACACAATGCGTTAGCGGACACTGCAAGCAATGTTGCGAGTACAGTCGTATCTCCAGTGATATCGTCAAGCATTCAAAAGTTCATAGCTGCTGAAAATTTTGAGCCGTCCTCCTGAGTTTTGAGCAGCTCAGCGTAATAAAACCTAGCTAACGGATTTGGTAGTATAAAACTAAAATTTCGTGGTTATTGAACCTAACTTCGAGGGCTGCTCCTAAGGAATGGTTGGTTACATAGTTTGCGACAAATGCGGTACCGAGAATATTCTTCAGATGGTTAAAGTTACGAACGCTAAGGGAATTACATAGACCTTCCATACTCATAGCACAACTTCCCGAATGCGACAAGAAATTAACAGAAAAGATTCCAAGGCGACTCGGTGCCCAAAATCCAGACATTAAATCGAGATCATAAACCATCCTCTGGCACATTTTTGAGAAGGATCTTGCGATTCAGGTGTTAATTCCTGACCCAGAATCCGAAAGACAACTCAAAATTGCAAGTTCAGGCTAAACTGGATGTTCGGGGTGATTTACACAAGAATGTTGTTGTTGTAGCGACAGTGCGGTGCTACTCCTATGCCTCCATTTACACAAGAATCAAAAAGTTCTCCAAACCATCATAATGAAAATATGTCAGTAACTGGATTCACCATAAAAACAGATTGCCAGTAACATTGAAGACAACACCAGCACCATGAAAAAAGATTGCCTTGTCATACCCACTGGACCTCCATTGCCGTTTGAAAAAAAATAAATATGTCTAAATTGAGATGCGTTCAAATTTTCAAATTAACCTGCACAGGTCAGCAATAGCCTCAGTTTATTTAAACCACTTTATCTGACAGGATGTTCACGATATTGTGTTCATCCAGGAATATGAACGAATAACAAAAAAGTAAAAGGTCTATTGACATTGAGTTCTCAGGCCAGGGGAAACTCAAAATTTAAACTCTATGTTTAACTGTAAAACCATTGATATTGGATAAGCCGTTCTCTTTCAATTTGATTTTAAATTAACCTTGAATTTGAATTTCCGGAAATCTTTCCACCCTATTCTCAAACTGAACACTATAAAATGTTTCAAAGAAAACAACTTATTAAAATTCCACTATACTACTTGTATGAGAAGTATGAAGTCCGCCGGTCGTCTAGATTTTCATGCAAAACTAAAATTTGTTGACCTAAGATACAATTCTTCGAAAATTAATATATGTAGAAAAAAATTAATGCTCTCTTAAATTTAAGCTTATTTTAAGGTAAAGTTGAAACTACATAAAATAGCCTCGATACTACTGTAATATTCTAGAACACACCCTTTTTTTCCTTCCTTTATCAACAATAAGACGATCTTCAAATATTGACACCTAGGTGTGAAATCTATTCATTTCAATTGTTTTTCGTTAACCATTCCTTATTCGATAAAACAAAAACTTCCTATTAAATGTTTACTTTGGTTGCATTGTTATCTTTTATTGATTTTTATATTTGTAGAACTAACGAGAAT